>JAENPR010001625.1:0-131047 GCA_018135685.1 Themeda triandra | reverse complement strand
GCCTCAAACTGATAACACGTGTAGTGAACAGTAGATTGCCAAAAAAACTACCATGCACGACATAAAAAATGCATCAATTCAGCACTAGCCTTCCAAGCCGGCCATGGATGGCCCGGATAGCGAAAACTAGTGGCAATGGCAAAGCCAGGATCTTGATTTATGATGGACACAAATGTCAGTGAGGGAGTCAATTTTCCTTTGATTAGATAGTAATTTAGCTTGACCATTATGTGTTGTAATGCAAAAATGCAAAAGTTAGGGGAGTTGGCCTCCAACCCCTCTTTAATCTTATCCGCACCCTAGCAGATCATCAATAGAAAGATCTTCATAACCATGGTGCTCGATCATTAAGCTAGGAACCATCATATGAAGATGTTGGTCGGAATCTTACAAAGTTGCATTTGCCACTATCATCATATCATGTGACCTCATTGTTGATGGATCAAGAGAGGTGCTGGCCCACGCAAGAAATGTGGAGCTTCACACATCACCACACGACATAGCATCTATAGTTACTCCCCGACATACGCAAGGAGGTAGGTGACGAGGCAAACCGCCTTGGGTTGTATCTTCATGTCCTAGAGGTCATCACCTTCGCCTCTAGTCCGCCATTTCATGAGTTGCGCCTAACGAAGAGGGAGGCACCAAATTAGACCACGACAGCTAATTGGATCCCACTGGAGACCGCAATGATAGGAACCTATTGACGTGAATTATGGCGGGCACAATAATAAAAAGCTAGATCGCTCATATAGGCCCTAGTCGACTTTTAGGTTAGCTCATGCTTAAAGTATGTCCGCACACGAACTTGGTGCTTCTAGCGATGAGCATATGAAACACATGTGGTAGCGATAGCGGTAGTGTGGATGGCTAGGGAAAAGAGGAAAGGGCTAGCAACGGAGGAATAGATTTTTTTTTGACAACACGGAGACGGAATAGAGTTGATATCTAAATTCCCTTGTGGAGGATAAAATCGTAACATTTGTAATGCGAATTATAGTTTGATTATGGAAACGCTTGAGTCTCATTGTTTTTACAGAAAAATACTACATCCGTCTTGGGAAAAGAAGCAATTCTTGATTTTGGAGAAGTCAAACGATAGGAAGTTTGACTATAATTATATAAAAAGTACGAACAATTATCATATAGAAAATAAGTATCATTCAATTAGTTATGAAATTAATAAATACATTACATGTTCATAGAAAATGCTAATATATTATTTATTATATATATGTTCGGTCCAAATTAAACTTTTTCGTACAGCATCATCATCTGTACCTCTCTGCGCTTCTCGCAGCAGCGTGCCATGAACCGATCTGATCCGTTCCGTGTGGCCTCGGGGTGCTGTGCGCAGTCGTCACCTGCGTCCGGTCGCGCTCGCCCGCGCGCTCGATCCGTCATCGAGGCCATCTCCGGCGCCGTCTTCTCCATCTAAATGAAGATACACACGCATAATTTCCATCACCTTCAAACTCCTACACACGCAAATTTAATTAACAAGATGTATAACAATAGACTCTTTACTACACGGTCGATCTAGTCCGGCCAATACGGCCTAGCTTCGCCGGTCCCTGCTATGTCTGCGCGCGGCTACTCTGGCTCGTCTCAGGCCGCGGCAGCCTTCGCGCCCGACGAGGTCAGCGCCCACTTCACGACGCGTCCCACGAGAGCAAGCTGCACGTTGCCTGACATACGGTGTCGTAGCTAGCTAGCCGTGTCAGATCGAGCGGTCACGACTGATCCTTTCACGAAAAATTAAGAGTAGTAACTATCGGCACCTCATATTTTATAAGCCCAAACTAGTGTGTTTAACTCTAACCCGGTGTTATTAAGTAATAAAACGGGAAATAAACTCGTAAAAGAGCTTCCACAACCTAGGCGCGCGCTATTCAGCGCGGCGCGCTTCGGATTGGGGCGAGGAAGGATGGATTGCCTACAGGCAGCGGTGAGTCGAGTGATGCTCAGTAGCTAGCCGTTGAACATCACGTCGTTCCTGTGTTTCCAAATCTCCCAACAAACAACAGTAGTGGAGGTAGGACCTTCTTCGACACGTTATGGCGGCGGTTCCGTGTTCCAGAGTTCTCACAAAGGCCACGATCCCAGGTGCCCAACCAATGGCAGCCCGTGAAGTCGTGCACAAAATGGCAACTAGAGAAGATGTGATCAACATTTCCATTAGTCATCTTGCAAACCTCACAGTTAGCATCGTCGAGGATGTTCTTTCTGACCAGCGACCTTGGGCATTGGATTCTGCCCTTCGTGAGGAGCCACCCAAAGAACTTGACACTGGGGGCGCAAAGTTCTTCCAGGCGAACGAGTAGGCGGCATATAGTCATGGTTAATGTGCACTGAGGTCTTGTAGACAAGCCCGGAGAGGAGGCGGTGGCTACCATCTTCGAAGAAACATGCCCGGTCATCAACCGCCTGGCGTGAGGGTGATCTCCTGAGCTCCCCTAAGGTAGCAAGCTCGCGCTTGGCTTGGCGTGTGAGCCTGTTCTTGAACAGGCCGAGGTTGTCATTGATCACGATGGCGTGCATCGAGACCGCGTGGCAGTCGAAGTGGTTGTGCAGAGCCGACAGGGTTGTCGCCAGCGGAGTGTCGCTAATCCAGGGATCCGCCAAGAAATCAATGCGCTGCCCGTCGCCCACCGTCATCGTCGTGATTTGCTGGTTGGCCATGGAGGAGGTCGCGCAACGCTTCCCACTGCGGGCCCTTGACGTCCCGGGACAAGTCGGCCAGGTTGACATGCTCGCCTGCCCAGGCTGCCCAGGCCGCGAGTCAACGGCATGGTGAAGGGTGGAGGAGCTTCAGGAGTAGGCACGCGTTCCTAGTGTCATGGCGCGCTACCCCGAGCTCCCCGTCCTCCTTGTCTTTGCACACGTCTTCCGAGGCAACCAGGCACCGCGCCACGGACGCCGTGTCCGTGCCCGGGCCCGAGGAAAGCTCGGCGCCGGGCATCCAGCTTCTTCGCACACCCGGGGGGGGAGCACCATGGCCCCTGTGACATATGTTTGGAGCCCGTCGAGAACGGCGTTGATTAGCACCACCCTCCAAGCCGTGCTCAAGTGAAAACGACAATTAAAAAGGGACGGAGGGAGTACATTTTCTTTTTTTTTCTTGTTTCGCCTAAGAGGCCATTTAGTTTGGTCGCTAGGCTTTCTTGTTTCGCCTAGCTTAGCATTAGCAAAAACTACTGTATAATGGGGTTTTTAACATACAGCTATAGTACCTAATAAATCCCTCTGAAACCGAACAGCAAGACTAATGTATACTTGAGTTTTTAGCAAGACTAATAAATACTATACCTAACAGTAAAGGGGGAAAGCACCCTAGCTATTAAACAAGAAATCCAAGCGCTTTAAAAAATGCTCATCCTCTCTTTCTTGCCTAGTACAGTAGTACTATTGAACAGCCATTAAAAATGCTCCTAGGCAGGCCTTTAAATGATGTGCACGGACTGAACAGTACTGCACCACTGTGAGGCCACGCCCGGCACTATCGATCGATCTGAAATGGAAGATTTCTTGCGCCCATAAAAAGCATCAGCCACCCGTTGCATCGGTCGCCGGACGCGACGCGAGACGTGACCGGTGCAGCTGTGACGCGGCGTTTAATTCTGGCGCGAGGCAGGCACGATTGGGCCCACGCGGAGCCGCGTAAATTGGCAACAGTGCCCGTCGGGCTGGCTTGAACAGAACCTGACGTCTTTTTTTTTTTGACAGAAACAAATAGTATCTTGATATAAGGACTCTGAACTCGGAGAGACGGTTACAGTACATAGTATTACTGATGTTCACACAGATTATTTACTCTACCTACTAAGCCTAATACATGTGACCCAACCGAACCTAGTGGTACCAGTAGACAGTGAAAACAGTAACACCCAGCAGATGTGTTACCCTCAGATTATTATCGCACACAAACAGAAAGACTCCTGTTGTTTTAAATATTGTATTAAGGGAGTCTCTAATGGTGTAGCTTAGAGCTAGATAAATCGACATTTTTAATTAGACTTGTTTAGTTCCCCCATTCGAGCCCAAATTTTGTTGCTTTGATCCATCATTTTGCAAAATGTAACTAACATCTATCCAGTAGTGCTTTCAAAAAAAAAAAACATCTATCCAATAATTGCTTGAGCAATTTGCATTATGCATTTTGTAACCAGAGACCCAAAAGAGGTCGACAAACATCATGGAAACGCGTGATTTTTTGCATGGCAGAAGTTTTCGCATGCAACTAAACACCAAGGTTTAAAATTTGGCATTAGCATTTGTTGTACCAAAAGATTTTGTATTTGAGCATTTTGCATCATTTAGTATTTTGATGATGCATTGGCATTAGCATTTTGCATTATTTGTAGCAAAAAATTTAGTATTCGAGCATTTGGATGATGCATCATTTACACCACTAGTTCCGTCCTGATGAATTTGTTTTCTTATTTTCATTTACAGTTGTTCGCAAATACCTTTTCTGATGAAGAGTTCTTGCCTAAAAAGTTAGCTCCTGTATATACTGATGACGACTCTGATAATTATGTAGAGTAAACACGCCCTTAATCGCTGAACAGTGAAAAGATAAGATATTGGCTGGGACATAATTAATCTCGTACTATATTTACTATGCATCTTTTTTTACCGCACATTAGTCAGAGATGTTTGCTGTGATCTCTCACACAGTAGTGGTTTTAAGCTAAAAATGGTAGCTCATGTACCACCAGAGACGTGTCACATGCTAATTATGGCAGCAAGGGAGAAAAGGAGCACGGAGAGTAGGGAGATGGAGATGAGCAGTGAAGCGATGGAGATGAGATATCGATGAGCAGTGAAGCAGAGCGGTTTTACTCCGTTGCAGATAGGCAACGAGAGATTGTTAGCGTGGCGAGAGATTGAGATTGTTAGCGAGGGAGATTGAGAATGTTAGCACACGAGAGGTTGTTGGCGTGGCATGCCTATGCCTGGCGCTGTTGGGCGTTGGATGATTAGCCGTCACGTTGCCAGTCGTACCTGGTATAGTGAGTCGTAGATGGTGGTAAATACAGTACTCTACAGTACGGAGCAGCCTTCCTTGTCTCTGCATCAGATCTGACGGTGATGGCGACGGTTACGGATCAATCCATCACGTTGCTCGCCGTAGCCGGCTCGGCTACTCCTGCAGCTACTGTGTACAGTATGGCATTGGCATGGGAAACCAGCAGAGCACAGCATTGCATCGGGCAAGCAGGGTGGGCAGGGACTGCGCGCGAGCTAAATACGGCTCCAGGGTGTGCTTCCGTGTGCTTTGCCTCGAGCTCCATGCTTTCTGCACTTCTGCATGCATGCTGGCTTTCTGCATGCGTCCTCTCTCGTTTTCCTCTCCTAAATGTTGTACAAGATTAAAAGAAAAATCTTGCACCAGTAAAAATACTCATTGGGTCATCATATGAACATTAGTAAGTTGGTAACTTGTTTATGCTTAGATATTTCAGCTGCATACTCAAAAATACATAATCTTGAGCTTATTGGAAAGCTTCTTGTGAAGTGATTTATACCTTCAATCGAAGCGCAAGTATAGTAACGGAATATAAACTGGCTAAATGATGAGGTGTGGGAGATGAGAAGAGAGCAGATAAGCGGGTTGTTAGCTTACAACTAGCAATTAGGAGCAAGAACCCAAAAAAAAAAGAGTAAAGAGCTAATTACTATATGAGTTGGCTGAGACGCATGCCTGCTTCTCTAGAAGTCATCCCTTTTTTTATAGTATAAGCTTTTGCATGAATGTCTAAATAATCTTATCTTATTATAAAAGTGTATTTCACATATTTAAGCTAATAACACTTATTATTGATCATGAACAATAAGTTTATTACGTACTTATTAGTTAAAGTTTTTAAAAATGACTTCTCGGAAATGAATGTGTTTTTTTACGCGAAAAATGACTTCTCAAAAATTGAATTAGCTCATTTTTAACTTGATTCAAATATAAATATTATCATAAAAAATGAACAGTTAAGATGCATATCCGCATTTGGATGTCTACTTGATTTTCAAGATGACATATATTCTCCTAGTCCTAAAATAAATCAATTCCTAGAATCACCCTTAGTCAAACTCAATGATTTGTGAGGGAAGGAGCATCTATTTGTTTCATTGATTGTCTAAGTAGAACAAAGCCCTATACAAATAGGGATTAAGATATGATTACATATAAGTACTTCATCCCAAATTATAACTCATTCTAAGAGTCTCGAAGAGTCAAAGATCTTAAATTTGACCAAGTTTATATGACTTCGATCAAACTTAGGATGCTTTGACTCTTCAAGAATTTTTTACTAACTTATAGTATGGAGTGAAGAGAGTATATTTTAGTCATATGCATTATATATGATAAAATAATAAATTAATAGTATACTCAGCTCAAAATAAATAATAATAGTATATTAGCTGTGTGTGAATCAATATTATTAAGGCAAAACACTGGCTAAACCTTACTCTTAGACACAACTTTTAAAGTTGAATGCCAAGTGTTAAAACACCTATATTATACATTACTAGTCATATGATTTGAAAATAATATAATAGCTCTAAATAAATTGTGTCATTAATTATTATGTAAAATTAATTAAATTTTCTTTGTATGTTACAATTAATATTCAAATCAATACTATTAGTTATTACTTTAAAATAGTTTGAATATTACTAATATTATGAACTCAACGTAAGTTACTCACTAGTTAATGAGTAACCTAAGTTACTTATTAGTTAATGAGTTACTTTGAGATATTTCATCCATACCAAATGATGAGTCGCTTTGGCCTTTTCTAGCTGGCTAGACACATATAGCTTTTACTATGCATCTAAAGGGCTAAAACGATCTATTATCCTTAAAATTATGCTAGAATTCCAAGACACTTAGATTTGTCTTGCTTTTTTTTCTGATGCCAAGCTAATTTGATACTTATGTTATTGTAAAAAAAGATATTTACATTTCACAAGCTACTAATCACAGCAACCTTGACACATATTGTCATTTTTATATCTAATTTGCCATAAAATCTAGAGCGTGGCATGGATTGGTCAAAAAGAGCTAAAAAAAGAGGTATTGAAAAATTTGGCCGATCGTGTACATTTATATCTTTCAGTCACACATGAACCTTATTAGCTTTTCTCCTAAAAGTGTGACTGAAAGTATTTTCTCACCCAATTTTCCCTCCTAAAAATCCATCTGCCACGGGAAGTCAGAAGTCACTAAACGCAGGGGGTCGCTGGCAGTTGCCTATCCCGTACTTCACAGAGATCCAACTTTTTCCCCGTCCCGGAGGTTCCCAGGCCGCCGCTGGCTCACTTGCCCGTGAGACGATATGCAGCAACTCCGACGCACCTTTATGTCCTCTCTCAGTCTCTACAGTATACTCTCTGCTGCGTCTCACTCATTTTCTCTCACCTTCCCTCTCCTGCTGCGTTCTCTCTCGCACTCCTTTTCTCTCTCACCTTCTGTAGCTGTTTTTTTTTTCCAACATGTTGCTCTCACTAAGTTTGAGTAATTCATTTTCATAATTGTAATACACTACATCTCGTTTATCTTTTTTCCTTATTCTCAGTTTCAACGTCCTGTTTCCTCTTATATTTTCCAATCACATCTTTATTTTATTTTTTGACCTTTTCACAATATGCTTTTCTATCAATCGATTATATAATCTGTATATTATTTTTATTTTATTCAAAAAATGAAAAATTTCCTCCTGTTAATTCTTTTTCTTAATCACTCTGAAACTACACCTTGTAACCATGCAAATTCATTGCCCGTCAAGTAACCATGCAAGAGGTCTCTCTCCGTCCATTTCTAGATAGGTGGAATCCTCGACAGATTTTTGCAAAGGTTACTCCGTAATTAGATCAGATGTTTTTGTAGAATTTACTAGTTTCATATTGCACAACTTGTGCAGTAGATTTCTGGAGTAGCTGGAATCACTCAATCTAGGAGATTTTGTAAAAGGTCTTTCTTTCCTAGAAAACTTATTAGCATATATGTTCTTGCATTGTAATATGAGAAAAAAACTGTCAGATGCTAATAAAAAGAGAAGAGAAAATGCTAAATATCTATTTAATTTTCTCCTTTTTTTGCAAAATTAAGGGCTATAATTTTTTTATCTATTTAATTTTCTCCTTTTTTGCAAAATTAAGGGCTATAATTTTTTATGTGTGAACACCGGCTCGAGGTCGTTGGCACGCGAGGAAATCTTGTTAATTTAAATAAAAAGTTAGCTTCATACTCATTTTGTGAACTTGACATAATTAATGATTTGGCATTTTTTAAAAGAACCTCTTGGAAGCATTCTAAGCTTCCTTTAGCCAATAATATTATGTGGACAAAAAAGTAGTGCTTTCTAGAGAAACAAGGGTTGTCAATACCACGTGGAACAAAAAGGTACTTTATAAAAACAAGTGTAATTACAGGATTCATCCATAAATATTGGAGATGCCTCCAAAAATCATGATACAATGATTTCGTGTCTAATTGGCACATGAAAAAGCAATGTACTACGTATTGTGACTACATTATACAATCATTATGTCGTCTTGCATTTGGACCTTGCATCGCTGCATGCATACATCATACATATACATGTTACATACAGTCTCCTTGTTCATAATACAGTATTGACTCTTTTTGTATGTATACTGCAGAAGAAATCCAAGATTCAGCAGCAGCAGACCATTTGCAGCATTGTTCAGAATTCAGATAAGATGTTTCGTCCGTAGCCAGCATTGCACGCCACGTCACCACCATCGCCAGCAGCTGCAGGGCACCTGCAAGCACAGGACCATGAGGAGTGCCATGGTGAACAAAAGCAGTGCCCTGTTGCATTGCAACGCATGGCACACCGAGCGAGCTAGAAATTGAGCGACACGTACCTTCCGCCGCTTCCGGCGCCACCGCCGTCGCGGCCGCCGGCCACGGCGCCCGGCCGCCGCCGGGGACTGCGCGAGCAGCATGACCTCCGGGCGCAGCGGCACCAGCGGCGACCAGAGCCTCGCTGCGGTCGTAGTCGAAGTCGAACGCGCTGGTGCACCGTCCGCCTCCGGAGCGGAGCGCGCTCGATCTCGGGAGACGCAGCCGACGCCGGCATTTGCGTCGCGCTGATCAACATGGCCTGATGCTCGCAGCTGTGGGGAAGCCTGCTGCTGCCTGCCTGCATCTGTGCATTGACTGATGGCTGCTGCCTGCCTGCATCTGTGCATTGACTGATGGCCTGATGCTCGCAGCTGGGGAATCCTGCTGAGGCTGCATCTGATTGATCGGTGTCGCTCATGGGGGGAGGGGCCACGACGAGGCCACCTCTTGCTTTCTTTATTGCTGTCTCACGTTCCACGGTTCCAGTGTCCTCTTTCACACCTCGTGCGACGGTCGATCCCTCTCGACCAACCAGTGGACTCCGCGTCATGTGAGGCCTCTAAAGACTGCCGCTTCGGCGATACGGAGAGGAGGTGATGATGAAGCCTCCATGGCTCCATCACATCCACAACCGTGATGCTCCGATGGGGACAGTATAGCAATAGCATGGGCACTGCACGCTTAATGGCAGCCACGTTAATGACAACGAATAATCGATATGAGCAGATTCAGTCCTCTTATCTGATCCCTAGCTGGCCAAACTCACCTGCCATGTTCTTGCACTGAATGGAAATTCCTTCCCTGGCGAGCTGCCTTCAAGTTTCAGAGCGGATCTCGATCGATCGATCCAGGCTGCAGCTAGAGGTGTTCATCACGTTACCAGGACGGCATCATGCAGGACTATAAACGCATCGTTCAAAAAAGGAAATTCTTCATTACATTACTAAATACTAATCATTTTTCTTCATTATTTTGTCCTCTTCTTCTTCCACAATCTCTAGCATCAACCCATATTGTGTCTTCCAAAAATGTACTCCAAGCATTCTAACTATTTTTTATAGTATCTTATATTTATAATAGTAGGCTAATCGCGAATTCACGACCCTTTTATTAACAATTTAGCAACAATGTACATGTAAATATTTTTATGCTTCTTTATTTCAGAGTACAAAAGAGTACTAAACTACTTTATTCACTTTTAGTGAAAGTATTCGGTATTTTTAAAAATATTGTTGAGGATTTCCGTGTTTAATTGTTCCAATTCCAAACCCGGTACTTTGAAATTCATATTTTTCGTTCTATATACGTACTATGTCAGCCCGCTACTGTATATTGCACCAAATTACTCAAATTACTCTTTTGTAAATAATGTAACTTTGCCTGTATTTTTTATTTTAAAAAACATACTACTGGTATTTCAAATACTCCGTAATAATGAAGACCAACCACTCTGAAATTGTAGTTTTTGTCAGTGTCAAACATTTGGACCGAGCACTATTTCAAATGCATGCCAAAGCCTGACCCACTATGCATGCCAAAGCCTGACCCATTGTAGCCCCCATCTCCCATCTTTTCATTGAACTGTAGCCATTTGCACATAGTAGAAGGCATTTTATATTCTCCCCTAGACGCTGACACCTCCTACACCCTCCGTTGCAGCGTCCCTCCTGTAGTAGAAGGCATTTTATATTCTTGTAACATTGTTTTTATATACTATTAAGTATGTCTAAATAATATAAGTATAAAAATAATATAACTCTTAGTTTTTTTATGTAGAAAGTAAGTATAGATCACGCACTTCTAGAAGTCAAATAAATCTCAAGTTTTACTTGGATTATTGATAATAATAGTTTGTACATCTAAATAGCATATAAAAACATGTGATTTTATTAATATAATGATAATTATTTGATATTGTAAATCGTCGCTAAATGAATGAGCAAAGAGATATGGTGAAATATGAAAGAAGATACTACTGCGCTAGTGTGCCAGTAGTCTACAGCCTGCTGAGAGTGTGCGTGTGGTGTACGTACTGCGGTGTGAAGGTGGAAGAAAAGCGGTCAACAGTATCTGGCACGTGTCGGACGCAGCGCAAGATGGGATATGCGATGGATGGCTGATGATAAAGTCTGGCGCGCCAACCGGTTGGGGGTTTTCGGTCCGCCTCGTCTAGCTTGGCGCTTCGCCATCGGAGAGGAGGCTCATCAGTTATCATGGAGCCGAGCATCGACGGCGGCGGCATCCGCAGCCTCGTCTCGTCCACCATCATCGCTAATCCCTCTTGTCATTGAAGGTTTGATCACGCCTGTTCTTGTGGAATGCAGGATGGACAGATCTTACGCGCGCATCAGAGACTACTTCAATATGTGATCCGGATGGTGCAAGCACTTGCACGTTGGTCACGGCGATTTAGCTCGATTGACAACTAGTGGCCAGCCGGCGACTACTCAACGCCAAGGAGTCAGCCAGTTTGAACTCGACAAAACGGCTCAAAAATCTTCCAACATAGAAAGTATGATGCCCATCTAACATCTCACTTTCTAACTCATGATCACCACCACTTCTCTGATTCAAAGTTGTGGAAACCTAGGTTCAGTTTTTATCATGGAATAAAATTCCTGTCGATGCCTTGACATGATTTGGTCATCTCAGCCTAATTAATGTGTTGTGGGTTAATTTATAGGATCACGTGCGTGTGCTCATCTGTGAAATTTATGTGAATATGCTCGGTTGCTTTCTATCGTCTCTGTTCTTATTTAGCAGAGTAGTCTGAATGTATACTGACTAGGTGTGACTCCATCTGTTAGTCAAGTGCTATTTTATTTCTGTACTCATGACCAACTTCTCAATTAGTGTGATAGATTTTTTGCAAGCAACACCATATGGCTGCCCGATCAAGATAAGAAGACTATAATAGGATATAATAAGACACGAAAGGTGATTAACATATATGGAAAATAAACATAGTTTAGGCAGCACCACAATATTTATTCTACTGCGCTAGGTGACGACTCTCTCTCGCGCGCTCCTCAAGGACGGTCACCGGCGGCGTAGCCTATAACTCCAGGGTCGCGCGGTCGATGACCACAGCAACCGGAAGCTCCTCAAGGACGGCGTCCGCCGCTTCCGCGTGGTTGCCGTGGTGGAGGTAGTCGTCCATGTCATGGCCCGGTGGGAATCCGTCGACCCGAGTGAGGTCGACGCCCGACACCGCCTCGCCGAAGATGAGGGCGATGGAAGTCGCACGACGCATCCCAAACTCAGTAATCTGAGTGACGCGCGCGGGGATGTCCTGAAGGCGCTCGTGAATCGTCCCACCACGAGCACGAACGAAAGCACCGGCAGCGTCCGCGGCGGTACGGAGAGCTTGAAGTTCCGCCGTCAGTACTGCGCGGCGAACAAAAGTATGTCTGAGATGAGTACACGCGCAATGACGACGAGGAGTAGAT
Organism: Themeda triandra; assembly: GCA_018135685.1. NCBI lineage: Eukaryota > Viridiplantae > Streptophyta > Magnoliopsida > Poales > Poaceae > Themeda > Themeda triandra. Next base: position 118,723 of record JAENPR010001625.1, on the reverse strand, counting down.
ATCTAGCAGCGAAATAAGATTAGCGACGACGAGTACTCACCAGCCATTGCAGCGTCGGACTCGTACTGCTGGACGCGGAGCACCGCCACCTCCGCCTGCGCGGCCTCCAGAGCCTGCTGCAGCGCGGCTATCTCGGCCATTTGCAGTTCGATCAGAGCTAGCCAGAGAGCAGAAGTTGTGTGAGAGCGAGAGAGGCGCGCGGGTGGAGGCCGGCCGGGGCGCCGCTCGGTTTATATATGGCCGGACGGCCGGGGGAGGAAGATGGACTGCGAGATACTGCGCCGGTGGTGGTGCATTCACACCGGAGAGACCCCCTCGTTTCCGCTTCCCCATCAATCCGGGACTGGCCAGGACTGGCCAGAGTGGGAGGCGCGGCGCTGACCACCACCGGAGTCCCTCGTTTCCGCTTCCCCATCAATCCGTGCGAGTCCGTTGGACTGGCCAGAGTGGGAGGCGGGCGCTGACCGGGCCTCGCCTAATTATTAGCCACGTTGTGTTGTATTTATACAAAAAAAACATTTTCATGCAATATTTAGCCATATCAAAAAAATAAATGTGATTTATTTATATGAAAAAACTCATGTTTTATTTAGTTTTTAGCATCGGCATAACACAACCATGAATCTATATTTAAATTACTCACATGCCATGACGAAACATGATCCAAAGCAGTTCTAAATATGCATACAATCATCCACCTACCATTATTACAGTTAATTTACTAACCTCTTAAATTTTCATCTAATTAACATCTCTAAGATTGTTAAAAACTAAAATATTCTATCAAATCTAGATATAAAATATTAAAAATGTTTAAGCATACATTTGTTTATACATTATTCATTTCTATTATTTTTATTATTTATAATATAAAATAAAATAAACATACATAGTATGCCTTCATGTGTATTAACTACACAGGCATTCATGTGCAGTGGATATATATGTTATGTTTTAGCAATCATACAAAATATTTTCTTAACTACACGTATAGTAATGATACTAACAAATCCTTTAGACTATACTAATACCCACGGCATATAATTTATAAATAACATTATTTTAGATAAATTTATATATTTCAACTAAACCATTTGGTATAACTATATTAATAACATAATCTAGCCATAACTCTATTTTTAAAAAGAAATATTATTACAAATGTGGTTTCTTTATAAGAGAATTAAAATAGCTTGAGAAATGTGGGAGGTTAGTGCAGACTAAAATTGATTAACTATCTAATATTCGGGATTCATTTCGGTTGATTAGTAAGGATCTTGAGAGTAGAGCTGCTACTCCATATTAAATCTTACTTCAAACTCTAACATTAGTTTTAAGATATGTGGTGTAGATTTAAAATGTGCATCGTATCAATATTGTATATTACTTAAGAGTATAATCTATGACCTATAATCCTTACTTACAATAAAAATATAAAAGAAGAGGTAATAAAAAATACAATAATCGCAATAACTTGAGGTTAAAAAAGCATAGCATGCAACTAAAAAGTTTTAAAATTGAAAATAAAATTCTAGATTTATGGTGTCATAAGATACATGTTGTAATAAGAGTTGTAGTATAAGCTAAGGTTTCAATTAAATGCTTATCCAAAATTGCCTTGCAAGTATAAAAATATGGGGTGTAGATAAAAAATGTAAATAAATAGTTGATAGGACTTCAGGTCCCGGGATTGACTCCCCTGTGGGAGTGAATATTATAAACTTTAACGACATTGTGCTTTTAGTGGTATGTGAGATTTGCATCGACAACGAAATGCCCGTGCTCAAGGATTTGCCGGCCTAGTATTCGAAGATGCTTGTAGATGTGAGTGTGCGTGCTTTGTGAATGGTTGTGTGTGGTTGAAAAAGAAGTTTTTACTACAATTAGATTAGATAGTGACTATTATACCAGGTGTATAAGAAAATTAACAAAAAAAAGCATGTAAATCTATATAAGTTAATTTAATTAGTTATATAATTAAGTATTAAATAGTAACATCAAAGTATATATCTCATTAAAATTTAGCTGGTGCGGAAGCATGAATCGATGGACTAGTTTATCATAAATTATGTTATCACCAGTCATCACCGACGTCGGTTGCTCGAGCTAATTTTGCCCAGGCGTTTGGACTTTGGAGAGTTCCACAGACCCTCAGCATGGACCAGGGTCCAGGTGGGGCATCGGCATCTTCACCTTTTTTTTTCTTTTTTCCTTTTTTTTTTAGCAACGCATCTTCACTTCATCTGCTTCGTCAGTTTCTGGTCCTTTGAGCAAGCAGAGGCGCGTACTTTTTCGTATGACCGTATACTCGTATCGCGGTGGGGGCGAGGCAGATGGGTTGCTGCAGCGTGCGGGATGTCCTCTGCTACCATGCCCACCGCCTTTTATGATGCGCAAAGTTAGCTGACGGTGATATCGCACCAACACGATTGGATCAACATGAACACGATAGTCCCGGACACTTGTTGCCGGGCCCGTCGACACTTGAAGCGGCGGCGAGCGATTTTATTCTCAGCGGAGCTGCCTGCCTGAACCCGAACACGATAGTCGCTGACGCTGGGACCAAGCGCATATATAGGAAACGTGTCCGACCCCAGCGGCAGCGAGGCAGCTCAGCTAACGACGAGACTCGTCGGCACAACCCGAGCAATCCCGACACGCGGGCCACCATGCCGCCAACAGCGTCCAAGCTGGCCCCAACCCCCACTCCTTTCCTTTCCCCCTCTAGCGCGAGTCGATGCGGAACAAGGCAACACAAAATCACACAGAACCAGAAAACCTCATTGACCTGCGGGACCCACACGTGGTCCCTCCTTGCACTGGCCCACAAGTCATTAGCACGCAGGCAAACAGAATGAGGCGCGCGGGCGCGGCCAACCCACCAGCGGCCTTTCCGAGAGAGTACGGGACGACAGCAGCGTACTGTACCGACGCATGGTGGATCCAACCGAACGCGACTACGTCAACGGGCTGACCACGGCAGATCCAGCCAACAACGGCCAGTCGGCCACCAACTTTTTCGCTGTCGTCGATATCTCCGCGTTTTGGCCTGGGGTTCACTCCATAGAATCATGTATGATGACGTGTGAACAACAAGGATACCTTGATCCATTAACACCAATAAATAAAAGCTAAAGTTATTCTCAAAAAATAATTAAAACCCAACATTAGTACAGTACTACTGGATCCAAACGGACTTGCAAATAAATTTGCTAGTAACTATTTCATATAAGTGATGATAGTTTATGTATACACCGTCAATTCACTATCCAACGATCTATTAGTCATATCAACAATTCCACACTTAAAAGCGTCAATACCTACCGGTTTAACGAATGTGCATTCTCTCGAACCCACTAGAGACTAGACCACTCGTCAATACACTATTCTCTGATCTTTGGGGATAGTACTAGTACTCTAGTGCCAGATTAGGCCCGCATGTGGTACAACACTAGTAGCCTTACCTCGTCCGCTGGTACGAACTGAACGGCCGGTTTAATTACATCAGCTGCAAAACACCGTCTCATTTCTTTCCCGTCCTCTCGCACGGCGTTGACAGCGGAAAAAGCATTGAAAGATGTTTTAAAACAAATTTTCTGTGATAAATAAATTTATGCTCACAGGCCGACAAGTATATACTTTTATTTATGCTCCCCGCAAAACTATTGCAAACTAGATAAATAAATTTCTTTCGAAATGGCAGGAGAAAAACACAAGGCATCTATTATAGACGTAGACGGCCAGTTTAGGTTCTTTGAATATAAGGTGAATCTTGAACTGACAGCATTTGCACCCCGGTGCGGATGCAGATAAGCCACTCCGGCCGGCCGGCCGGGATACTCCTATAGGGCGAGGTTGGCTAGATAGGGTCCCCCTCACTCTCCTCACTCTCGCCTCTATCTTCACTGGCGTACACCCCACTCCTCTCTCGCTGCTGGATTCACCCTTCCGGCGGCCTCAATCGCCGGAGCTTGGTGTTCCCCAGGTGTCGGGACGGTATATCTCACCTCCTCCATCTCTTCTTCCTTTTATTACCATCCTGATTTGGTTTGAGCAGTGCGCATGAGTTAGGGTTATTTGGGTTACCGAGCTAGATCCGTGCGATTTGTATATCCATTTTTATTTAGATTTACTTGTTCCTGAGGCAGATCGACCTGCCATTTTTATGCATGGATGTGGGTCTAGTGTGCTACCTATGATTAAACTGCTTTAGACGATGTAGGAGCTCCACTGGAGCGGCAGCCGCGTCTACCATAGTCAAATGGCTGATTTCTTGATAGTACTTGGTAGTACCACCTTGGAATGGCAAGAACTCTATGTTGTGCACAATTTAAGATTTGGCAATGCTCTGATGTTAGATGCTTTTCATACTTGTCTGGCCATGGCTGTTTGTTGGAAATGAGATTTTAAATGACATCCTATTCTGGCCAATGATGACAAATAGAAAAATGAGGTGGTTGCCTTTTTGGTTTGCTTGACATTCATGAAATGTTCCAGCATCTCTCACTGTTTTGCAACATTTGGATCATAATCTAATATCCAAATTGATGGCAAACAGTGGATGCTCTTGGACATTACATGAGTGACATGTGTTTGTCTAAGCTATTTCTTCTTTCATTTGGATGGCAGCCAGCAATGACATTTCAATATGAATCCAACCAGCTCATGCATTTCAATGTCTGAGGCCAAAGTTGAGATTTGAAACTGTACTGTCCGTCTGGCTGCCTATGCTGATAACAATTGCGGTTGTTCCTTCTAAAAAAATAACAATTGTGATTGTGGTAAAGCTGATGAACTTGGACTTGTGAGGTACTGGAAACAGGCTGGCTGTATGTTTATCATGAAATTGGCCTTCTCTCTGTTTTTGTTTCCTTAAGCTCGAAGTCCAAAGGTCAAATGAAATGGCAATTATATCTGGGGCAATTATTTTCACATGTATTCCTGTTATGTATAATTCTGATACTTCCTTGAATTGTGTTTTTGAAAGGTGGGCATGGCTTGGTATGTTGTGTACCGCGGCAGGGTCCCTGGGGTGTACCGATCTTGGGCACTATGCAATGCTCAGGTGAGTGGTTATCCAAATAACTCTCACCAGAGTTTTGCAACTCAGCAGGAGGCAGAAGCGTCTTATATACCTGGAGTACGTTGCAGCTGAAGAGGTGCCGCTGTTGGCTAATGCTCCTGCACCGGTTGAGGTGCCGCAGTTGGCTAATGCTCCTGCACCGGTTGAGGTGCCGCTGTTGGCTAATGCTCCTGCACCGGTTGTAAACAATCCACCGTGGTTACTTGTGGGTTGTATAGTTCTGTCGTTGCTGGTGTTGGTGATGCTTTATTTAATCATTTCTGGTTGCCTGTGATGTGTCACATGTCGTGAGAAAGACCTATCTAGGAACTTGAGGAACTTTTGTCCATGCGGAATTTGTTGAACTGAGGCAAATTTTATCTTTTGTTGATCTTGTTATTTGCTTTCTTTGCAATGGTGATAACCTACCAAAACCTGCCCTGTGGGTCTAGCGCTGCCACCTTTTTCTTCGTGATCAACCAAACAAGATAAGTGTCAGCACATTCTAAGAAACCATCTGCATAGACAACCAAACATTGCAGTAGAGTTCCTCAACCACTGGTAAAAAAAATATTGAGCAACTATTGTTATCCTTCTAATCTTTCTAAAAACATCTTGATTGGTAAATTTTATACCTATCTTTGTTGGGTTGTCTTGTTCTAATTTTATGGCATACATACCTCTGTGCATTTAGCTAAACACTACTAAAGAAAATAATGCTATGAACTGTGTATCATTATCAAATGATAGCAAACGCCTTTCACTAAGCACACCCCACTGCCAATAATGGATCCTACTCCACACAGGTTAATAGTTGGGTGGCTGCAATGGCCTCTTTGTTAGTTTCGTTCTCTCTTTCTGGTCCATCAAATAATACATTTAAGGTCAAGCTACATTGCCCCACCTGGTCATTACAATATGGAGGTTTGTACAATTGTGCCCTTTCTACTATATTTTTCTTTATTTTTGCTTAAATTTACTTAATTGATCCATTTTTTCTTTTGTTGTTTGTTCTACTTCTACATGCAGGATACATTAATGGAATTGGAATTTGCGAGCATAAATTTATTTTTACTATGCTCCAGTTGAAACATTATCATTGTTTAAACTTCTACAATTATAATCGTATATGAACAAAACACTTTCACATTACCACCAAGAAAGGACTCCGAGGATGGTGACTTAGGGCCTGTTTGGCATGGCTCCAACTCCAGGTAGAGTGGCTCCACTCCAGAAATCCAACTGGAGCCGGCTCTCGGTGGAGTTGGAGCTGTGTTTTAGAGGTGTTTGGCTGAAAAGATACTCTCAGCTCTAGAATGGTGTTTTATCACATGAATCGCCCACTTTGCCCTCTGAGTGGGACCCACATGTCATCCTCTCTCACTGGTTGCTCCACAGGAGAAGGCAGAGGGCGCAACTGGATCCGGATCCGCACGGGGAGGTCCGCCCACGGCGGCCTCGGCGTTCGCACAAGGAGGTCCGCCCGCCGGGGACCTCGGCATCCGCTGGGGAGGTCCGCCCGCCGGGGCCCTCGGCGTCCACGCGGGGTCACAACCAACACGGATTGGAGGAGCAGGGGAAGGGAGGAGCAGGGTGACAGTGGGGAGGGGAGGAGCGGGCGATTAGAGTCCGCAGGGGAGGGGAGGACGCGGCGGCGGCGCCCTTGGCGTGCGCGTGGCCTCGTCGCGAGGGGCTATCGCAATGAAAGAGAGCTGCGAGGCGGGCTCGGCGTACCGTCGCCGCGAGGTACCATCGCGGGGGAGGGTGGGAAAGGGAGGCTGCGGAGGATGGAGGCCGGTGGGTAGAGGGAACGGTGGTGGCGGCTACGCTCAGCCAGATGGGAGTCAGCGAGGGAGGGGCTGACGGCCGCCGGCGAGGCGAGGGTGCGGCGGCGGGCCTTTGTTGGTATAAATTAAGTGCAACTAAAATAACAATGATTCCGCAAGCGCACAGAACATACCATTGTAGCATTTTACCGGGAGTAAACAGGTATCGTTATTTATATTTTACCACAGGGAAGCAAGGGTTAAAGAATCTGATAACTCACCATCATGTATGTACTAACTTAGTAAACCAACTAGACTAAAGCAGGGGTAAATGATATATATAAGTTAACATAATAAAGCACACATGAGAATTCTATGATAAATGAGTAGCTAGCTAGAGTGAGAGGACAACAGAAGAGATCAAGGTTCCTATATACTTCTCTATTACTCTGGTTCTATGAAAACAGAGGATGGATAGATGTAGCAATCATACAATAGCACTTCGAGACATCAGAACACTAGCCACAGAAATGGATGAGAAGGGGGCTAGGAAGCTCTGTCTACGGTCCTACAAGCACCAACCCGAACGAGGTGGAATACGACGGCCGTCGACCGTCACGATCCCGGGGCTACCACAACAATCCGTGGGGTTGGGTGCAATCTCGTAACCTCTAGTCTAGACACCATGTCTACACTATCAATTACTACTCTAATTACTATAGATAACTAGAGCACTCGATGCGAGCGAAGATCCCATACTAAGGCATAACAACTATACTAACAATCACAAGATAGGCATAAAAGTAAATAGAGAAGATAAATATATTAAAGCATAAGTCTTACAAAGAGTAGATACAAAGACATACCAAATCTCGAAGACTTCTCCGAACCGGAGCGCAGCTCCGCTCTCCCTAACTCTCATCTAGATCTAATCTACTACATTGGAATGTCTAGCTCTAATTCTCTAGAGAAGAGAAGTCATCCATTCAAGGGACGCCTCTACAACTCGATCCCGGGGAGATAATGAATTAGGGTTTAAGGGATGCCTCTCCTCCCGGGGCCGGGCCCCTTATATAGCCCCCTAGGATGCACCGCGGCCCTCGGATCAAACCGACCTAAACGGACGATTATTATTCATCCTCAAAGGCGGTGGAACAGGGATCCGCGAGGCCGATTCTCGATTGGCTGATCCGCCGGCCGACTCAAGGGGAGTCGGCCGACTCCCCACCTAGCCCGTTCGGGCTCCGTTTGGTCCGAGCCTTCTCGAACCTTCCAGATTACAGAATTTTCACCGGTTCCCGATTATCTCTATGTAAACCCGACATGTGGGCCTTCCTTGGGTATTTTCAGCCGACACCCCGTAAAAACAGACATTCACCAAAACTCGTGGAATTCTATTAGTGTAACCCCTATATCTAGTTGGTGAACATATTTTAGTCCTTTCTCATGTTTAGTTGACGGTAAAAATTGGCACTTAATGACCGTCAACAGCCTTCTCGCCCCGATGCACGAGAGGAAGGACCGCGAGCGTCGGGCCTTCTCACGTCGCGAGACCGAGCGGTGAAGGAGAGCAGGGCGGACGTGAGAATAGAAAAGAAAACGGTTCGCGTGTGTAATCAGTGGCATTGAGGGTAATTTCTTCAGAACTCCACGTCTACGTCTATTTTGAAGAGATCCGGAGTAGCAAAGGAGGTGCTCCAGAAAAATGAACTAGAGCTCCATAAACTCCATGGAGTTGGGCTGCTCCACTTTTTTCTGGAGTTAGAGTGTTTGGTTAGCTCCACTCAACTCTAGTGTGGAGTTCGGTTCCAGAGCCATGCCAAACAGGCCCTTAGGATGAGAATCTTACCCTTATCGCCATTTAGACTCAACTCTAAGCCAAGCACAATTATTGTACCAAAACTTAATGTATTGTTTTGGTTATTATGCATGCCTATCGATGAACTATGCTGCATTACCATATGTTAACTAATCTTTCCTTGCACATTAACCTCTAGCTAGGCGGCTGCAACAAACTCTATACTAAACACAACTATTGTACAAACACTAATAAAATTATAATAGTATGCTACCTTTCCTAGAACATAACCTTCAGCCAGGCGCGCAGGTGCGCGCCCTTTCTACTAGTTTTCATTATGACCACACGTTTTTGTCCTACCGGAACTGCCGGCCGCCACCCGAAACCTCCGGCCGTTCAAAACCTGTCCCAGATCTGCGTTGACCAGCCCGACCGAAAGTTTCGGTATAGTACCTCCATCCCAAAAAGAATGCAACTTTAAAATTAGCCCAGATCTGTGTTTACCAAATTTTTAGTAATTAACATTAATATTTATGTCTCAAACAAAATTTACTATGATAACATATTTTATCACTAATTTATTGATACTTATCTTGTATTGTAAATGTAAATAATTTTTTATATAATTTTAGTTAAAGTTCAAATTATTTGACTTTCCGGAAGTGAGAATTGCAGATGGAGGGAGTAAAGTTTCGGTCGGCCATTTGACCCTGGGGTAAAATTCGTTTTACTTTCCTCTGTCAACTACTCCCGTCGTATCTCTTTCCTCGCGACGACGGCGGCGGCGGCGGCGGCTTCACCTCCTCCACCCCGATCTCCCTCCTCTTTCATCCTCTTTCAAATCCCTTTGGGGAGGAACTTCCCCAAGCCTTGGAGATCGTACGTCTTGGTGGTGTTGGTGGGCGCCGGGAGGTCTTGGTGCGCGCGGATTCGGCCCCTTCTCCTCGAGGAAAAGGTATCGGTTGTTCTTCCCGATCTCGTAATGTTCCTCGTTTTGAGTCGTTTTCTTGCCCATGCTTGATTCTGTTAGTCTATACATGCTCTGTGGATGTGCCTTTGTGCACTTGTCTATGGACGGATTCGTTGGAAACGTGAGGCATGTGTTGCTCACGGTGCGACCGGAAGTTCCGGTTCACCGAGGATAGCTCATGCCTGCGGATTCCCCTCTCTGTCCATTTGCCGCATCCCGTATGCCATGTCTAAGACCTCTCTTCTCGCCTTGTTTTTGTCCCTGCAGTATGGAACGTCGGCAGAACCCCCCTCGCAATGCACGTCCTCGTCCTAGCAGCTTTGGTGATGGCAGTGCACGCAGCGTTCGTCGTCGCCGTTCCGGCTATCCTGCTGCCGTGCCGGTTGAGCGGGACGAGCCCTTGACTGTGCCCAACACTTCCTTCTCCCGCCCATGCCCTCCCAAGAAGCATGCTGACCGTGTTGAACATCAAGTGGCCGTGTGTCCTAGGCAGCTGGAGGTTGAAGGCAGGGGGATTGATGAGCAGTTTGTCAGAAAGGATCCCCTGTAGATTGGTATTGCCACTCAAGCTCGTGTGCTTCGCCATCCCCCAAATCGGTGCCCGAAGCCACACCTTCCGCGCATGCCTACACATGTCACGCCTCGGCTCCCGATCGACTACACCAAGCAGCGTCGTGACATCAGGCTTCTGCGTGAAGAGCATCCCTATTCTTGGACCAAGGATGACGCCGTTGATGACAGGTTTTGGTCGCAGTTCCACGCTGACTATTATGAGTATGTCTGCTTCAAGGATCGTGACCTCTCCAACCCCAATATCATTGCCCAGCGGTGTCCCATGCTGTCCTCTTTGCACAAGCATCAGAGTCAAGCTATTGAAGATTTGGTTACCAAGCTGGTTGAGTGGCGCATTCTTCCGCTCATGACCTTCCAGCATGATTGGAACACTGAGGTTATCGCTCAGTTTTGGGCTACCATTTGGCTTGATGAGCAGAAAAAGGTTCTTCACTGGATGACTGAGAACCTGCACTACCGCTGTGACTACGTGCAGTTCTCCCGCTTGCTTGGTTTTGATCGTGAGGACAGAGCGGCTCTCAGTTTGTATGATCACTATGCAGATGGCGCCTCTCCTTCACATTATGCTGCTATTGGGCTTTACACTAAGCCTGAATATGCAGACGCGACAACAAATGACCTGAAGCCTTACTTCTATGTGCGGAACAACCTCCTCAGGAAAACCATTGATCCTAAGGTTGGCGATTCCGGTCATATTCAGAATCATGCTCCCACTATCTTGACTTGCTTTGCACTGAACAAGAGGTTCAGCGTCACGGACTTGATGTGGCGCAACATTAAGGCAACCACCATGGATTCTCAGAAGAAGTTGCCCTATGCTCCTTACCTCATGTACATCATTGAGCAGGTGACTGGCTTCAAGTTCTTCCATGATGGCAAACACAAGAAGTGGAGTGTGAAGAGGTTGCTGGCCCCTACTCGGGAGAGAGCTACTGCGGTGGCTGCTGGTGCTAGTGGTGGTGCTGCTGCTACTGCTGAGCGTGAGGCTGCCCCTCCAATGGACCCTCATGGTGCTTCTCCTGATGGTCGTGGGCGTGGCCAGAGTGGGAGTGGGTGTGGTGATGCTATGCGTCACACCCTCACTCGCTTCATGGACTACTTTTGCTACTGCCAAAAGAAGCAGGACCGGCGTTTGCGCCGTTTGGAGGCTGCTTCTTATCTTCCTGAGGAGTCCCCTCTTCGTGAGTTCCCTAACCCTTTTGTTGAGTGGGACGGCCTGCAGGGTCAAGGTGCTGCTAGTGGACAGCAGGGTGCTGATGAGGAGCAGGAGGCTGGTGATCAGTTCCACTACAATGGCTCCTCCACCGTTGATGCCTTGGATGGTTTCTTTGGTGTCTTCCTCGCTGATGCTTCTACCTCCACTACTGTGCATGGTTTCATGCCTCCCTATGCGCCCTCCAGCTCTGATCCGAATGGCGAGTCCTCTGCTCCAGTTCATGATGATGATTAGGCCCTTAGCCCCGTCGTGCTTTTGCGATGCCTACCCTTTTGGTATTTGATGCCAAAGAGTGTTAGGCTTATCTTGATGTAATAAGGGTAGTTAAAATTTCGCTTATGTAATAACTTTATCTTCGTGGTGATGTGGTGACCTTGAACTATTGTTGTGATGGATGCTATGTTAAAACTTTTATGCTTAATGCTTATCTTATCATGTTTAGCTTATTGAGATATTGATGATGCTTGATGATAAGAGTTGTAGAATGGTTATTGTACTTTAATTCCTTTTCTCTCTTGTGTAGCCATTCTTGTTCTTTCATGATATATATGTCATATGCATCACATTTTATGTGGTTTATTTAGAAATTCATATCTAATTATTTACTGCTCTAAAAATTATGAAACTTTTAAGAGGGTTTTCTAGAGTGAGCTTGATTTATGAAAAATATAGTATGCCAGTTTTGATTTAGTTTTATATGTTAATTAATTTGTCCTTTTAATTAATAAATAAGCCAAGTTTCAATTTTATTAATTTATTTATATGTCTAAAAATTCTGAAAATTGTTATATACTCTGCCTATGTCATAATCTACTTAAAATTATTTTTTGGAATTAATTTTCAACTTTAATTTTGATGCTTAATTATCTTTACTTAACCAATCTAATTAATTAATCTTTTAGTTAACCTTGATAATTATAGATTGTTTGACTTTGGTAATTGATTGTTGACCTCAAGCCATTAACCTTAATGACTTTTGGCATTTAATTCAATTATTTGAGCTTAATCCTTAATCCTATTTAGAATTAATTAATAGTTATTTTATTTCCTAATCACTTTCACTAATGATGTAGTTAACCTTAATTAAACCCTAGATTCAGTTAATTTAATGCTGCTAGTGTACAACTTTATCCTGAAGGAAAGTGGTACTCAACTTGTTTAATCCTCTTATGCATGCTTCAAGCATCCTATTTTGTATTCTCCATCATGTAAGACCACATGAACGTGGAAGGTTCTGTTGATTCTGTTCCAAAGGAGGAACCAGTTCAGGAATAAGGTTGTGATATCTGTGGTGTTGATCCTAAGCCTGAGTCGGTCTACCCCCAGATGCATTCAACCCTTCCTTGTTTCTATAAAGTATATGACTTATGCTTGATATGTTGCATTAGGTAATAGGAGTTGCGTGATAACCTAATTGATGCATTACCCGCCTCGTTATTCGTATTCCATCCTTGATATGTGTTTTATTGCGAAAAGTGCGTAGTATTCTTAGTCTTGCTTAATTATTAAGCTTTTCAAAAGAACCGTTTCAAAATGGATGATGTTGATATGACATGATGAATTATGATGTTAGACAATGAAAGTTAGGATCGGTTGGGTAACTTGCATCAAGGCAACTAGTTGATGTAGTGTTTTCGACTAGTCGGTTTAGCACTGTACCATGGTTGTCCTGCTCGACAAGACTTTGCAACTACTCACATGTATATCAAAAATATCTTTCATACACGGGTGTTTTCTATCCCCCACGGTGGATAGCTCTCCATCCCCCGAAAAGACCAGCCACCGGCTGCATACTCATTTTTAGTTCCCAGGCTTTGCCTTTTTAGTTCTCGTTGCATGCATCACCATAACTACCAGCAAGTAGGGACCACCGTAGGACTAGGGTTTTTTTTTATCGCCCGGTAAACCGCGGTTTACCACGGTAACCGGACTTACGGACGGTCCGGTTCGGTTGGACCGGTTCGGTAAGTCCCAAATTCAAATTTCAACTTTGAAAAAAAAATGCTGAAAAAATTCCTAAAAATAGTTCATGATTTATAAAACTCAATGGTGTCAAAATTATTCAAATTGTAGTTCGTTTAGTATTTATTTAGACGTTTAGAAGTTTGAAAAAAAAGAAAAAGAAAAAAATAAAGAGCCGGCCCGTTAAGGCCCATTAAATCATGAAGGTCGAAAAACATACTAAACACACTCAAATTTGAGTAATTTTGACATCATTGGATTCTAAAAATCATTAAGTATTTTTAGAAATTTTTTTAGCATTTTTTTAAAAAATAAATTTGAATTTTGAAAAAACCACTCAAACCGAGCGGTAAACCGCTCAAACTGGCGGTTACCGCTCCAAACCGGCCGGTTTACCGGTCGCCAACCGAGCAACGCGACACCTCAAATTCAAATTTGAGTTTGAGCGGTAACCGGGCGGTTACCGTACTAACTGCCCGGTTTACCGAGTCCGGAGGGCGGCGGTCGGTACGCTTCGGTCGGTAAAAAAACACCGCGTAGGACCACTCCGTCCACCAGACTTGGGCACTACGGGCTCAGACTACACAAGCAGGTTGCATGCATGTGAAAGGCTAGAAGTGGTAGAGTACATCTTCATTTTTTATGATTTATGAAATCTTGAATAGCCGTAGTTCCTACACAGTGTATTATTTCTATAAAACGATTGCGCTATAATACTCCTTGCAATTAAATCTATAAAACAAGACCCATATTGACTGTATTTTATATTAAAAAAATAAATGGCAACTAGGCCCCACATTTGCAAACTTTGTCTAAATATAGGCTTGATGGATCTTATTTTGTTCGGCATACTATTTTAAACAATAATTTTCAAAAGTTTCATCAAACGGATTATCAGTTTGTGTGATATTGCATTTTAGAAGTACGAGAAAATTCAGTCTCTAGTGCTGACATAGTAGGGATGTGCTGGTGCATGTGCAAACCTGTGTGGTTGACACCGTCCGCCGGCTAGAGTACTTGCATATTTTCTTTCTCTAATGACCACATGCACGCAAAATCTTTAGATGATATTACTTCCTAAATCATATAATTAATTTTTATTTTTCACATTTCATTTTTGAATTGATTTTATCTACAAAATAAGACCCATAATGACTATTGGTTTGTGTGATATTATATTTTAAAAGTATAAGAAAATCCACCCTTAAGAGATGACAGACCGGTTATACTGCACTCTACTCCGATGCAGCCATTGAGATGTACGTGCAGGACCACAGCCAGCCGGGGACCACAACATTTGTCCATTCAAATGCATGTGAGGTTAGATGTTTGATCGACAAGCTTTGGCCCATAATATTTCCTAAATCACAAAACTAATTAGCATCTCGTTTGAATCATACTATTTATCTTGATGTTATCTACAAAACATGACCCATATTAACTATGTTTTAAGCTAAAAATTAACTCTTAAGTGACCCTTGAAGGGAGAAACTCGAGAGAAATGAGAAATGCCAGAGAGGGAGAGCCTAGCTGCATTTGCACTCCACTACGCTGCATTGCAATCCTGAATTCCTGTGGCATGTTGATTCTGGGAACCATTTCCCACCATGGTGGCCATCCAACATCGAGAGCTTGAGCCTGTCACTTTGGCTGGCTGCATGTGGGGTCACAAGAGGCCATGTCCCACTAGCCAGAGCAGCCAGAGGAAGGGTAGATGATGGCATGGGCATGCATCTTGCACGCGCTTGCACGAGCAAGAGTAGTCCGAGTCACAAGCTGGAATGAGGAAGGTGTAGCTGGTTTCCACGAAGCAGGCGGTTGCATACATGGAGGACCACACTCCTCTGTCCTCCCTCACTTTCATTGAGCCAGTAGTATTTTGTTGTTTGGTTTCAAGATGGAAACAATTATATCTCCTAAATGGTTTATCTAAATAACGATCCATTTCCAACACCATGTTTGTGTCGATTAAATCTCAATTTTAATTGGCCCATATCGACTATGTTTCGAAGAACAGAAAAATAGTGACAAAATCACAAAGCAAAAAGGATGAAATATTCGGAAGCCCACGTGCGATTAGTCATAACCATCAGCCAAAACTTTCTAATTTTAAGGTGCATGTTGGTTCCTAACCTTTCTTGGACCAAGTCAAATTGGAACAAATTCAAAAAAAAAAACAAATTGGAACCGTGACAAAATGTAGTCTAAAAATTGAGATTTGATTTTGAAAAAAAAGTTGAACTTTGGTTTGCGACAATTGAGCCAAAATATAGTTACGGCCAAAATCTATAGTAAAAAAATATTTAGATGCCCATGTGCGACTAATTTTTTAGTTTAAAATAGTTAATATGGGTCTTATTTTGGACCACTCTGCAGGAGCACTTGTATGCATGCAGGACCACACTCCTCTATCCTCTCTCACTTGTATCAACGTGGCCCGGCAGTCTGTTGTTAAAAAAAACATGGGCAGTCGGGTTCGCCATAGGTGGAAATGGCATGGCCAACCCGTGAAGGTGTGTTCTCACTGTGCGGCTGGAGAACATGCATACTGTCACTTTGCTTCCTCTCCCACTCATATTTCTCTCGCCACCTCACTCCTCTCAGGTCATTTTTGGAATGGAGGGAGAAAAATAGACCTTTGAATACAATAGGCAGGCACACTTTCGTGTTTACCGAATAGCGGGTTTGAGGAGTGGTAGTAAGTGGAACAGGAAATGACAATAGGAGTCTGAGTTTCTATGCATTTTAATTTGGGCAGAACTCCCGATTTATTTAGGGACTGTGTCTATATGTGAGACGGTTGATTTGTTCTTTTTTATCAACCGGTTGAATAATTTGGACAAATCAACCGATTCATGAGAACAAGGCAAAATGAACCACTCGGTTGATTTGGCCACTTTCATCAACGATTCTACAAAGCAAAGGCAAACTGCACACACGATTGATTTGTCCACAACCAAGAGAATTCTACAACAAATATAAAAATATTTTTATCAGAAAAGGAGCAATGAACTAATTTAACAACAAAATGATAAAACAGATGCAGACCACATATTTTAAAATTTTCCTATAGATTGAATATAACATACGAATATTTTAAAGAAATGAATAATTGAGCAAAATTAAAACAAAAATTCAAATTTTTTTATAGTTTGCATATACCAAGTAAAACTTTAACAGAAATGAAAAATTACAAATATGCAGATCAAAAAAGCAGATTTTTTTCTATAGTTTGCATATACCAAATGAAAATTTTTAAGAAATGAAAAACTACAAATATACATAACACATAACATATTGTTTTTCTATAGTTTGCATATACCAAATGAAAATTTTAGGAAATGAAAATTTATAAATATACATATCACAAAAACAGATCTTTTTTTTCTATAGTTTGCATATACCAAATGAAAATTTTTAAGAAATGAAAAATTACAAATATACATATCACAAAAATAGATTTTTTTCATACACTTACACTATCTTATAGCTATATTTACACCTTCTTATTACTATATTTACATTGGTTTTTTTGGTGTAATTTATTAGACAAAGTGGTGTAATTGAAAATAACACAAATATATGCCAAATTTTTTTCAAAAAATACAAATTATTTCAATGCATTACAAACATCAGAAATTTATATATATGAAATAATAAAATTCTTCACAAATTAAAAAAATACAAAATCCACACAAGAAGGTGAGAGATCCTTTCTCTTTATTTATTAGTAGTTAGTTAGAGTATCAAGCAAATTTCTCTGGAAGCCATTTCTCCTCGGTGGACGCTCATCAGGCGCTTTTGCTCCGCTCAGCAGGCTCGCCGCTACACTTGCTCTCCCGTGGTCGTTTGTCGTCGTGCTCGGCGCCTGCTCGCCCGCCTGTTCGCTGGACACGACGGTCGGCCATGTTCGCCGTGGGCTCGTGCTCCGGTCCGCCGTCCGCCGGCCTCGAGTCAACACACCGGTCCGCCGTCCGCCGGCCTCGAGTCAGTCATGGTACTAGCCCAGGAGGAGTAGCTGGTGCATTGATGCAAGAGGGCCCCGCCGCCACAGTCCCTCGGTGATCGCTCGCTGCCTCTCTCTCCCACTCCCTGCACTCGGCGACGTGTGTGTCTGTATCTGTGCCGGGCCTGCGCCGAAGCACGAACAAGACACTGCCAGTGCCACAGTGTGCGCAGGGTGCCTGGGCGGGAGCCGTGTCTCCTGGTTGCCTGGCGCCAGCATTATATTAAAGAAAAGAAAGCATCGATCTCTCCTGCTACTCGCACCAGCAGCGAGGGCGACGCCCGCCGCCAGCAGCCCTGCGCCGGTGCTCCACCGCCGGCGAGTGCCCTCTGCTCCTCCGCCGCCTCCCCTCCCCTCCCCTCCCATCATTTGCCTCCCGAAGACCCCCATCATTTGCTCTCTCGCTCCTCCGCCCTCCGCCGGCTCTCGCTCTGACCCGCCTCATTGCTGCGCGCGCTCTCCACCACCTCTCTGCTCCTCCGCGTGCGATGGCCGGCGCGTACGGAAGCTTGGGCGGCGGCGGCGGCTGGGGCCCCTGCGGCCCCGGCTGCGCTGGCTGCAACTACTGCCGGGTTCGACAGCCCGGCGCCCGTGGGTGCCTCGGCATGCATATCGGATGCCGCGGCTGCCAGCACTGTGCCGGCCGCCCTGGCGGCTTTGGCTGCCTGGGCGTGCCGGGTTGCAATGGCTGCGTCAACTGCAACGGCACCAGAGACACCTACGCTGGCCAGCGGGGCTGCAGCGGCTTTTGGTCCAAGTGCGGCGGCTGCATCTACTGTAACGCCGGCACCGTAGGCGGCAGTAACTGCCCCGGCAGGCTGCGCGGGTGCCCCGGCTGCCCCGGCTGCCTTCGCCGGCAAATGCTGCAGGGCGCTTCGACGAACTATGACGCTGCTGCTGGCGACGGCGGCTTCCTGCCGGCCTGCCAGGCGCCGACTTCCCCCTTTGTCGTCGACGTCACGGCTGGCAGAGGCGGCGAGGCGCCGGCCATCTTCTTCCAGGCGCCTTCGACGTATTCGACGATCCTCAACACCGGCGCGGGCGCGCAGTACGAGGGCCTCCTATCGGACATGTTCCAGCAGCCTCGTCCATCCAGCGCGTTCGAGCCGCCTCGTTCTTCATTGACCGCCCCTATCCCGCAGCCTCCCCTGACCGGGACCACCAACATGAGCACTGAGGAAACGGTATTAAGCCTAGTTTTTTTTTTTATCACGGTATTAAGCCTAGTTGACTTAATATGATAGCAATCTAATTCATTCCAGCCTAAATCATTTAAGGCCAGGCATTCATTCCATGTGCAGAACTAATTTCATAATTGATTCCATGTGTAATAGATTAATTCATAACCGCTTTTTTGAAACTCATCAGTTCCACTTTTTTTTGTTAATTAAACAAAAAAGATATTTCTTTGGATAAAGAATAATAATAAAAATGGATTCTGATGCTTTGATTTTAAAATTCTTATTTCAACAGGATAAAAAGATAGGGCTAATTATATTGACTTTTAGTGAATATGAATTTAAATAATTTGTATTTTCGGTTATATGTTTCCAATGCAAAACTTTACTAGGATCAGCTACTTTCCTCCCATTAGAAATATATAAAAACACTAGATAAATGCCCGTGCGTTGCAACGGGTAATCATAAAACCACAAACATATGTATGAGCAGGTGTTATTGTTAGCTAAAATAGATATTGCGATCATGATGTTAATGGTAGGCCACAGTTGCTTGTATAAAAGAATCCTACGTTCCAATAATCTAAAATTGACAAGACTTAGAGAATCCTAAACCCTTACAAAACACAGGAAATATCATGCATAATTAGTACATGTCCTACCAGCGTAAAACACTTGTTGACGCGACTCTTTCAAGCAAGCAACAGACAACTTCTTCTCCTTGAGAAGTACAAATGGTCGATGCAACATCATACAACCGTGTATTAGGTTCTCTGCTAAGAAACTTCATTCCCAAAGTTGGTGCCAGCTTCCAAGCCACAACCAACAATTATATAAATGACAGGAGCTTCTCACACACAAGTCCTAGAACTTTGTTCCTGCCCTCTTGTGCAGCCCAGTTCAATAAAAAGAACATCACTTGACAATCTTATCGATAGGTTTGAATACTATGCATGTTCTGAGCTCAAGTTTAGAAACTGAGCCACCCGTCACTGATGAATTTAATTTTCACAAGCCCTTGAGAATCCTTTTTGCTCTTCAACCAAGGTACTTCGGCCAATGAGATACTATATACCAGCAACTAAAGCAGCGCAACATTATGGTTCAGCTCAAGTATTTTTCAGCTAAAGGGAAATTTACAACTCAAACAGTAAAGTACCTAACTGTCCTATCTAAAATAGGAACAGTGCAATATACCAAAAGGGCATGGAACAGTAAAAGACTGAATCAATCTACCACCATCAAGTATTCAGAGTTCGTTAGCCCTGAATCATAATTAATTGAAGCTTCTTAGAATTTATAGTATTTACAATTGGCATTACTAACAGCGAAAATACAGTTGGGTACACTCACTTCATAGCTGATTACATATGCTATCATTTAGTCGATTACCCATTACCAATCAGAGAATGAACAAAGCAAAGCAATACGACTCATGCAGAACAAGGCCATTCTTTCCCATCTTTGATTTCTGAAGCACTACATTGTCCACAGTTTTATTCTACTGCAAGTTGGTTGACATCAGCTGCATAAAAGGAATGCAAATTAGCTATTAGTTAAATAGAAATTGAACAACATGACAATTTGTGATATCACTACGTATAAACATTAGGCTAACATGTAAAGACAATATTTAACCAAATAAACAAATTGGTCTAATGAGAAACATTAGGTGAAGTGGTTAGCATTGTAAATAAAATGCTAAACCACATAAACAAGTTTGTACTGCAGTCAGATCAGTTGCTGAGTGCCTTGGCCGGGCATGGTGAAAAACTAAATGAAAAAAATAAGCCTTTTACCCTACATACAGTTTTCATAGGCTAATTGCAGGCTGTAGGGTGTGATCTACAAAGAAGAATCCCACAAGACACCAAATTACTAACAAAGATTGAAAGATAACCATTTGACAGTAGCTGTAAACTGTTAATTTTCACATTTGATCTCTTCTGAAAGTAGTTAATACTTAAGATGGACATGGTAGCTGGTAAAAAACTTTGAGGGCTACCAAACAAATGCCATAGGAAAAGAAACAAAGATAACAGAAGACTATGAGACACTTTCAAGCAACCGTGAAGCCTCAAATTGATTCCAGAATATGATCACTAAATATTCAAGTCACCAAACATCCATGTTCGCAGCTCAGAATCTTCTATTGGGGGAACTGAAACTAAAAGTCCACTTCTGTCAGGGAACTGAAACTAAAGTCCTCATCAGGTGCTTTATTCAGTTCAAGCACAAGGCATATTTCTGAACAAAAATCACAGATTTTTTTAAATGCAACATAGGAGCAGTTTCATGTAACTATCCTTTTGTATAGGAAGAATTGACACACAAGCAGCACGAGAATGCATAGATTTTGTAGTAGTGTGTCAATCAGACAACCCTCCAAACTGAGGAGAAATTGAGCTGCCTACATCACCACAAATCTACATTCACCACTTACCACACACAACACCATTATGCAGAAATCAAACACTGAAAGTAGACATTCCATATTGAGGGTGACAAGGCCAATAATGCCTTGATGCAAAGCACAGAAGGTAACACTATTTATATTTCATTTATGGTCTAGTTTGCAAGAACGAACTCAGGTGGGAAAAAAGGTTTGCTCACAACCAGCACTAAAAAGTAGACATTCCAAATTTACTGAAAGTAAAATCTTGAAATTATAAAATAATTTGCTAAGTACCTGCCATCCAGGCCAACCATCATCACAGTATTCTGGGCACCAAAAGCTACTATGTAACGAGTGACTTCTGGTAAATGGAACTGAGCAAATGACCACTCTGAACTGAAATACTTCGGCAGGATCCCTGGAGAAAAATCAGCAGAGAGCTTAGTAACTTGCGTTCCTTGAGAAACCCAGCCCAATACTCTCTAAAGATTATAAAATGAGATGAAAGGATTTGGGTAACATGACAGATAGACAATTCCACACGTAGCACACTGATAAACATTTCATCTAATTAACTTCACAGCAATAGTAAGTTTAATGGCACAACTTCCAGTAGTGAGATGCAGAACAGATCAAACAAGAATGGATGAAAACCAGATATGCATGTGTACCTCTCGTAAAAGACAGTGATGAACTTGCATTGGATCCAGTGTTCGCCTGAATAAGAGGATCAATAGAACTGGAAGAGTTCTGGTGATCCATTCGGGGACCTTCAAGAGCGCGTTGCTCATTGCTTGCATCCTCCCCAGCAACGACCCTGACTCTCAGGGAGAAAATATGAACATTCCCTTTGTCGCTGGACACTGCCAACCTCGGGTGCCGTCACGGAAGGCCTTGGCGACGCGCCGGAAGGCCTTGGCGACGCGCTTGGGTGTCCCGCATAGTCCTCGCGGCGGTCGTCCTCGCCGAGCCCCACCAGCGCCCCGCACCGCCCGCTCCCATGGCGAGGACGAGCTGGATGTAGGAGGCCTCTTCCGCCCGCGCGCCTAGATTTTGCTGCTGCTCCTCGGCAGCCGCCCCAGGAGCTCCCGACGAGCGGGCGGAGGCCTTAGGCTGAGCGGGCCCTAGTGTTCCGGCCGAGGGCCGAGGCAACTCTGGTGGTGGCCTCCACGGTCCGGCGTCGCCGAGCCGGCGCGCTGGCTGGGGCAGGGGCAGGGGCGCGCGTGGGCGGCGTTGTTGGCGCAGGGGGGCGCGGGCGGCGAGCTGCGGCTACCGAGGAGAGCGTGGGAGATCGGTCCTTGGCAGCAGGGCTGGCAGCAGGGCTGGGCCACCGTCGCGCTGGGAGGGAGGCGGGGTGAAACCGGGCGACCTTTCACGCGGGGGCGAGGTTAAAACTGCCGGGTGAACGATTCCCTTTGATAAATTTTAGTGGTATAGAGATCTGGGTCTATATGAAGGGAAACTCTTTTATATATATAAGGACAGCTTTAGGTTAAAAATACACCCATGATGCAAATTACTAGATTCAGTATAAAAATACTTTCATGACATATAGATATATAATATAATATCGTAGCCTTTGAACTTATATAATTGCATAATTATCTTGTGCTGACTTGCATCACTTGCTGTGACACGTACGGCCTTTCCACATCATCATTTGACTTGCGTTTTGTTCTTTAGAAAAAAAATCTCAGCTGCATCTCCTTGCACGTGATTACCTACTCTGAGCTTGTTTGTCATAGAATAAAGATTGTGTATCTGCTTATGTACCAATCCAAGAGTACAAAATTAAATAAGCCGAATCCAGCTGGTTGGGGAGGTACTTGTTTTTTTTTTTTTTTTTTTTTTTTGCAAAATGCTTGCATGCTTGCTTCATAAACGTCGTCTGTGCACGTACGCATACATCACTCATCACTTGGAATTGTTGGAATCGGTACTTGTCCACTCAAGCAATAATCAAAATATCTTGCTATAAAAGGTAATAATCAAGATATATATTAATGCATTTCCTCTAATTAGCTTTAATTTCCTGTATGAAACGGGATCGAAGTTCTACAATTCTACATATATAGAAGATATTTGTCAAATGAGAATAATGTAATATAATAAATATAACATGTTTGATTTAGATATGAGGGCTCAATTACATCCGAGATTGTTTTGTACACTACATGTGTCCAATTCTATCATTATTAATTTGAGCACTATTCTATTTTCACATGCATGAAATATATATGAAGACCACCGGGACCGGAAGGAAGACCAGCACCGGCGGGACCGGAAGGAAGACCAGCAGCACCGCGCCCAAAGGGAAAATCGGTAAATCACGTCTCAGCATTCTAGGGAAAATGAAGGCGTTCTTCAGAATTGGCAAAAGTGGTAAATCACGATCATGTGGGTTGAACGCACATGAAAGCCAGTTCCTCTCCAATTCCAATGAAGTAGGACAGCAGGCCGTTGTTCATGCCCATGATGAGGAGAAGAAAATGCTGGCAGAAATGATCGACAAGTACTGGAACGACGTGGCGATCATGCGCCGTGAGGCGCGGATCCAGCTCGTGGAAGAAGCTCCAGCCGAGGTGGAAGAAGCTCCAGCCGAGGAGGAGGACAGTGACATGGAGGGCTAGACCCTTTCACATTGACATGAAGGCTGCTGCCAACCCTCCTGCCAGTGGAGTTGGTTGCCTCAAGCAGCTGGTCTATGGAGAATAGAGACCTGTGATATGCTGCTGTGGTCCAATCTTTTGTAACAAAATTAGAATTTCTATGCTGGAACTCATGTAACTTACTAGGTACTAGTAACATGGCGCGCGCGCGCCCGTGTGCCGTTGAATTTGCAAACGTGACAAAATCATTTGGAAAATGTTACGGTTATTGCGCGCCAAATCTGGACAATTCGAGTATTCAATTGATGGTGGTTGTAACATGGAAATAGTACGGGTGAACCATGTAACAAAGCGATGCAGTTGTAAGGCAAATCATTAGGGCTATATAAAAGTACTTGTAAAGATACATGTTTTAGTCTAGCACTGAATAGAGCTATTCTATGGATGGAGTCTGAGCTGAAGTACCTACATTTCATTATTACATCTTTATAGATGATAGAATCATAAACCATGGCGGTAAGTGGTTTTATACATTAATTGATAATTGGTAGCAGTGGTGGTGCACACATGAGTACAGTCAATACAAAATAGCTTGATCGTGGGTAGACGCTGGTTTTGTTTTCCACAAAATTCTTCGTTTTCATCTTCATCAGAAACCTGCTGGTTGATCAATCTGGAGAAAAATTAATATCTGATTAATTTTGTTATGGCACCATCTGAATATAGTAAAGGCACTGGTGTTATTTGTTAGCGTTCTAACAGTTCTTTTATTATATAGATGAGTTTGTGGATCTTTGGCATAACTGGAGTGGTGAATCCATAAGGTAGGACCATCTGAATATTTTCATGTATGTAAATCATCATCTATGAAATATACCAGATGCTCAGAACATATAGTGACTGTGTTACTATACCCACTTATTTAGAAGGTCCAATTTTGTTTATCTGAAGAAGCAATGCAAGGAATAAAAGGCTGGTTTCCAGCTATCTAATGATGCCATGGCTGCAATTGAAAATAAATGACTTTCTTCACCTGAAATTTTGAATGTTGTATCTCCAGCCTGAACAATTCCACGTCTGGCGATTGGTGATTGACCTAAGTAAAAGCACTCCCTGTAGATCACTTGCAGGAGGTGTCGTTGGAAGATTGCCTGTTGTTGTCAGTAGCTTTGAGACTATGATACATTTAATGTTTTTTTTTCTATTAAGCTGCACATGATCTCAGTAAAATCCTTCATCTTGTATGAAGCTGAATCTTACCATTTTGGTCTTGACTGGAAGGAAGATTCAGGCAGCTTCATGCCATCATCTAGCGTCGCATTTGGCGTAGAGAGGTTTTCATCGTCAATGGTATCCTGTTGGTGGTACAGAAATATTTTAGCAATCACTTGTATGGAAAACAGTGAAACAAGAGGTATTTACAAATGCATGGTACCATGTCCAACCATCTGTCATTTTATTCAGTTACCTCAGATGATGTGAACCAAATGAGGTAGGTAAAATAACAATTGAGGCGATAAACTATTTGGGGCTGCTAACAGTTCCTGACTTGAAATTATAGCTTCTATGATTTCCACTTGAGCAAGAACATATCAAGAATTGGTGTGTTAATTTAGTCCTGTTCTAAGGTTCCAATTTTGTAATCTAGAAGGTTGGAAAAGTATGTTCTATTCATGTATTCGTTTTATTGGCTAAATGTTCAGTCAGAGAGCAATGACCACAAAAGTGAACAATAATTTCTCAAAGGTTCCTGAACTTTATTCATCTCAAGAAATCTTTATTCGTGTATATAATAATTGGAAATATATTAGACCCAACCATTCATCGTAGTACTCGAAAACACACAGCTAAGAAAATAATAGTTGACAAAACATCAGTTACAAATTTTACCTTTCTTTGCTTCTGGCATGAATTGGTGCCTGTACTATTTGCTGCTTGGAAATGGTTATTTCAGTACTGATCCAGAAGAGGCACTCTACAAAGCCAATGAAATCAAAAGCACGCTAAGCACATAAAAATGGCAAGCATTATCTTTCCCTAGGTAATGAGATCGGAATGTAAAAAGTGGAAAATGGAGGCATGATACACATAAAAAAATGATCTATTTGTCTGAATGACGTATACTACCTAAGCGCACACCAGAAGTTGAAGCCTCATTATTTGAGCATAATGGTACCATTAGCTATTAGTAACAGATAACATTGTATCCTTGCCACGAGAAAGGCGTTCATCAGATCTAACATGCCAATTGAAATTTATGGCAGTGGATTGTGTCTAAACTATTATTTGAGCAACAGCTAAATGTTTGTTTTTCTAAATTTCAGTGGCTGAGTTACAGCTAAATATTTGTTTTTCTAAATCAACCTCTGAAAGAGAAATATGTCCATAGCATGCAGCTAAAGGATAAAAGCAGCCAATTTCATAGGTTTGGCTGTAGTTGCAGCGAACTAAACAAATAGGAGGCATAGGAGAATTTATCGAAGCTTTGTCATATGTGTTTTGTGGAAAGCCTATGCCGAAAGTTATGAGACCCTGCCGAGAGAAATAAAGAGGAAGAGAACTTTACCATAACTAAGATATATAGTAAGAATAAGTACTTGTAAAAAAATAGTAAGAAGGAACAACTTAATAATTGTGGTTGAAGGTTTTGCTAATATTTTCTAGAAACCCAAGAGGATCAAGAAGCACATATAGACTACTATATGGTATATAAATGCTGAGCTAACGACTCTCTGATGTCGGCTAGGGGTGACAGATACGAACAAAAGCAAACACAAAAGCGAGAATATATCACATAATTAAGATCATACAGCTCCTACTAAGAAAATATTGTGATGTCAACTGCAGCTATCACAGAACCCAAGTGGAAAACATCATCTACGATCCTAGAACCCTATGATCCTAGAACCAAATAATGTGAAGGCAGATGCAACTATGATAGTTCAATTAAAACTCATATGATAACAGTGACCTCTTTAATTAGACTCTAAGTATGCTTGCAACTGTGAGTGCAAGAGGGACAATGGTTGTTACCAATATACTAGCAGGAGAGCCCGCGCAAAGCGCGGGCAGCAAGCTAACATTGTCTCTGTGCAACAGCTATTCGATTCCTTATTTCATTTGCGGTGTCGAAGATGCATAGCTGGCAAAACTCTCGTTTTCTTCCATGGGATGGGAGTAGTGAACCGATCACTGCTAAACTTGATTTCTGGAGAAGAATAACATGTGCAGGCATTGTAACATTAGTGACACAACGAAAAGGTTGTGATTGGTAGGGGAGAAATCAATTAATTTTGGGGAAGCTATCCAAGGACTGACGTCGATGTGAGTAGAAAAGGGGTTGAGATGTTCACCTCGTTAGGATGTAGGCCGAGCTCCTTGGTCGTGGCTGCGGTTGAGGTTGCCTGGTGTAATTAGAGCACATCCTATTACTGCAACTGGAACCAAAAGATAAGTAACTCATCAGTCGTTGTTTAGCTGCTCTGGAAATGCAATATGCTTATACTGAAAAGAGAGGCTACCAAGAAGAGAGAAGCTATTTAGCATTCAGAGTATGCAGAGAACAGAGATTCAAAGTAGTTGCAGAAGATGCATATGAAGAGTCGCGTGTGTACTTGTTAGGATTGATTGATTGTAACCCACCTATTTCTTGGTCTGTTCTTCAGAAACCGAACCTCTTGGACAACATAGCTTGGTGCCTCCCAGAATCCGCGGGCCGCAGACGCGTCCGTCGTTGCAGCAGGAGCGCGTGAGGACGAAGCGCCGTGAGGGAGATGGCTGGAGGCGGGCCAGCGTTGTTGCGGGGCGGCGGAGCGGTCCACTGGCGTGGCACAGCGGCGCCCGGCGGGCCGTGCCGCGCAGCCGGGAGAGGACGCAGGCGAGGGGTGCTCCGGCGGTGTCGTCGTGGCTGGCCGGATGCGGGTCGGAGGGCCGCGACGCCCTGCTGGACGCGAGCCGGTCTACGGCGGGCGCAGGCAGCGGAGTCTGCGGCGGCGGCGGAGCCCAGCGACCGCGAAACCGAGGACGGCTGTGCTAGGGCGAGCGTTGGGCACGGGTGTGGCGGGGCGAGGCGTGAACGGCCGGTGGAGACCCTGGCGGCGTGGACGGCCCTGGCGGCGTGCACGGGCGGCCGCGTTCGTCGGACAGGGAGCCGCCAGGGCGGGGCGTACGCGGCGGCGGAGTTCGGTGAGGTTGCGGAAGGTTCGAGGGATGCTTTGTTTCTTTTTTTTTTTTTTCTTTTGGTGGAGGCGTACTATTAGCTGGTGGGAGCCGACCCGGACGGCCGGACGAAGGCGTACGTGTGTGAGTTTCTGGAAGCGACGACGGACACCGAGGGGAGGATCGCTGTTTACTGTTGCCATAACAGTACTCTGAGTCATGGGACGGAAATCTGAGGATCCATGCTCTTTATACTATAAGAATAAGAATAAGAATTATTTATTTGGCCCTGAAAAAAAGTTTGGTTACTTATATGGCCCTATTTTTTTCAAAGTTGTGTATTTGGCCTTAAAATGAAATTTTATTATTTATTTGGCCTTCTGTTAGATCTGGACATATAACGGTGTCAAGTGAGGGGTAAAAAGACCATTTTACCCCTGCACGAAAAAAATAAAAAAAACAAAGCCTTGTTTGTTTAATGTATATATGTTGAGGAGAGAGTATACTCTGTTGCTAGATACGACAATTAGCTCACAAATTATTATAGTAACTCATGTTTTATAGTAACTACTATTCTCAGCTCGTAACCAATCGTTCCACTGGCTTGCATGTACACGCACGGCAGATCCGGAATCACGGAACCCTCAGCTCCTCCAGGACGTTCGTGCGGCCACAGAGGAGCATGAATCTGTCGGTGACCTACGACAGCAGGACGAATGATGTCCTGGGAGAGCCCGGTCTCGGTGGTGGCCGGACGCGGCATGTAACTAGCGGACGCGTCGCACAGCAGCAACAGCGCAGCCATGCTCGGTGGCGGCGACGCCGCCTCTACTGGCCTAGCCACGGCCCTCCCTCCATGGCCAACGCCCTGGCCGCGGCCCGGCGACCGCCTCGACCCGGCCGGCGGGGCAGCGCCGCAGCCCGGTTGGGCAGCGGCGCGGGCGGCATGCCCCCGGAGGGCTTCGCCGGCACAGGGAACCGGCGGATCCGGTGGCACGCGAGGCTGCCGCGGCTCCACGGCGGCGCGCCGGCGGCGGCTTCCGGGACGGGGAAATTGCCTTTTTTCGTACGCAGCGTTATCTATCGGGACGGGAGGAAGAGAAGGGAATGGCATACGCAATGGGGAGGAACGACGTGGTTCGTATGTCAAGCTGAAGGGCAAAAAGGACTTTTCACGTGTCACTAGTTGGCTAACCTAACAGAGTTCCTAACAGATTCTAACAGAAGGCCAAATAAGTAACAAAATTTTATTTTGAGGCCAAATACACAACTTCGAAAAAAATAGGGCCATATAAGTAACAAGACTTTTTTTCAGGGCCAAATAAATAATTCTCTCTTATACTATTCTATAGATTAAAATTAAAATTAGTAACTACTAAATGGTGGAAATTGCTAATATACCTGCGATCATACTTAAATAGGGAGGGTGCTGCAGCACACTTCTAGAAGGCACCTGGTCCTCTGTCTTGGTGAGCCAATGAATGTTATGACACTGCATTGGAGGTACAAGCATTCATACTGCTGAAAAAACATTCCTTATTGTAAAACAATTAGGCAACTGGAAGGAACAAACAGGCCACCCAGAAATGATCGATTAATGGTGTCTACTTCATATGTATGTGCAGTCCGCTTTAGCCAAAATGACATAGAACAATCTACAAACTATGACAGACATAGAGGGTGACCTTTTTTGATCTTAGATACTTACAGGAAGCTAGGGGACTGATAATTAACATTTGGATGCTCCCTTCACAGAAAACAGAATCGTCCATCAAAATGGAAATTAAAAAGTGTCAACCATTGCCTGTGTTTCTGATTTTTTTCATCTCACAGAAACATAGCAATATTATCACAATACATGATGCATCCTTACATGCCATGGAAATAGGAAAAAGATTACTTCTTGTCACTCAATTTAGATGAAATTAATAATCGTTGGTAGCCTGTAAATCAAGGAAATTTGAAGCTATAATAAGATCAGTCCCTGTAATATGTTAACAAAAGTGGAGATGACATAACTGAATGGGAGGCACCTTAAATATTATTATTATATGTAAAGGCTGTCATCTCCATGGAAATATTGAATTTCATTGGTTTATCAGTAAAGGCTAATAAATATCAGCACTGCATAAACAAATGGAGCCCACTATATATCAAATCTATGCCATGTTAAATCTGGAAGGACCAAGAACACATACAAAGCAATGTCTTGGGAAATGAAGATAAGAGGTAAAAATAGAAATTTAAATGCAACAACCATTGTTTCTTTTTATTTTTTATCTTACAGAAACACAACGATGCTACCACAGTACACGAAACATCAATATGTACAATGGAAATAGGGAAAAGATGGTGCCTGTTGTCAGTGAATGTAGCTAGAATCAACAATCATCGTTTGCTTGTAAATCAAGTCAATTTGAAGTTTGTAATTAGATTCGTTGTTGTGATATGTCAATAATATTACTAAACTACCCCATTAAACTGAGATGACTGAATCGGAGGTACCTGAAATGTTATTCAGTAGAGCTTGCCATCTTCATGAAAATATTGGATGTCGTTGGTGTCTCCATAAAGACTAATAAAGATCGATAGTGCAAACATAAATGGAGTTATGGGAACATTGTAAAGTGGTTGTACCTCCCTGCAGTACAACAACAAAAGGGAAAAAGAAGCACATCATTCATAGGCCTGGAAAAATTGAGCTCGGGAAAAAACCAAACCATTGCTACTCTCAACATTAAATATTTTTTCAAGAAAAAAAAAACACTAAAACGAGCACTGACTCGATCAGGCCAGAAAAGCCTTCAGGGATTCATTCACTCGTGACTCTCGCTCCCCGACGCGCGCGTCATCATGCATCGGCCTTTATCGGCTCCCCGCCGCCGTTCCACACGCCGCAGTCCACTCCGTCGAGCCTCCCCATGCCTTGCTCGGCCGCGCCCCCGTCAACAGAGGCGGCTGCGGAGAAGGCTATCGCGGCCGCCCCGCCGGGGTCGACGAGGTACGGGTCGGTGCGCACCCCCCCGCCCGCCGACCCGACGACGCGACCCCGATCCGCTCCCTCGAGCCTCCTCCGCCGCCGTCGTCGAGCCTCCACACCGCGCCGCCGCCGCCGCACCGGGAGGTTTACCTCTCGCGCATGCTTCCTCGCCCGCGCCCGGTCAACGGAGGTGAAGAAGGATGCCATCGCGGCCGCCCCGCCGGCGTGGTCCCCGCGGGGTTGACGAGGTACGGGATGGCGAGGACCTCCTCTTCCTCGACGGCGGCGCGGAAGAGGAAGGATAAGAGGAAGGAGAAGATCTCGGCGCCGGCGCCGCCGGGACCTCCAATGGCCAGGTAGTATGAAACCCCGATTTGTGATCTCGTTATTGCTTCTAATCTGGGCAAAATTTGCTCGTTGTCCTCGGCGGCGCCCGGCCTACACATGAGCCCATGCTTGCCGTGCCGTTGTGACGCCGGCTACGTGCTCGCCGTGAAGCCTACGTCGCCGTCCGCGAGCCGCTGCGCCGGCGAGCGCGAGCATGCGCCCTCGCAGTCCACCGCGCGGCGAGCACGAGCGCGCCGGCGAGCGCACCGCCGCGGCGGGCCAGCGCGCCACTGCGCTGGCCGCTACACGGGCAAGCACGAGCACGCGGCCTGTATGCGTGCGTGCGCCCGAGCGGCCGAGCCCTCGCTGTCTCGCGTCTGAGCGCGCGTCCCAGCCCCCGCTCCGGCGACCGGCGTTCGCGGGAAGAGGAAGATTGGGCGGCGGTGCGTGCTGGATGTGATCTGTACGGGAAGGGAAGAGATAAGGCTAATTAAGGGACAAGGGCATAATTCCATTTTAGTGTCCATAGATTAAATTCAGATAAAATAATGGATGGAGTGTCTTGTAGCATACTGACAAGGATTTTCAGTGTCTTTCGGCAAAGACAAATTTTTTTGATGGATTGTGGCAAAAGCCACACTTGAACGGTGTCTCAGACGGCAAATTTTGCCTCTAATTGTTATTGCTTTTAATCAATTATTGGTTCTGATTTTATTGCTTCGCGTTTTGCAGAAGCCAGAAATGAACCACATGTTCCTTGGAGTAGCCGCAGTTGATAGATCCAACCAAGAAGATGAGGAAGGTGACCACCTAACCCCACTAAGCACTGGAAGCAATGTTAGTAGGAGCTGCGAACGCAGCACTGGATCCAGCCCGAACAAGAGGTCAAGGAGTCCAGAAGTTACGTCCATGTTGGACAAGACAATGAAGGAATGTATAGAAGATATGCAGAACAAATGGGACGCTAGGCGAAAGCACTCGAGGATAAGGAGAAGGAACTGGGAAGGATGATTGTGCGAGTGCAGCAGATGGCAAGAGAGTGTGGTGCAACTGAGGAGACCCCAGATCTGTGGATTGGTGTGCTGGAGATGACCTATTCTAAACGTGCGACCAAGTTCTTCATGGAGTCCGACCCGGTCGGAAGGATGGCCATCATTCAGCACTATGCCAAGGTCCGTGACCTCATTATTAGGAACACGCACCTGAAGGTATGTTCTTGGCCATTGTCTGGATGAGACCCTTCCTTTTCAAACATCGAAGTTCCTTCCTGGCCAAATCAAAGCTTACTTAATTAGTGCCTTTGTTATTGGAACACGACTATCGTTGGCCACTATGCCCTCTTATCCATGCAATCGAACATAATGTAGTATTGTGTCTTGTCAAAAAAAAAAAAAAATGTAGTATTGTGAACCATAACTACGTCTGTGATGTTTGTTTCTAGAAGTATGTTTGTCATGTCTGTGGTTTGAACATCTTTAATGTAGCAGGGTTGTTGAACTTTTCACTGATGTTTTTTTATTATATTTGAAATATGTGTTTTTTATTATATTTGAAATATGTGTTTTTATTATATTTAAAATATGTGTTTCTGTTGCCACATATAGAGTTGAGTAAGCACTGATAGTTTTTTTTGATTTGCGCAGAGGGATGCAAAACCTGATGAAGATTCTGAAGAGGAGTGGGAGAAGGATTTTTTCAACATTTTTCTAGAGAGTGGTGTCGTTGGATTCAACTGTGGTATGTATTTGTATGCTACGCATCTGGACAAGTATATCGTGGAATAGGGCTGAGTATAGAAAACGACCCTTGACTGGGCTAGAATGGGTAGAGTGGAAGTAGGCGAATAGTACTGCACAACATGTCTAGAATGATTTATTGACAAATAAATATCACCTTTAATCTACAACCAAGTCTACCTCTATTGAGGCTCTAGGAATGTTCCTTTGGATCCTTGGTGCTCCACAATCAATTAGGCCAGTCATACACCTATAATACAACAACGTCTTTCCTCATCCACCTATAGTACACCTAGCTGTAGTTCATTACAGTTTTCTAATTAAAACACTTTTTACAGGTACTTCAAAATGCGGCAGAACCACACGGTAGATAGAAAGGAGATATTCAACTATGCACATTCATCTTTGAGAAATGTCATTGAAAGGGCCAGCCACCATGTGTTCATGCGCCTATGAATGCTTTTCGTGACTCCATTGCGCTTGGGCTGATGAATACGTCTTGACAAATGTGTATGTTTGAGGTGCTTGTACTTGTTGATCACTTGTAACATTTTTAGAAATGTGTATGTTTGAGGTGCTTATGTACTTGTTGAGCACATGTAACATTTTTCGGACGTGGGATGGTTCCATGAGATTTGTTGCGGTGAATAAAATTAAATGTTTTGAGTGAAACTGCTATCGCCATGCAGCATGCAAGGTTATGCATGCACAGGTCATTCAAAGGCATATGTTTGTTAACTTTAGGACCTGTTTGAATTACATGATTTTCAAAGGATTGGCATATTCCTTTTTGGTTTGCTGACTGTTAGGTACCATTTGGAACAGAGGATTGAGTCTTGCGTTCCCCTGGAAATTAAGGTTTCATCTGGTGCACAAAATAGTAAATTTTACATCCAGCCCGATGCCCGAACCAAAGTTTTGGTGGAGTCGGTCTCAGGCAGCAATGGTGAAGGAGGCTGCTGCTGCGAGCTTCATTTGTTGTGTGTGTTGCAATCCTGTTTGTCTAGTTTCTATAATGCTCATTTTCTTCATTCTTCAAAACTGCTCAGCGGACTCATCTTCCTCTGATCTCAAATTCGTACACCGCCGTCGAACATGCTAGTTGGGAAAGTTTAGTTTTGATAGAAAGATAGGGCCAGCCTGCTAGCTTGCTGGGCTGAGCATCAGGCCCGTAATGTAACTCGCTAGGCCCAACGCGTACATGGGCCAAAAAAAAAACTTGCCGAGAGACCTGGCGCGGCTATCGACAAGCAGATCGTAACTAACGCCGTTGCCCCGTCGTCAGAATTTGCCGAGGGTCCAGCGTTTGCCGACACCCGGCCGTCGGCAAACGTAGAATTGTGCCGACGGCTCTTCTCTGCCGACGCCGGCCCTCGGCGAATAATGCTTGCCGACGGCTTACCGTTGCCGACAGCGGCCCTCGGCATATGTTTCTTTGCCGAGAGCCCGAGTTTCGACCCTCGGCAACCAAGGTCGCGCTCGGCGGAAATCCCGTTTCCGGTAGTGACGATTTGTGTGTCGCGGGCTTCTCCGGCGCAGACGAGCGCCCTGTCCCTGTCGAGCACCGGCGGCCTCTGCTCGCGGTGGTACCAGCCGCCGTGGCTGACCTCCCGCTCCATGTGGCGGCAGTAGCTCCGGAACACGGCCGTGCACACGTTGAGCCTGAATTGCATCAGGAACAGGAAGTCGAGCTCCAGCGCGCCCAGCTCCGCCGCGCCCAGCCCGCCAACCGACGCGAAGTGGGCGTTGCTGTAGTTGCGGTCCTCCACGAACTTGGACGCCACGAGGATGGCCGTGGTCAGCAGCCGCTGCGCGTTGGAACGTACGCGAGAGCGAGACGCGCGCGCCGACGTCGCCGCGACGGAGCCGGTCCAGGTACGCGTACGCCACCACGTACGTACACCTGCGGCGGCACGTGCGGCGCATACCGCGCGAAGCGCTCCAGGAACGCGTGCAGGCTCACCGTGCCGCCGTCGAACGCCTCTTCCTCGTCGCCGCGGAGTCGGAGTCGGAGTTGGTGTCGGCGTCGGCGTTGGCGTCGTCTCCCGGTGCCGCGGCGCGGCCGCCTGCAGGGCGCGCTCGTTGCGGGCGATGTGCCGCTCCAGGATGGACGCGAGCACCGAGATCACGACCGGCGGCGACAGCGCCGTTGGGAAGGCGAACGCGTCCGACTCCGACGGCAGCTCGCCCGTCGCCATTTCTTGACCTCGCTATGGATCGGTGTCCACAAACCCACACGACCGCCTCTCGAGCCGAGTCTCGACCACACACGCGTACACTGAGCTCCACCACTGCAAGTGCAAGCTCGTGAACCGTGGCTAGACAGGGGGCGTCGGCGAGTGGTGCGGGCGGAGAAGCTATAAACAAGGCGTACGTGGGGCTGGACGTGGGAGTGACGTTGACACGAGGAAGGAGCCCGGAAGCAAAGAAATTGAAAGAAATTCAGATGCATGGATGCAGACTTGATCGGTGGCCTCACAACAATATCTATCTAAAAAAATTAAAAAAATTAATATATATAAAAATTTCATATCATTTTTTTATCTATCATTTTAATTATTATATATTCTCTCAAATTCATTATTCTCACTATAATTAACTATTCTATCAATACTATTTATATAATAATTTAATATAATATACCTCCTATTTTAAAATTCTATTGTTAATTAAATTCTATCATCTTCAATCTTTTACCATAATAATTTTTTTAAAAATAACATATTCACATTTTCAATCTCTTATATAATATCATTAATCTTCTATTCTTCTAATATTATCATATTATTCAATACATCATATAATCTAATTTTACACAATATAATCTATTTATATTATATATAATATTATAAATTTAACATTATTTCACATTTTCATATCATTATTATATTCACTATTAAAAAACATTATAATTTAATATTCATAATTATTTTAAAAAATTTTATTATTATATATAAAACTATTATTTAATATATTAATTTATTTATTATTTTTAATTACAATCAAATAAACAATAATTACTATATTATAATAAAATTAACATTACATAAATATTTAATATCAATTTTCTTATTATAAAATAATATCCTATCTAATTCATTATTCTATTTAATTTTATTAATTAATCATATTATTATCTATATTCTTTTAATCAATAATCTAATTTATATCATAATTTTTATATATATCATAATCATATCATATATTTTTATTTATTTATAATTCTATATTAATAAATTTTTTCACATATTTATCAAATTTTCCTATATATTAAATATAAAAATTTCATATTTCAAACTTTTATATCTATCTATATATCATAAATATATATCCGTGATCGATGCGGATTTATGACTGCCTGCAGATCATCCTGGTGTTGGCCGTACGTAGGTATGATTCCTCCCGGTCCCGGCTCGCAGTGTCGAGCGTACGTACGTGCTCGGTACACGAGCATCTTTTCTTGCCGTCGTTATGACGCATGGCCTGCTGGCTGTTGAAGAACCAGCTCAGTTGCAGAGCCTGCCACGATGGAGAAAAAAGAGCAGCCAAGGGCCCCGCAAGCATTCAAGTTTTTCCTCAATATAAAACAAGCTTGCCCTCCACCCACTGGTTAAGCAATTGCTCACTTGCCTTGCCACTGCTGGTCAGCTATCAATGGAGCCTCTTGGGACCGAGCCTTAGCTCGAGCGGTGAGCTCTCCCAGTGGGGAGGCCACCGGTCCTGAGATCGAGCCCCGCTCGGCTCAGTGATTTCCCACCTGGGGAGTTATTCTCCAAATAATTTTCAGGTCCTGGACATTCACACATGAAGACACAATGGTACTGCGACGTGCCTCGTCGCCTACGGAGCTCCGTTGGACTTCGTCGATCTCCAGAAGGATGTGCTGCGTATAGTTGCTAGGTCTAGCATGCGCACAGGGTGTGCGTTGTGTGTGTGCGTGTGGTGGCGTGAGTGTGTGTGCGTATGTTCAGATACTACAGCTGTACCTTAGGAGTCCAGGCTCAAAAAAAAAAATCAATGGAGCCTCTTCACGCGTTGGCGCCAGACGCACGTCATGCTCAACCTGTACACGCGTCTGTAATGTTAAGCACATCGATTTGTTCAGCTCCATTAATGGAGCTCTTCACAACAAATCGATGCGCTTAAGATTACAGACGCGTGTCCTTCCTACATAGTCAACCAATAGCTTGCTTACATCAAGCTTGCATCCACCATTTCCACAAACATCAATCCTTCTTCACATGCATTTTTGTCGAGTTCATGTACAGTGCTGCGCGCCGCCGCCCCGGCTCCGTGCACAAGAAGGAAGCGTGCACAAGAAGGTCGCTCATAGGCCGCTACTTGCCTCGATCCGAAGCTGGGAGGCCATTCCTTGCCTCCGAAGCTGGAGCAAAGCCGGCCGCCTTTCTCTATAAAAGCAAATCCATGGCGACTCGATCCCCTCGCCGTGCTAGGTCTGCTTGCTGGCTTGATATCCCCACCAACCGATCGACCATCTCCCACAGCGAGCTCACTCCGCCTCATCCCAAACACAGCTCGCTAGCATGGATCAGCAGGTTGCACCTCAGGCGCCGATGCGCCGCTCACTGTCATGGCCTCCCCCACTCGCTCAACCACGCCCGGGCCCGGAGACGAGTCAGATGCAGCTTCAGCTATCCGGGCAGCTGAAGAAGTGGAGGGTCAAAGCTTTCAGCGTCGGCCTCGGCTTTCTCCTTCACATCAAGGACCGCAGCATTCAGCTGGCGGCCAAGAAGCCGCTCGTGGGCGTTCAAGGAGGTGTGGTGTCCTTCATTGTGTCGCAGCATGAGCTGTTCACAAATCCGGTCAAGGCAAGAATACGATCCGTACAGCTTCCTTCATTGGAGGCGTGTGGGAGAGTATCTGGTCGTGGCTCTTGGCGGATCCATATATGAAGCTAACTATGATGCAGCTGCGGGCATGAGGAGTCCGAACCTCCCGAGGCTCAGAAATGGAAGTTGAAGGCCAAGATTTGGGCGTGCAAAGCTATGCGGTATCTCATTTGCGTTTGGGCGACGGGCAAATGGATCTCCATCCTGGCTCTAGCAGCGTTCACCAGGACGGACGCAGGTTTCTCCGGGAAGATCAAGATACCATTCCCAACATTCGCATACACTGTGGGAGTGGCCTTCCTCCCGTTCGTGTTCGGCATGGCGATGAAGCTCGGGCGTGTCGGGATCCGGCGGGAGCCAATTGATAGGGGCAAAGGTGCGCCACCTAATTAATTTCCCGAAATCTTTGTATTAATTCCCCTCTCACACCTGTGTTTGATCGTTTTCAGCTGATGGCCAATCGGTATTCGGGAGGTCCATTTTGGGTTCTTCGCAGTATTTTCAGCTGATGGTCGGGTCTGCGCCAGAAGTGATGTTGATTTAGTAGTCCTAGCTTAGCTAAGTCTAGTCATCATGTTATTTAGCTGTGTCTTTTCTAAAAATGTTATTTAGCTATGTGTTATCATAAGCTAGCATGTCATATATCATGTTATTTATAGTGAGATCATGACTGGTATCCAGATTGTGTAAATTATTTTATGCTGTGGACCGAATTGCTATCCAAAGTGCATTGCTATCCAGAACTCTGGCCTCGGAGTGCAACCTGATCGATCTATTGGCCATTTAACCTGTGAATATTGTCAAAAAAAAAAAAGTGAATCGATTCAATTGTGCATAACACAAGAAGCGAATTGAATTCAACACATCACATCACAAACCTTTTTTTGGGGGGGGGGTATAATTTGGGAATGGTTTTCCTCAAAAAATAAAAAGTTAGTAAAGGGAAAAAAACAAGGAGTGCGTGTCAGTATAAGTTGAAAGGTTCTTCTCTAAAAATAAGTTAGGAAAGGGGAAAAACAAACAAAAAATGGACCGTGAGGGCGCTCGAAGCCTAGACCTCCATATTCGATGTTTGAGTAATTCCATTGCGCCAAGTTGAGTTCAGTTCAACTGCGAGACCTAACAATTTATATAAAATAAATGTCAGGTTAAAAAAAAAACATAAGACAAAAATTTGTCCGTCCCGAGGTCGAACCGGAGACCTCGGCTACAAGAGAGTTGAGCCTTACCATTGCGCTATTTCAGGAGTTTGATGTTCTGCTGGCGGCTTGGAATCTTAAAATGTCCAAATATTGCCACCCACAACTAGTGGGCCTAGACCCATTGCCCTGCCTCTGCCTCCCCTCTGCACGTCCTCTCCCTCGTTCTCTGCGCGCCGGAGTCCTCGCCGTCGCGTCGTCCTCCGTGCCTCGACGACCCGCCCACACCGGCATCCTCCACACCGGGCGCCCGTGGGCAAGGTTGCCCGCGCTCGCCGGCGGCGCGGAGCCGGTGGGAGCACTCGCCGACCGCGGGGCTGGGGGTGCGCTCCGCCCGCACCCGCCGCCGGGCGGGGCCCGCCCTAGCCGGTGCGGCGGCCGCCGCCGCTCGTTCGGTCCTCGCCCATCGCCGTCCCACAACGGCGCCGCGGTGGCGTACACGGCGGTAGCAGGCGCCGTCGGTGGCCACCGGCCCCAAACCTTCCGCGGTGCTCATCCGATATTTGTCACATTGTTTGACGTTGGTTAGGCCCCTTCCCTCTCCCCCCTTCTTACCTCTCCCTATGGGATCTCTCTCTCTCCCGCGCTCATGGAGGCTTGGTCTCCTTCACTGTGGATTTCAAATTTCATATATAGGGTTACATGGGCGATGTCAAATTAAGCACTGATATATCCTAAAAATAAATAAGATGGATGGAGTGGTATGTTGAGATCGTCAGCAAGAGTGTTGATGTATCTTTAGAACTTTCTCTTCAGCCAATTTGTTTGAGTATGTTATCTTAGGTACCATTAGCCATTAGGTTGTGATAAAAAAATGATATGCTTCCTGTGATTGCTTTTCATGTGATGAAAGCAAATTTAATTTAACCAAATTAATCTTAAGCTATTGCAGGCAGTGTGATAATTAATGCTAAATTATTTTGTGTGCCTACTCTGTACTCCTAGAGGGGTGTTGGTCTTTCCATTAATCTGTGATGTTTCATAGGTCAGTTGTCTCCTGTCACCTACTGCAATAGACCTTTCTCCAAATATAAAAGTGATGATAGGCTCAAAATCATGTGTTTGTTTACTTCAATGTAATGGAAGAACATGAGCCCAACCATAAGTTAATTTATTTGCTCTCCATTCTTAAACTTAATTAAGCTTTTCTTTGGTCATTGAGAATAAACAAGGAACCAACTTAAAATAGTTTTGCCATATACAGTACTAGGTTAAGTCAAAATATGGTTTCCGTTTGATCAGCTTTGTCAAAAAAAAAAGACACGAACGACCCATTGCTGATTTTGTAGATGAAATTAGTTTCGCGCACACATTTGATGATCTGATCTAACTCGGAGGTCCATATACAGAACTTAAGTACCACTGCTTGTTGTTTGTGTGACACTGACCTTCCATTTTTTTGTGATTCCAGATGGTATATCCTCACAAAAACACCTGATTTAGGTCCCTTGTGTTGAATCTTTGCAGATTGTGCATTTCATGGGTACTCCGAAGGTTTTCTGGCGAATCACAGCACTACATTATGGGATCCTTCAAGTTGAGGATGCCACTGGGACTAAAATCTGTAAGCGCATAAGATCTATACCTTATATGTAGTTGTAGTTGCTTTGTGGTTTGGTAGAAGTAGAAACAATGACATTTTTCTTGGTTTGCCATTTAAGAGGTCGAAGATCATGGAAGGAAGTTGACTGAAAGCAATGAAGGTAGTGTGACTCTATACCAATCTGATAACTTACTTTGAGGGAGAACAGTGCGTATCGTTCAGCATCATCCAACTCTCAAAGGTGAAACTAAGATAGGAATTGTAGGTTTTCAAAGGTTAAAAAAAAATAAGAGTGCTCCTGATATTAGAATTTCCAAACAAAAAAGATGTTGCTCATGATATTAAAATTTGTACTCTGTACTTGTAGGATGCCTGCTGCTAATCATGATTGTTGTGTTGCCATTACGTTAAGCTAAGGGCCATGTCTCTTATTGCAGCAACCAGCAGGAGCAACACAACCGGGACAACTGGCAGAGCGCTGCCACTGCCTCAATGGTCTTCGGAATTGTAAAGGCAACTATGGTTCTTAGCAAGGTAATTATTGCTTGCTGACACTGCAAATATCAAGGTGGTCGGATTTTTTTTGGTATTCCTGAACTAAGGCTATGGATTAGCTTCGTTGTTTGATTGATATTTTGTAGCTATTAATGCAGTATACCTTTGAACTTTGGTACCTGAAATATGACGTTGCTTTGGGAGGGATAGTATCAATTCTGTAGCCACTTTTCACTTTTATAGTCAATTCCGTTTTCTGTTATTTTCTATGCAGTTTTGTTTCAGTCATCCAATGTTTTCATGGTCTGTGGGTGTTCTGGGTTGCTATCTCGAGTTTCTGAGCGTTGTAGAATTAATTTCAATTGATGTTGTACGGCTTTTCGAAAAAACAGAAACCTAAAGATTATTTTGCATAGAGCACATAAACGTTTCCCAAATGCTAATTACCACCTTAGAAGTTACACACACACAAACACTTTTTACATGCCTACAATTTTAGCATGGTAGAGATCTAGCTTACCACCTGAGAATTTACTAATGCTTGCATGGTTTCGATCCTCTATGGGGTTGTGCTGGTGTTTGTAGGATGGGACAGATGTGCATATATGCTCAGGCACTTTATCTTATTGACTAGGTATGACATTGTTCAGATTTTTAGAAAAAAGCATGGCCGAAATGGTTATTACTATACTCGCATCAGTACTCTGATTTTTAGAAGAAAGCATGACCAAAATTGTTTCTTATTTACAAAATATGTCATTGATTAGGAATTCCTTTAATAACTCTAGGCTCAATTGATGATCCATTTAAGGAAGCAAGCAGCCACTCGCTTGCGTCCTACTGCTCCGTGCGTCCTCAGTTCGCTATTTTTGGCTTCAAGTGCCTGCTTCCTCTGTCACGGTAAGCTAACCATTCCTCTTCACACCTTGCAGAAGGCGCCGCACATCTTCTTTGTAGTTCTTATTCATACTTTATCATTCTGTTTGATATGTATGCCCTGTGAAGTAAATGTCATTTGCCACTTAAAATGGCGTTTAAATTGACGCCTATTGCTAAAGAAAAATGGGTTAGCTTCAAGAAAAAATGCAAAGCTTTTATGTGTAGAGTTTTCTACCCTTAATTTTTTTGGGTGCAGAGTTGCTCCAATTCAGATTTTTGGTT
Source organism: Themeda triandra (assembly GCA_018135685.1). Taxonomy (NCBI): domain Eukaryota; kingdom Viridiplantae; phylum Streptophyta; class Magnoliopsida; order Poales; family Poaceae; genus Themeda; species Themeda triandra. The sequence goes on along the minus strand of JAENPR010001625.1, from coordinate 76,739 downwards.
GTAACTTCTATTGAAAGAAAACTTATAAGAAAAATAGCTTAGTGAGTTGGATTGGAAACACGCTACAAGACCGCCTTTAACATTTGTACATTATGATGTTTACTCTGACAAAGTTTAGTTCCTATTGTATAGGTTAGATGGGTATCCATATATATAGCCTGATATCATGTAGATGGGGTATCCATAATCCATATGGGCTGATATCATGTAGCTGGTACCGCTGCAGTGCCTTGGATATTTGATTATCTCACCCTTTGGCCATCAGAAGCTGAGATCTTTGTCATTCCTAAAAAAACCTGGCCATGGTTGATTGCTGCAGTGGTCATAGTTAATCATAGCTTCCTATCTCTGTTCTTAATCTATATTTTCAATATAAAATAATGAATGGGCATGGCGCATTGTCCTTTAATTGTTGCTCTGGTCTCAGATGTCTCTTTCATGAGAAAAAGGGTCTTGGTAGTATTTTATCGATAATCTTAGTAACATGTTCATCATGTGCAAGATAATCAAATTTGATACCGATTTGAACTTGTGTTGCTGTGGTGTATTAAGTAATATCAATCATCCATACAAGGTACTGGATTAGGGGAGTGCCATGTAATGATGGTGCACGGACATTGCCAACTGTTATTTATACACCATAATGAATTCTTATACATTGCCAACTGATATTTTTACGCCATAATGAAGTCTTATATTGTATAATGTCTTCTGCTGCTTTGTTAGGTGATTAGCACTGATGGACGGAGAATAGCAGCTGCAAATGGATCTATAAGAGAAATAAGTCATTACCACATAACGGTATTACCTGACCATAAAAAGCTTTCAGTGATTTTATCCATTTAATTTTGTTTGGATGAATATAAGCATTTCCAATCCAATCTATTTAGGTCTCTTTGCCACGCCGTTTGAGAATTCCAGATACCAATTCCTTGCTGACACATGAAATTTGGTGGATAGCCAAGGATGAGTTCAGTTCTTCATTTGCAATAATGAGGTTAGCCCTTGTTTTATTTGATTTTTCCCTCCTTTCGATGATGGGTGATTCACAAAAGTCCAACCTTTCTAGCTTGAGTTCACTTTTAAACTCAGTAACTTGCCACTACAAATGGATCATTTGTTTGCTTTATTTATGTGCCATGCTACAATTGTTGGTCACGCACATGGTCTATGTGCAGTTTATTCCTCAGCTTAAGGTTTATCAGCTGCTAGAATTTTGAAGCTCTTTCCTCAACCTCAAATACTATGCTTACAATGTCTTGTACAAATACTCCAGCCATTTTATATTTCCCTGTCTACCTACCTTCTTCAAGCATTATAAGGTAGCTAATTTTATATTTCAGGTGTCCACATTGTTAGTCAACAAAACTACGATTCTAATTTCAGTGGTTTTTTATGAGTTGTCCTAAATGCAAACCTACAGGGAAAATTGTAGGTAGCGCCTTCATACACAGGGAATCACAACATGATGGCATTGTGTGGTCTTGTGTTAGCTATAGTACAGGTGTTCATGCTCCTCATTCTTTAAATTGCACCGATTGTGTCTCCTCCTTTGTTTCTATACACTTTTCCATATTCTTATTTAGCGACTTTGCTTACATGTCATACGTAAAACACATTATTGCTCTCGCTTAACATACTGATCGCACTTTACATCGCATGTTACTTTGATGCTTCAAGTTTTGGGTTAATGACAACCAACCTCAAAAATGAAGCAAAGTGGTGGAGGGGCAGTGCACTGGGATCCCATAGATATGTAGCCACGCATAGTTACCTGCAATATTAGACTTGTTATGCCCATGTAATATTCCTCCGCCTTTTTAATATATACATCTTGTAAATGTATATCTCTACGCACCTCTCAAATAGATCACTCAAAACAGAGCATTTCTCTGTTCGTAAATTATTTTCGGGTATGCTACCTTATGATAATAGATCCTATTTATTACATACAATGGCTTCAAACTTCACCATATCAGTGAATACTATTAAGCTTTCATATTCTTACTAATGGTATTGTTCAACATCTCTTCCACCATAGTAGTGAATACTATTAAGCTTTCATATTAATTATGGCTTGAAACATCTCTTCCACGATAACATCTGTAGGTACTACCTGCGCGGAGGTCCTAAATGCGTTACCTCACCGCCCAGCTCCTACCGCTTCAGCTCGCCATCCAGCTCCTACCGCTTCAGCTCTTCATTCGACGAGGTATTTGCCAAATTTGAATGTTTGTGTTTACTGATTGTTGGTTGATTCAATCTATAAGTTAGACAATTTAGAAGGTTTGTGTAGCCATCTATAACATTGAATCTATAAGATTCAGAAATTGCCTCGGCCTAGATATTGGTTAGATGCTCAACAGTTTCGATGAATGAATGATATGATATTGATTAGATAAATTTCTATGTACAATGAGTTCCTAATTAAATTTGTTCAAATGACATTTCCATTCGTGTTTCTGATTACATAAGTTACCGAACTATAATATTCTATTATCACACCAAATATTTTGCCCGGCTGATGGCAGTTAGTCAGTGAAAGCATATGTATATATTCCACTGTTTACACCTTTATAGAGAAGCCCTCGTAGACATTCTTAAACGACAATCAAACGAAACTAATGATTCTTCTTTGTTGGAGAGCCTTTTACACTATGTAATTTACATTTAGTTTTAGAGATTCTTCCATGCCTATGCAATGAATGATCCAGAGAAATAACAAAATATTTTAATTGTGTATTGTCTTTAGTTATCAAATTTCACATATTTACAGTCTTGCAGATAAATGCTATTATAAAATAGCCCATTGAATAACTGACAAAGTAGCCTAAAAGACAACATACATAATTAACAACACTAGTTGTTTCAGAAAATTGCCATACTGCTATCATCTTCAGCCATAGATAGTTTTACTGCCAAATTTGAAAAAAAGGGAAAACTTGAGCAAATCAGTTTCCAAACTGATTTTGCAAATTTCAACACACATTACCAAATTCTTTCACAGCCAGAAGATCTTGTTGTCAAAGATAGGATCCTTAATTGTAGCCATCTTCTCGTAGAGCAGGTGTTTTCAGTTCCATACAAACCGCCACCATGATGCTGAAAATAAAAAAGTCCCTTTTAGTTACTAGGCACAACGAATTTCTTATTACATGAACAACTTTTACCATGTAAGTTTTCAGCAAACAATTTTTACCGGACTATAATCAAAGATGATAAAAGTCCTTGCAAGGTTCTTGCTAGATGGCCCATCTCTATTCTGAAACTTTCAACATTGGCAGCTTGTTCTTGCATGTCTTCATCATGATGATAAAAGGTCTCCGCACAACTGATAAAGCCTTCTGTCATTTTGGGAGCATCAAAGATTGAAGCATCAGCATATCTGTAGTGTGGATTCAGCAAATAAGCTGTCAAATGCAATGGAGAATCTAGTCTTGCTGCCATGTTCGGACCTTATTGATCATGCCGTCATTGTTCTAAAAACTAACAGCTACATTCATCATGCCGACCCATTGGGACCTTCTAAGACTCGTCACCCTTTTCTTCCTACTTCTTCGAGTGGCCACAAAGATGAAAGTATGCAAGTGTTCCTGTCCCCTCAAGAATATTCCTATCTCTAGACCTTTGTTTAGCCTTATTTTCCTCTATAGAGCCCAAAGCTTTTTCTAGTTCTTTGGTCACTTAATCTACCCTATTCAGCAACAGAAATATTCCTAGAGTCTTGATCAGCCTTTATACTATTATATTCAATATCTAGTTCATTTTTATACTTATGGAGCTTAGCTATTTCATTCATTTTCCATCCCCAACTCACCCTCCTTAAAGCTCTATCTTTAAACTGCCAACTATCTAAGCTGTTAGGACAAGTTCAGGTGCAGTTCAACACTTTTTCTACCAGGCCCACAAAGCCCTCTTGCTTTGACCACCATTTCCAAAGGAAAGACCTTCTCCAGCATCTAAAAGTAGTGGGTTATGGTCACTTGGTATTCTTTCTCAGCACTTGTCATTAGCTAAAGGAAATTGAGAGAACATGTCAAACAGCCTATGAAACCTACTGCTTGTTTAGGTATGGTCAACATAAGTTATAATTAGCTTGTTTTTGGTATTGCCAACATATTTTTTACCAAAATATACTAAACCAAAATGATATGACTGCAACAAATGAATGGCCAGCATATATATGTTTAGGTATGGAGCCATTTAATGATTCAATTAGCTTCTTTGTTCATTGTCAAAGAAATACTGCTTATTGCCATGGGAAAATTAGGCTTCAAATCCTATAGTACTCAGTTTTATTAGCATCTAACCGATCCTTATTTCTTGTTGCTTTCTCGACTAATTTATAACAATTCATGTTGCTCATATGTAGTACCACCTTGGAGGAGAATGGAAGATCAATCGTATTGCGCTCATGAGTGCCTTGGACACCGCAGTCACTAGACCCATCATGTAGATGCTCACTTCTTTGACTAGGAAGGTTGACGACCTTGCTGAATGTGTGAAGAATGAAGTTTTCAAGAAAGAGATCGACTTGGGTAGTGATGTGAATGACGTCAAAGACCGACTTGCCACCTTTTAGAAGAAGATTGACGATGCCGGCGTGGAGACTAAGAAGCCCTAGTGATGATGCAGTTTATAGCTACGGCAGTAGTGACTTCCGTGAATGAATCAGTATACTTTTGGTGAAGTGTTATATATGTATGGAGCTAGTGGTGATGTATTATGAACACCAAATAATATGGCAGTGATGATGTGGGATGCATTATAATGTTTTTGGTACCTTAACTTGATATTATAATATGTATGGTATCCTAATTCTGGTTAAAGATTGGAATGCATCCATCTTATTATTAAAAGTATCTATTATATTGCTGGTATGAATTTATGTCTGTTGTGTGTTTGAAATTTGCAAATTTGTTGTATGGTTGCACATCAACTATATGATTTTGACATTTCAAAATTCGAGGTTTTCCCTATTTAAAATTCTAATGACGTTTGGATGAAGTAGACTAAAATTGTAGGTCTCAACGAGTTGTGCAACTTTGTTTACCACCATTTCATTTGGATGCATTTACTCTCCCTGAAATGTGCCAGACAATAGACTCAGACGGCCAGCCCAGAAAGGAGACGCCCGGCCCAAGATAGGAAACCCACTCGGCCCAGGAGACGGCCGGCCCATCGCGGAAAGCCCCTCAAAAAAAAAAAAAAAAAAAAAAAAAAAGCCGCACCTACATCTTCAAGTTGTTACGTACGCCTGTATACAAGACGCGCCCGAATGAGAAACACGCGTCTCGTGATGCCAAATTTGTTACGTACGCGCCTTGTACATGCGCGTCTCGTATTTCTAATTCAGACGCGCGTGGATAACAAGCGTCTCTTGAAGGCATAATAGCTCCGACACGCGTTGGTGTCGAGCGTCTGTGATCCCGTAGTACAGACGCCCGTTCACTATGTCGTCTGTAATAGCTGGTGAATATATCTGCTTTTCACATAGTGCGTCCTCCTCCGGCCACCGTCGCCACCCACCGGCGTGCGGTGGCGGCGGCCCGCAGTGCCCCGAAAAAAGGTGGCCCTGCGCCCTCCTCCAGCTCCCAACCCTTCTCTCCCCCTCCCAACCCTCCACCTCCTCAACTTTTCCAGGCGCTCCACCGGCGAGCTCGCCGGCCGGCGGCCCGGATCCGAGCTCCGTTCGGCCGGATCCGGCCTCCCTCCCGGCGGATCTGTAGTTCCGGCTGTCAGAGTGGCCGTCGTAGCACTCATCCGCGACGATGTCCATATCGGGCTGGTGGGTTGCCACGGTCCTGGCACCTGGAGGCAGGCCCGGCCCTGGGGCGGGGCGAGAGGGACGGCCGTCCCAGGTCCAGAAAAGTGATGGGCCCCTCCCCAGGTGCACTCTGGTGTCTGGTCTCCATAATACGATATGCCAGATCCTCGTCCCGACTTCACGTAATCACGTATACGCTCGAACGCTCCAGCGCGACACTTTCCGTCTTTCCGCCTTCCTTCCTAGCTTCCTGCCTGTGTTTTTTTTACCGGTGGCGTTGAACCGACCGGAGGCGGCCGGAATCGGTAAACCGGCCGGTTAGTCCGGTTTACGGAAAAACCGCCCGAATTCAAATTCGAATTTGAAAGGCCCAGTTGTGGCGGTTTGTACCGGTAAACCGGCCGGTTTTCCGGTTTACCGGCCGGTTTGTCCGGTTTACCGCCCGGTTTGAGCGGTTTGAGCGGTTTTTTTAAAATTCAAATTTATTTTTTTAAAAAAAAATGCTAAAAAAATTCCTAAAAATACTTCATGATTTGTAGAATCCAATGATGTCAAAATTACTCAAATTTGAGTGTGTTTAGTATGTTTTTCGACCTTCATGATTTAATGGGCCTTCACGGGCCGGCTGTGTATTTTTTCTTTTTCTTTTTTTCAAACTTCTAAACGCCTAAATAAATATTAAACGAACTCAAATTTGAAAAAATTTTACACCATTGGGTTCCATAATTCAAGAGCTATTTTTAGGAATTTTTTCAGCATTTTTTTTTCAAACTTCAAATTTGAAATTTGGGCCGGTCCGAACCGACCGAACCGGAACCGGACCGGCCGTAAGGTCGGTAACCGCGGTTTACCGCGGTTTACCGACCGGTAAGAAAAACGCTGCTTCCTGCACAATCGCGACCTTCCGCTGTTCCGCTCTTTCCTGCGCGTGCGGCGTGAAAGCCTCAGCGCATCGCGTCACGTCGTGAGCCGGCGTCGCAGCAGAGCAGGCAGCAAATCCAGGGCCCTAATTTCACCCATTACGTGATCCCTCATTCCTGTTCGGCAGTTCGAGCAGAGCAGGCAGGCGCCAGACCAGACGGCAGCAAGGTACTAAAATTTAGTTGCTAATTGTTTCCCATACGATTCCTGCTTTATGAAAAAATTTAATTGCTAATTGTTTCTCATATGATTCCTGCTTTATGAAATTGTAGTTACTAATTATTTCTCTAAATTTTAATGGTACCCTGTCATCAAGAAAGTATGCTTCTAGTAACAACAAAACAAATTTTGAGATAATTTAATATGTATACAAATTATTTTATATATGAATATTTTTTTACATTCAGTTAATTGTTTATTAATAATATTTCGTGTATGCATGTATATACAGGCAAAAGAGTAATACTAGTAGTATTATCATGTTTGTAGAAAAAGGTCCAAAATTTTACTAGGTCCAAAACTTCTTAGGACCGGCCCTGCCTGGAGGCGCCGCTGCCCTCGCCGTCCTTGCCGACGGCACGCGTGCTCCTGGCCTGCTGGGCCGGGGCGGTGCCCTGAGCGCGGCTTGGGCGGGCGGCGCCGTGGCCATCACGCAGCTTGGCCGGGGTGACGCGACGCGGGGCGGATTTCGGCCTCTGCCGGAGTGGTGCGCTCTGATCGTGCGGCTGGGTATGGCGGGGCCTACGCTTGCTCTGGCGCTGCTGGTCAGTGCTTTGGTTGTGGTGTGCTGCAGCATTCACGTCTGCGCCGTGACTTCGATGCCGTCGTCGTCAGAGTGGCCTGCGTTCGCAGCAAGAATTGGGGTGAAAACCCTGCACAGTTGCCCCGGGCCGGCGGCGGTGGCGCAGCGTGTGTCATATACCTCCTTGGAGGCGTCGCCGAAGCTTCTTTGTCTAGTGCAGGCTAGGGATGAAAGTCCTGCTCGTGTGCTTCTTCCTACATGATTGGCGTCTGTGGATGTCAATTCCCTTCTTGAAGGCATCGTTGAACTGGATTGGAGGACTATAGGAGGATGGCAACGTTATCTTTACATAGGTCGGACCATCGGTCAGTACAGCCCAATTTTCATTTCGAAGGCTTGGCCCTCACGAGCTCGAGTGTCACATGGGTGGACCGCTGTAGGTCATGAAACGGTACCATGCAAATATATAGTCAATTTACTAACATATATAAATGCGGTCATTTTTAGAGTGCGTGTAGAAAACATATGATAGTTATCAATTGGACAGGGACACTGCAACATTTCGAAATACGACTTCATATAAAAAATTCACACGCAAGATTCAATAATGCACGTGCACTTGAAAATTATGGTTCAGAAGAGACAATGTGGATCGTGTATCACACACGGTCTCGTCGATGTTTCACGACATGCAGACGACAAAACGGGACGTGTATCACACACCATGATCCGGAAAGGCAACAAAAGTTGTGTCATAATCTCCGAGACGTAAAGAAAGAGTCTATACACACACACATCGCACATGTCAGTGTGGGCCGGCACTGTTTGTTTGTTTGTGAGTGGCAGAGAACTGAAAGGCGTTGGGAGGAGATAAGATCGGAGCCTCCGTGTCCTTGTGCATGGTCTCGTCCACATATATATAGTTTGATTGATTTTCGAGGAAAATATACGGTGGGTACTCAAACTATTGGGGTCTTTTTTGTCTGGATACTTAAACTGAAAAACCGCCCATCTTGGGTACCTAAACTATCAGGGAATTTTTATCTAGGTACTCAAACCGAAAAAGCTCCCATCTAGGCATCTAAACTACTGTCATCGCACACTAACGGTCTAAAAACCGCCATGTCTGCGCTAGCATCTGACGTGCACTTGCCACTGTGGGAAGGGCACGTCAGATGCTGCCGCGGACATGGCGGGTTTTCGAATATTGGTGTGCGACAACAGTAGTTTAGGTACCTAGATAAGAGCTTTTTCGGTTTGAGTACCTGAATGGGAATACCTAGTGGTTTAGATACCTAGATGAGAACTTTCTCAGTTTGAGTACATGAATGCCTCAATGTTTGAGTACCCACCGTACATTGATTTTTTTAATTATTGAACCAAATTTATATAAGGAGGAGTTAAATTTCTAATACCAAACAAATACAATGCAAAAATAGATGTTTCATGGTTGGTGTATCTAATAATACCAATTGTTAAAGTTATCTCTCAGATCAATCCTATTTGCGATGTTTGATCCAAGACGCCTTTAAGAGAATCGATTTATTCAGTTTCCAATGCGCGCGCTAGCTCATTGTATACAGTATGTAGTTTAACGGCTCGGCGACCAGCTGGCTATTGTGCACAGAGACACTAGTTTTATATTCTCAGGCATCATGAGCAGATTAAAAACAATTGTTTTTGAGGGAAAACAGGAGGGGCCACCCCCTACTGTGCTTTTATTGAAAATAAAAAAGGAGTTGGAGTTCTGGGTACAGAGATTAAGAAGCAAAGAAAGTTACAAAAAAGATAAGCAAAATTACATAAATGCTTCTAGCCATTGATCAATCTGGGTACAGAGATTAAAAACAATTACAACATTGATGGTGTCCTCAGCGATCCAACCCCCGCCCGTCTCTCTTCGTTATTTAGCAACCGTCGCAACCAGCACCCTCCTCCATATCGTTCCTCCTAGCCGTCACCGGAGTGGGCTGGCGGCAGGGCCGTGTAGCCGCGAGGATGGTGGCGGCGGCGATTTCTCCACACTGCTGTTAGTGGGGGCTCCGGCATGCGGGCTCATCCTGACTGTCAGGTGCGTGGATTCGTGACCTTGCCGGCCGAATCCGGCGTGGCCGGGACATGGCCGGGACGCATCCGGCGGACGTGCAATGGCGGCGCTGTCCATCATGTCTAGCAGCCATGGGCAACCTTCGACTTTTACGCTGGGCAAATCGTCAGTGGCGCCTGGTGTTTTGGATCTGATAGTTGGCGGCCTTCGTGGCCGGTGATGTACCACGTCGCCGTTGTATCGCTTAACGACACAACTCTTGGTGGGCAGTGGCAGTGGACGCTCACTACCATGTTTCGACGGCGGTGACAGCTGTGGGCGTCACTTTCCTCGCTGGATGCATTGCCCCATCCTTCATAAGGATCTCTTCGGTTGAAACCCAACACCACTGTCTCTGGTTGTGCGATGATGGCATCTTTGAATGTCATTCTCTCATTGGAGACATTGCTTTTGGTAGATCCTTTGGGTTGTCGGCTTTAGTCCCGACATTAGGGTGGTGGTTCCCTTCCGCATGCACCAGGTGCTTCGTGCGATTGTGAGTATACAGTATCCGAAGTCTCCAATGGTGGTCGGTGTCCTACGATCTTTTAATACCCTTACTAGGTCTGATAGACATGTTTTTGCGGTGACCTAGACTTGGTGGTCATAGTTTATTAAGAGAGGCAGAGTCCGTTACTTCACCTTTTCTAGATTTGTCTTAAGTTCCAGTTCTATTTTCTCCATAGTGGTGAAGCAGTTTCTTTTGGAGCTGACTTCACATAGCAAGAATGCTGCGTAAGACTACTTGAGATCTTTGTTGGGTTGTAATTTTTTTGTCATTTTCTTTTGTTTTTAGTTTACTAGAGTTGACTGGTTTCTTGGCTATATGCGCTTTGGGACATATGCCTTACTTGTAGCATTGTCTACCTTTTGTAATAATTGTGGCTCCGATGCATCCTCGACAGAGGATGACTGAAGCAAGAAATATATTTTCCATTATCTAAAAAAATATATATTCAGACTAGTGTATCAACTATTAGCTAAGACGCCTTATTGGACTTTAATGAATCCACTACCAACATAGTCTCCCCATCCAACAAAGAGTGTTATATATTCTATTTTTTCTAGATATCAAACATTTCAATATTAACTAAATAAGTATAAAGAATATTAATATTTATGGCGTGTAAGAGCAATTTTAACTAGAGTCGTCAAATAAAGACTTCTACTTTTAAATTGAGGGTTGTCCCCCATTATTAAGGCAAGTTGTTTTTATATATGCTCCAGCGGACGAGCAGGGCCCCATGGCGGGACACGCGGCGCGGAGAGATGCGGGCATGTGGCGAGATCTGGTCGAGGCCCCTTCGGCCCTGACGGCTCGGATACAGCGGAGCTGGTGGAGGACGAGGGCAAGTTCGAGGTCCTATTTGGCCTGCTGTGGTTCGTGCCTTCCTGCTCTCCCTCCCCCCGCCGCCATCCTAGGGTTCAGGGGTCTCAGCCTGGAACCCTAGTTTGGGTGAGGAAGGAGTTGTGGGAGTCCAAATAATTCGACCCTGGAGACTGCTATCCGGCTGGAGGCGGTGATCGGTGGATTGGAGAACCGTGGAAGCTTGATTTCGCGGTAGATTGCTTGGGAAAAGGGACCAAGTCGACCTTCGTGGAGGCAGTGAAGAAGATGGAGAACCGAGGTGGGCGTGGCGGTCGTGGAGCACGGCCGCACAGTCCGGAGGCGGAGTGGCGGTGGATGGACGGGCCGTGGCAGCCGGCGCCGTTCTACCCGCCGCCGATGGGGCCGATGGGTCCTATGGGAGCTCCCATGGGGCCTCCAATGGGGCCGATGGGGCCATACCCACAAGGGCACTTTGGCTACTACCCCAACCAAGGACAGGCGCAGCAATTCTACAACCAAGGTTTTGATAATTATGGAGTCTTTACTGTTGAGGAGGGAGTTCTAAACCAATTGTCTCTGATCAATCTGCTGGGAACTCAACTGGATGCTACATGGAACTGGCAGTTGAAGAGTCTGGATGAGTACACATACCTTGTTAAGTTTCCCCCTGAGCTGAGAGTGGACAGATTGGTGATCAACAAGGTATCTTACTTCTACCTGGATAATGGTTTGGTGATGGTGTCTCTGAGAGTTTGGAATGGTAGCATAGAACCTGTTAGTAGTCTGGTGGAGGAGTGGGTCCAATTCACTGGGATACCACCCAAGTGGTGTGACTAGGACACAATGAGACAAGTGGCTTCTGCTGTGGGCAAACTTGCTGAAGTTGATTGGCACTCCATGTTCACAAGCTCCTTTGCTATGGTCAGGATGAAGATTAAGTGCAGAGACCCATCCAAGATACCCAGAAGAGGCTGATGGAGTTTGATGATGACCTTTATGGCAATAGTTTCAAAACTAAAAACTTTATCCAAGTGGAAGGAGGCTCTGGTCGTGATCAAGATGGTGAAATGCCTCCAAATAGTGAGGAAGGCAAAGAGACGGGTGGGGATGGTAATGATGGTGATCAAGATGGTGAAATGCCTCCAGATAGTGAGGAAGGCAAAGAGACGGGTGGAGATGATGAGCAGCAGCATATTCCACCTTCCCAGGAGATGAACAAGGACAATGGAGCTACTGATGGTGGGGGCTCAGGATCTAAAAGACAGGATCAGCCTAGTGGGAGTAGAACAGTCAGAAATCTGAGTGAGTTATTTGCTAGGGAGTTTCTATCTATCAGTGACAAAGAGAGGCTGGAAGAAGAATCTTGTATCTCCTTATTGAAAGCCATGGAAATTGAGGGAGAGATTGCAGAACCAGAAGAGGGAGAGGTGCTTGATCAGACCAAAGAAGATGATGGCTTACACTTACCCCAAGAATGGATGTATGCAGATCAAGAAGCAAGTTCAGGTGGTGATGCTCTGTTAACTGAAGTTGGGGGGACTTCTCAAGCTGATGTGGGAAATCTCCAGAATCCTAAGGTGGTGAAGCCTATCTAGACCAAGCCAAACAAGACAGTGTGGGGCCCTATAATCCCTGACAAGAGAGGTAAGAGAGTTCCTCAACATGGAGTTACCATGCTGGAAAGAGCTCAAGCTATCAAGAGGAAAAAAACCTGGAGATAGAAAAAGGTAAAAAACCTTCTCTTTCTATTTCTACAAAGTCCTTAGTAGATATTGCAAATTCTGTTGATTTAGTGATTCCTACTGTCTTTGGCGGAGTACTGGTATAACACTAGCAGTCATTCAGCTTTGGGCTGCTCGCCGTTTGAAGTTCTCTACGGCTGTCAACCGCGCCATTTGGGATTCGATGTCTCTGCTGCGGCCCCTGTTCCTGATCTTGCTGAATGGTTGGAAGAACATGAGTTGATGACTAATCCGGTCCGTCAAGACCTGCTCCGTGCCCAGGTGCGCATGAAACGCCAAGCTGATAAACACAGAGTTGAGCGCCAATTTGCTGTGGGTGATGAAGTGTTCGTCAAGCTCCAGCCATACGTCCAGTCGTCCGTGGCTCGGCGCGCTCATCACAAGTTGGCCTTCAAATTCTTCGGGCCGTACAAAGTTATCCAGCGCGCTGGCCAGGTGGCTTACAAGCTCCAGTTGCCTTCGTCAGCGGCAATTCACCCAGTGTTTCACGTCTCCCAGCTGAAACTATCCCCAGGGTCTCAACCGGTGAGCCATTCTTTGCCTGCTGACGCTGTTGATTTGCAGATTCCAGTTCGTATTCTTCAGCGCCGATGGACTGCTGGCTCCCATCCAATTGAGCAAGTTCTGGTCGAGTGGTCGCACATGCCTACTTCCCTGGCCACTTGGGAACCCGTGGAACAGCTTCGCCAACAATTTCCACGGGCGCCGGCTTAGGGGCAAGCCGTCTCCAAAGAAGGGGGGAATGTCAGCAAGTCTGCCCCGGCATCGGCTACTGAGGAAGGAGCTGGGCCGTCGACTTCCACTCCAGTCCGGCCCAGGCGTGATGGCCGGCCCAACTCGAAGATCGTTGGGCCTGAGTGGGTGAACGAGATATATACTCCACCGAGAGAGATGGAGAGGGGATGAACATTTTGTAAACCTGAACCTGAATATTGTTAAACTCATCTTCGTCCCCAACTCGTCCCCTACCTCTGCTTGCCGCGGCAGCGCTCGTTCCTCCTCGCTGCGGTGAATCCCTTCCTTCCCCGCTCGATTCCTTCGATTAGCTAGACACTGGTGCTAACAACAGACCTATCAGATTCATCCATGAGGTACGCATGTAGGCATCCACGACCACGAATTTTCCAAATGCGTGTGGTATGTGTTCCATCTCTTGATTGGTATTGTCCAATATGCTTTCCTTATTGCATTTTTATCTTATAACACTGGAACCTCTAACACTTCCCTCCGGGAAGAAATGAATACTCAGTGATTTAGATAAGGTCTGGCTAAAAGTCTGAGGGCTTTGTTTGGATGATGCGGTTTTTGAGAACTGTAGTATCACAAAACTGTGTTTTATAAGCCAAAGAAACACAAAACTGTGATTTAGAAAAAAAATAGGTCATGAGTGAGTTTCTAAAATTCTAGAATGACTGACAAAACCATAATTTTAGAGACTATAAGATTTCTTGCATCCAAACACCAAGTAGTATTTAAAAACTAAAGTATTTTGTAAAACCGTAGTATTTTTTAATACTTCAAAAATACTTTGCATCCAATAAGGCTCTCTTGAAACATTTGGTTTAGAGATAATAAAGATTTATGCTTGAAAAGAATCACATGTGTGCTTGTCTTGAAAAGGTGCTTTATAATCTCATAAATTCCTTAAATTTTATAACATATTGCAATATAAAAATATAAATTAAGAGCATGCATTGTCTTGTCGTCAAGTACTTTTAACCTAACATTTTTATTTACCATGATGAAAGCCCGAAAGGTGCCTCCTGGTTCACACTGTTTTCTCTAAAAACTAGCCCAAGGATATGTTTGGCAGCTTGTTTACACGGACGCACGCGATCTGCAAGGGTAAGTATGCTATTCACTGATGTAGCCCGGTTTGATTTGTGCGTGGACGGACTAGCCTCCTAGTCGACTACCTATCTCTACCTTAAAATTTGGCCAAGCATTGGTTTGCCTACACAATATGGCCAAGGGTTCACAGTATGGCTTCTTGAAATTTTGACTACCATTCCATTAGAATTGTTGAGATTAATTAGAATAATTAATTATTAGTGATCAATTAGATAGATAATCATGTCATTAACAACTGCTAATGACAGTTACTTGTAGATAGACACCCCTTCACAAAGAGGCACCTTTTGACCAACAGGCACATGTCCTTTGGCTTGTAATATATATCTATACACAGTTCATCAATACATACACGATCATTCTATCGATCACAATTTCTCTTAAGACGTTATCATGCACTGCTTTACGCTGTCGCTAGAAGGCCGAGACTCAGTTCGCCGGAAGTTGCTGGCGTTGCTATTGAAGGAGGATTCGCTGTGGATGAGTTTATCGGCGTCGTTGTCTGGCCACGCTGCTCTCCACTGGAAAACGCTTCATCGTCGATGAGTTCCGTGGAGTTGCAGAATCCATTCGCTGGACTTCTCGTATTAACATCGAGATGAGTCATCAGCATTCTCATGGACTCTGGCAAAGAAAAAAAAAAGAGAACGAATTCAAGCGAGAAGAAGAAAAAGGACGGTAACATACTGTATGATCTTCTTCATTTTATCATGATTTTATCTCTACGATTAAGATGTCACAGAGTTGTGATATCTGAATGGCTACGGATTGATGGCAATAGCACACGGCTTCGTGCTTACCGATCCGAAGCAGGCATGGCCAAGACGAAATTGGCAGCGCCTCTGACCAGCGACCTCCTTGCCGTTTTGCTGCGCGGCCTCCGCTTCAAGGCCAGTCGGCCTTCACGCCGTCGCCGTGCGCCACGCCGGCGTTCCCCAGAGCGCTGCCATGGACTGGCGGCGGTGGGCTCATGGCTGAACGCCGTGGCACTTCTGTGGCGGTCACCCGCTCGGTGCAGCGCCTTCCGCCTGGAAATGCTAGGCATCTGCGCTCGAAGCAGATGGCCCCCCACGCACTCGCTCGTGGCGGGCGGCGCCCTCGCCCGCGACTGGTGGGCAGAGGCCCTACGTGGCCTCTCGCAGGCAGCCGAAGGCCTCGCGCCGCGGTTTGCTCCCGCACCAGCAGCACCGGCGCGGCGGCATGGCCTCCTGGCTTCGCCGACGGCTTCAACTCCATACCCCCGCCGGTGCGTCCTCCGATCGGGACTCCTCCGACCCGCGCGCTCGCCGCCAACCGCGGCCAGAGCCTGCACCGCAACATCAACGGAGCCGCCGGGATCGTCTCCTCCTCGGTTGAGGGAGAGGCGGTTCACTGCTCCTTGAGCGCCCTGGGAAGGGCCGGTGGGGGCGGATCTGTTATCTCTGGCACGCTACGACGGTCCTTGTGGCCGGAGCTCGCCGAGGACGAACGGGATTCGCCCCGCCGGCCGGCCTCCATGGCTGGTGAAAGGGCTTCGGCCCCGATCCGCCATGAGAGGAAGAGGGGGAGGAGGGAGAAGAGGCATAAGACGGCAACATGGGAGTTCGACGGCGGCGGCAGGACGATGGCTAGATGGCCGGCGGCGGCGCAAGGGCAGTTAGGGTTGAAAACCCTAACCGCCGGCCTCATATAGGCGCGGCGGGCTGGTGTGGCCGGCTGGGCCGGCTGCTGCCTTTGGTTGTTGGGCCGCGCCTGGCTGCCTACTGGGCTGCGCGCTTGGTTGCCTAGGTTAGTTTATTTTTATTTTATTATTTCCTATTTCAGCAGTAATTTAAGTTGATTAGCATCTACTTTGCTAGTTTAAATTTCTGCAAGAACATCAAATATTTGTATTGATTGTTGTTGCTCTGTACTGCTGGATATTGACATTGTGAATATAAAGTGTGGTTTGTTTATATTATTATGCAATGTCTTATTTTTCTATCATATTTTGAAGTATGTAGTGCACGAAATCACCCTTAGCACTACATACTATTACATTTGCGACTTGATAATTTTGTTTTGGCTTATGTTGGTACACCCAAACCCCCTATTTTGCACCAACATATTAGTCGCACTTGTAATTTTATGATAAAATTGGGTATATTGGTGCCCCAAACCACATTTTTGTGCACCACATACAAGTTAAATTTGCAGGTTGACTTAGTTGCAATTTAACTATGCCATCTATAGAATTAGAAACCTTTAATTTTTGTAGATTTTAAGTTGCAATATACATATCTTGTTTATTTTGGTTATATACACAAGGTAATGGAGTTTATGGCATAGGCTGCGTTTAATTCCCTGTGAATTATTCTGCCTTGAGACCGTGCCATAGCAGTGATCAAATCACCCATTACTGAGAGGTCTACATCTTGTTTTCTTTGAAACTTGATGATTACCTACACTGTGTTTTTAACCAAAATAAAGGTTTTGGATTGCTATGTTCATCATCTTATTTTGATATTACACAAGACAGTAGAGTCCTAAGCAAAGGCTGCATTTAATTCACTTGTGAATTACCTTGCCCAGAGACCGTGCTTAGGCTGCAATACATTTGCCTACTATAAAGATCTACTCTTTGTCTTTGACATAGAGACTATCTGTCTTGTGTTCCTCAAAAATTTTGATGAACTGGTTGTATGGTTCACACATTTTTGTGATTACCTACAACAATCCAACACTATGATAAGATATAACTCTATAAATATTGCAATTCATATTATAAATTTACCATATTGTTTTCAAACTTACCATTAGGTAAATAATCATTTTATGGTATTGCATTTGAGATTACAACATCACCATTATGATTTTGAGTTTACCTTAGAAATAAGTTCATTAAATCAATGGTTTGTCACATGTCGTGGATATTGACTTGAGAGGAGTCTGTTGAACTCGCTCTCGATGGCATCAATATCCCACGTGGACAATGGACATTAACATTGTTTTTATCCCATAACCTAATAACAACATTTGATATCCTCAATTATTAGGGGTTGCTTATTATAGATCAGAGAAATTGTGCCTTCGTATTGTTAGGTACTACATCCATAAAGATTATCTACGAGAATATCTTATGGAAGGAATTGCACATACTTTATGTCATACTCTTCAGGAGTATTATGAACAATAAATAAACTCATATAGCTTGAGGCTAACCATGAGTAGATCGTGTCTCTAGTTTAGTTTTTCAAACTAGAGGACTATGATCATATGTATTGTTCATACAATTTGCTTCCAATGATGAAAGCAAAAGGCCTTATGTGCAACTAAGTTATGACAAAGTTGAACCCCACAATGACACAATGTCATATAGGTGGTCGTGTTTAGCATAGTGCTAAACAATGTCATACTTTTAATTTTTTGAGATTGATCTATATCAGAAGTTAATAAGGGATAAAATAGTAGCTAAGACATAAGATTTAAAGTATTTTTTAATCTTAATATGAAGCTACTAAGGAGGTTGATTTTGTTGGATCTTTCGGGATCATATAACAACACTCCTTTGTTTCTCATTAGAGAATATCAAATATATGGACAACATGATCATCAAATAAATCGACTGATATGTTCTGAGATTTGGAATAATCCATTGGTCCATTGCTATTATTTCATATTGTCCATTGAAGTATGTTGTAACAGCCTTGTTGTCAATGCATAAATATTGTCGGTATCATATTGATGAATTTGATACTCGGCAATATTTATCGATTTCTATATATTAGACGAGAATTTCATTGATTTCTTGTCATATATAGATTGTACGGGAATCATTCCAATGTGGAATGATATGTGCCTAGTGGACATACGTACCACAAACTCTATAATTTAAGAAGCAAAATATTCCAGGTTCTTATGACAAGAAGAGGGAATAATTTTGGTCATCACCAAAGTGATGCAATGATTGTTTGGCCTAGTTGCCACTATCATTCTTTTTATCGATACAAAGTTAGTAACTGAGGATATTTAATTATATCCTAATTACACTTGTATCTTACCAAATTATAGAAATATCCAAATGTGTTTTCATATAGAAACACAAAAGGACAACATTGGATAAGGCACATAGGTAATGAGATAGATCTCATTTTGGTTGTATTATGCATACAATCATTCCCCGTACAACTTGTTGCGTAAAAGAATTTTTCACATTGTTGATTTCTTCAAAGAGTTAGAATGGTCAACTTGGCCATCTAGAAGGATACGTGAAAAATTATTGCCAATTCTTTTGGTCTAGATTATCCCCTAGTAAGGTCACAATAAGTGCCATAGGAAAACAGATTTTAAAACCCTCTTATCTTAAAATCAGATTGAATACCTTAGATTCTGGAGCATATTCAAAAGAATATGTATTGGTCCGATACAAAGATTGTATGGACAGTTCATGCATTTCATGGTTTTAAAGATACATCCACGAGATGATCTAGAGTGTAGAAGTATTTACACTCAACCATGCATTTGGTAGATAATGCCTCTTCATATGAGCATTATCCTGAACATTACTAAATTTTTGTGCCTACAATGACGATTGTAAGGTATAATACAAGTTTAGTTAGATATCCAAAAGAGGATAACCGGAATCTATAAGTATGACATTAATGTCATAGGAAGACCATTATTAATATATTGCTACCGCCAACTTCGTGTTGGAGTTAGGTAGATTTACACACTCCTGATTTATGATTAACTGCATATCCCCTATATGCATTTAGTACGTGGGAATCCAGGAAGATTTCCTATTTGCGTAAGATTTGGGTTACGTTGTATACGTACCAATCTCACCACCATAGCATACATTGATGGGTTGACACAGAAACTGGGGATCAACGAGAGATTTCAATCTCCGTCGATAGTTAGGTATCTAGATCTCTTATGGAGATCTATTTACAACCCGTATGCTAGTTTCATTGAACTTTTTCTAGGCATTAGGGGGAGTTTAGTACCATATATAATGCCTGTAAACTAGAATGCATAAAGCATTTTTAGCTCAGATCACGTACTAAATGAATTGAACATTGAGTTCAAAGAATTGTAGATTTGCATAAGTATTGCAAATAATCTCGCAAATGCATTTACCGATTATAATCCATTGCAAGTATGTGCCGTAAAGAGTAGTGGTATTAGTAAATCCACTCAACCCCCTATTGTAAATAAGAGGGGAGTAGTATGGCCATAAAGCAGGATTATTCATGCTAGCAATAGAAGGTTTTCCTTCTAAGATAGTAAATGCAGGTCAACCTATATGGTTGGCAATACTATTGGGTAAACATTTGTTATTACCCTGTGGATAGATGTTATCCACAAACCCAGATCAGAGGTGCACCAAATACTGATGCTGGGATATCGGAAAGCCCTGACTCTCGTTTGAGGAAGTCACGATGAGTCATTCAGGGTTATTTGAGTTTTTGATAGACTGGAGAATTATATAATAGAAAGTCTACATTTGTCGACAAATACATCTCTCGAATAAACTATATACAATATTCCAAGTCATCCAGCATACTAAGACCATGGCAGAGTGCTTTGTCACTCTTACTGGATTGGAACTTGTTGAGTAATTGTAGTACATACAGAGATAGTCTTGCTCACCAGAGAAGAGGTGTTTTGGGCTGTGATGCCAACACCTCATTGTACCTTATCAGGGTACAAAATGTTTTCATCCTAAGTTTGGATCGAGAACAATGTGGTGGTGAGTTACAAAGCAAGACTAGTAGCACAAGGGGTTTACGCAAAGCCCAAGCATTGATTACCAATGCAAGTTATTCTCTATAGTAAGTTATAAATTTCTGATACTACCTTTTGATTGGCAGTACAAAGCATCTATCATTGCAGTTGATAGTTGATATATGTAGTGATTGCATATATTTATATGATCACTTGATTTGGAGTGTTTGTGAAGCTCCGGAAGGAGTTCACATACTCAATCCTTAGACATAAAATCGCAACATATATCGTGTATTGCTTAAGTCAATATGTGGCTTTAAGCAGATAAGTCGGATTTGGTACAATCGACTTTGAAAGTATTCCTTGATCAATTAAAGGGATACAAGATCGATTACACGTGGTGTTCATTTTGAAGTCCCTGATTGGATTTCATAGTATTATATGATTGTCAATAATATTGACATAATTGGGAATGAACATTTTGTAATCTAAAGACGGAGTTTGAGATGGGAGATATGGTCTAAACCAAAATTTCATTTTGTGTTTAAGATCCAAGTATCTTCTCCCAGGATTTGTACTAAAGCTATCTATATCCACATCATATTGAGTAATTCGATATGAAGGTATATCCTATGGTTGTTCTACCTCACGATAGAGGAAGATTGTTTTATACCATTGTGATTGAGACGAGATATTGGGACAAGTTGTCCATTATCTCGGTGCTATTTATGCGCTAACATATCTTACAAAAGTTCCCAGCCGGATATCTTTGCAATGATTTGCTATCCAAATAGCAGCGCTATTCTACCATATGTTGGTAGATTGAAGTTATGAATATCTCTTGATATTTTAAAATAGCACTTGTGGGTTTTTGGTATAACCCATGATCCGATTACGTGGATATTGTGATTCTGGTCATTTAATAAGATCCCCAAATTCCAGATCATTGAAATAAGCTTTACATAACAATCATTCTAAGGCTTCACATGAATGTGTATAGCTAGTCAGAATGATATATCACATATTGATATTATGTGATATTGATTCCATTGAATCAAAAGTCATTATCTTGAAAAGGTAATGCAACTTGTGTTGTCTACATAAGAACAAGTTATACTTAATGCAATATTTTGTATTAAGATTGTTTTGTCCTAGAGGATATATGGACATATGAACATTTGCAAACTAAGTCTTGTGATAATCTTGTAAAGATATTCGCAAAGTCTACCATACTCCACATTTCTTATGTGTTGAGTACATTGGTATGAATTTGATTAATTAGTTTGAGGTCCGCAAGTATCGTGGGAGAATCTCCTCGATTGATAACTTGTTATCGTGGGGAGAGTCTCCCGATTAACAACTTGTTGCAAATATCATATTGCACTCTTTTCTTTGTATGAGTTTTTCCCATTGGGTTTCTCATATAAAAGTTTTTAATGAGGCAATATCAACACAAAATTATGTTGTATTATCCATTTTTCCACAGGGTTTTTGACGGATAATATTAGGACATAGAATGCATTGTACTCTTTTCTTTGTGTGAGTTTTTCCTTTTAAGGTTTCTCATATAAAGTTTTTGATGAGGCAATGGCAATACAAAGGTGTATGCTATATCATCTAGTTTTCCCCACCGGGGTTTTTGGAAGATGATATTTGAGGCATATTGACCCTATGGTCAAGGTGGTTTTAGACTAAGGCTTTGAGTTTTCTCAAAGGGTCTAATAACATTGGTGATTGTATATCATGGAGTTTCTCCTTATTTTTCCCATAGGGTTTTAAGGAGTTTTGCCTGATATACCGGTATTACTTTGGTTTTTCCCACAGGGTTTTCCAAAGATTCATTTTGTCAAATCACAGTAAATGTCATATTATCTCTTTTCCTCATAGAGGTTTTTAAAGATAATATATATGACATATTGATCTTTGATCAAACTGTTTTTAGACTATGTCTTTAGGATCACCTAAAGGGTCTATTAACATTGGGAGTTATATATATCACGAAGTTACTCCTTATTTTTCCCACTCGGGTTTTTAAGGAGTTTTGCGTGGTATATCGATATACTTTGGTTTTTCCCACGGTTTTCCAAAGCTTCAAGACAATGACTGATGAACAAACAACAATGGTGTCTATAAGGAATCAATTGATCAAGAGGGAGTGTTGAGATTAATTAGAATAATTAATTATTAGTGATCAATTAGATAGATAATCATGTCATTAACAACTGCTAATGACAAGCATTTGTAGATAGACACCCCTTCACAAAGAGGCACCTTTTGACCAACAGGCACATGTCCTTTGGCTTGTAATATATATCTATACACAGTTCATCAATACATACACGATCATTCTATCGATCACAATTTCTCTTAAGAAGAATGAGTGACGAAGTCTTACCTTTACAAGGCTGTGTTTAGCAAAACTAATAAATCCTCCACGGGCTATGGTGAGACCGTGAACTGCCCGGAACAAGCAGGCAAGAGCAATTAATACAAATACGAAGTCCTGCATTTACCTACCATCCTTTATTTTCTCGGTAATGGGAAAAACAAATGAGCGATGGATAGATAAACAAGCTAAACTCGATACTCCCTCCATTTCAAATTATAACTTGTGTAAGTTTAATTGAGTCTATAGACAAAAAATATATTAAGATATTGATTTTACTTTAAACTGTCAAGGTATAGAAGTTTAACTACAAAAAAAGTTATGATTTGGAATTTGTAGTAGAGGAAGTACGTACGTCGATTAGTAGCATTACAAACACATTGCGGCATTGGGGAAGCTGACGTTCCACTCTGTAGTGTAGACATCAACATTCTTGCTGGCTTTGCACATCGGTAATTTAGTCTTTGGAAGGGGAGGCATAGATTGTTTACTTGAAATTTGAGTGTCTTTTGGGCCTGAGTGTAATTATGAACTTCTTCTTGGGCCTGACTCTTGGTTATTTGAAAGAACAATTTAGTGGGAAAAAAGCTACTTCCTCCCAAATTATAAGTCGCTTTGACATTTTTGGTACATCCATTTTGTTATGCACCTATAGCTATAACAATGTGTCTAGATAGATAGCAAAATGGATGAACAAAAAAAATCAAAGCGACTTATAATTTGGAATGGAGGAAGTATACATCATTTTGCCGTTGTACATATAACAAATGTAAGTATAGTTGTGTATATAAAACTTAAAGTTGTCATATACTTTTTTCGTTAAAAATATTCATGAAGGAGTAAAATAGAATTTCTTGCTATCAAGCTAACCTCAAAAAGTTAAAATTATTGGTAGTCAAATTTTCACTACTTTTTCATAGGCATAGAGCAGAAATATTATTTATTATTACTTGGTACCGTCCTGTTGCTTGCACTTATAACAAAATACCATGAGAAAGAACCCGAGTCGATTAGGAACCCTTAGCTTTACTTTTTATAAAGTTTTATTTAAAAGTTTGGTTGGAATCCAACTATGTCAAATTTAGTCCGTGTATTGGAAATTATAGATTGTTTAGCTTTGTGCTAATTCAAACTTCTTCAACATCTACCGAGTTTTAGAAAAATAGATTAACAACTATAATAATACTAATAAATGAAATATCAAAACATATTTTGTGGTTGATTTTATATGAGACTAATTTGATATTGATGTATTTTTCATAAACTTGGGTTGAACTTAGAAAATTTTGACAGAGGATTAAACTAAAATATGCTATAATTTAGGACGGATGGATAATTTAGTATTGGCACTATCGTATTGCTTGCACTGTTTTACAAAATACCACGAGAAAGAACTCGACCAGGAGAGTAGTTGTGGGTAGGAATCCAACTCTAACTGACCAGGTGACATGTCCTCTCTAATCGAGTTATCTCAAGGAGGTTCCCATTTCTCAGTTTATTTCAGTCCTACTGGTCACTAGATGGTACTGTTGCTTGCTTGTACGGTGGACTTCGACAGTTTATTTTTCTTTTTCTTTTTACTACTAGTATGACTTTCTTTCTAGTTATTAGGTCCATCGTGTAAATGGTGTAAGTTCAAATCTGTGTAAAAGCAAAGTGTGTGAAGACCAGTTTTCTTTGTATTGTCGAACAAGATTGTAAAGCACAAAGGATGTGCCGCTGTATGTTGAAAAGTGGGATATCAGTACTGTAATACCTTTTTAATATATAGTGTGGCTTTTGTAGAGTATAAGACCCTGTTTGACTGAGTTTGTAAAATAAAATAAAGTTCCTTTAACGTATGTGATTTACCTAGTTCTAAAGTAATAATAAAATTGTTAAACCCAAACAGTTCAATGTATTGAACATTCGTAGCTCAAAGTTCCCATTTGGTTCAGTGACTAAATTTTAGTCCTTGTCATATCGGGTGTTTGATACTAATTTGAAGTATTAAATATAGACTAACTATAAAACTAATTCCACATATGAAGACTAATTTGTGAGACGAATCTATTAAGCCTAACTAGTCTATTATTTGAAAATATAGTCATTCAGCAAATATGTGCTAGTGGTGGATTAATTAGGCTTAATTGATTTGTCTCCCAATAAATTAGTTTTATAATTAGTTCATATTTAGTCCTAATTAGCATCCGAACGTTCGATGTGATAGAAACCTTTTGAACTTGGTGAAGCTAAAAAAGGATCTTAGTGTAAATTACAAATATGTTTTTACAAGATGTTTTGACTTTTCTAGATTTACAACTTCTATTTTTCTATATTTATATAACTTTTGTTATCTATTTAGATATATGTTATTATGTCTATAAATTCGTAATATAAGATAATTTAAAAATGCTGAATTGTCTTATAGTTTAGGACGGAGGGACCGGAATGAGTAATTTTGAAGTTTCAACCGAACAAGCGCTCCTGTGTTTATCGGCAAAGTAATTTCTCGTCGCTAGAAAGTTGCAAAAGTGGACCTAACGAACTCCATGGGCGGACCTAAAATTAAAAGGCCAGACATGGACGGTCGAGTTGTACCACCCTCTACTCGACTGCATACGGGAAAGGCAGCCGCACCGCCCCCCCCCCCCCCCCCCCCCCCCAATGGAGTCGTTGGGCTTGAGCCGTCAGCATCCCGGCCCAGATTCAGATTCTCCATTCAACGTGGTATCGGTCCACGTGGCCCACCCACACCAGATTCTCCCGTCCGCTGATCCGCACAACCGCCACTGCAACCGACCGTGACCGTATCTCGTTCCCGACGCGTCTCGCAACCACCCACCCGCCGTCGATTGGGGAGCACCGACGGCCGAGATCGCCCGCCGCTAGGGCACGCGCGCGCGCGCGCCACTATATATGCCACGCGCACGGGACGAGAACGGAGAACCCCCGTGGCGTGGATCCATCTCCATCGATCGGTCAACCGCATACCCTAACTGACCAGTCACCGCCTCCGTCCTCCACGTACTCCACTCCACCATGGCGGCGTCCGTCGGCGGCGGCGGCAAGAGTGGCGGCGAGGACGGGTGCTGCGGCGGCGGAGCGCGGCTGTTCCCGGAGGAGTCGTTCGGGAGCTGGTCGGCGTACGGGCGGGCGCTGCTGGAGACGGGCCCGCGGCTGCGGGACCGGATGACGGCGCGGTCCCTGGATGCCACCGAGGTGAACGAGGTCCGCGGACGGAGCGGCGCCGACATGCGCCGCACCCTCACGTGGTGGGACCTCATCTGGTTCGGCGTCGGCGCCGTCATCGGCGCCGGCATCTTCGTCCTCACGGGACAGGAGGCCAAGGAGGCCGCCGGCCCCGCCGTCGTCGTGTCCTACGCCGTCTCCGGCGTCTCCGCCATGCTCGCCGTCTTCTGCTACACCGAGTTCGCTATCGAGATCCCCGTCGCAGGTACATACAGATACAGTCTAACAGTATTATATAAAAATATATACATGCATGAATCTGCATGCAAACGTGCGTCATTCATTCGTTAATGATCGATCGTTCCTTGAATTTTTTCTTCCATGCATGATCGAATGAATTTGCAACGAACAAACAGGTGGGTCGTTCGCGTATTTGCGCGTGGAGCTGGGCGACTTCATGGCGTTCATCGCGGCGGGGAACATCCTGCTCGAGTACTGCATCGGCGGGGCGGCGGTGGCGCGGTCGTGGACGTCCTACTTCGCGACGCTGCTGAACCACCGCCCGGACGACTTCCGCGTGCATGCGGCGGGGCTCGCGGAGGGCTACTCGGAGCTGGACCCGATCGCGGTGGCGGTCACGGCGGCGATCTGCGCGCTGGCCGTGCTCAGCACCAAGGGCTCGTCGCGCTTCAACTACGTGCTCTCCATCCTGCACCTTGTCGTCATCGCATTCATCATCGTGGCCGGGCTGACGAAAGCCAAGGCCGCCAACCTCACCGCCGACTTCGCGCCGTTCGGTGCCCGCGGGATCTTCGCGGCGTCCGCGGTGCTCTTCTTCGCCTACATCGGGTTCGACGCCGTGTCCACCATGGCGGAGGAGACGCGGAACCCCGCCAAGGACATCCCCGTGGGGCTCGTCGGCGCCATGACGCTCACCACCGCCGTGTACTGCGTCCTGGCGCTCGTGCTCTGCCTCATGCAGCCCTACGCCGAGATCGACGCCGACGCGCCCTTCAGCGTCGCCTTCACTGCCGTCGGCATGGACTGGGCTAAGTACATCGTCGCGTTCGGCGCGCTCAAGGGTATGACGACGGTGCTCCTCGTCGGCGCCGTCGGGCAGGCAAGGTACCTGACCCACATCGCGCGGACGCACATGGTGCCGCCGTGCCTGGCGCAGGTGCATCCGAAGTTCGGCACTCCCGTCTACGCCACCGTCGTCATGATGGTCGCCACGGCGATCATCGCACTCTTCACCAACCTTGGCATCCTCTCCAACCTGCTCTCCATCTCCACACTTTTCATCTTCACGCTCGTCGCCAAGGCCCTGCTCGTCCGCCGCTACTACGTCGCTGGCGAGACCGCAGCCTCGGACAGGAACAAGCTTGTGGCGTGCCTCGTCGTGATCGTCGCCTCGTCCACGGCCACCGCCACGTACTGGGGCGTGACGAGCTCCGGCAGCGGCGGGTGGGTGGCGTACGCCGTGACGATCGCCGCGTGGGTCGTCGCCACGGCGTACCTGCAGTGGGGCGTGCCCAAGGCGCGCGCGCCCAAGATGTGGGGGGTGCCGCTCGTGCCATGGCTGCCGTCGGCTTCCATCTTCATCAACATCTTCCTGATGGGATCCATCGATGGCGCGTCGTTCACGCGGTTCTTGATCTGGACGGCGGCGCTGCTCGCCTACTACTTCTTCATCGGGCTCCACGCCTCCTATGACACCGCCAAGGCGGTTGCCGCCGAGGCAGAGGCCGCACGGGTGGAGGAAGGGGAGCGCAAGGTCGCCGTCGGTGGCTGCCGCTTCGGCTGAAGTTATTATACTGATGGTGACTGACCGTCATATCATATCAATCGAGCCTTAGAGAGTTTTAGAGCTGATGGAGCTATTCAAATTTATCTGTTATTATTAGTACTATATATTGGTTAGTTGATGATGTGTACAAAGAAATATATGGCTAGCTTAATAAGTTCATACTGTTGAATTTCGAAGTGACTTCGTATATGTACGCTCATTATCTGAACATTTGTCAGGGTCATTTGCACGTTACAACAACAACAGTTATTGAACGTATAACACCGCTAGCTAGACACACATAAGGCCTTGTTCGTTTCTACCCCCAAATCCTTTATTTGCCATGTGTTTTAAAAAGCTAAACATTTGTACGTTCGTGTTATAATTAACGCGTTGATCCCGCGTCATTTTTAGAAACGTTGTTGCTTCGTCCTCTTTTCGCAGCTTCGTCCGGTTCTTCCTTTTCCGGACCATTCCAATCTCGTAGACCTAGTGATCGCACTTCTCCTAAATCACTTCTCTTCTATCCTTTTCTCGTTTCAATCTTGTAGTAAACATGGTGGTTGTCCTTCTTTATATATGGCGCCTCGTTTCAATCTTGTAGTAAACATGGCGCCTCTACAAGCTTGGGAACATGCTGTGCGATCGAACAAGGCCCCCAAAAATAATCGATTCTAAAACTTACTAAGTATTCTAAGTATATATATATAATAATGTTAGACTTGTTTTAATTAGAAAATCAGCCAAAGCTGCTATTGCATGATCCTGATTTTCTTACGGATCGGAGGTGGTGAAAGGGTCGGCTGTGCAACTGGCAATTCCAGTGACCGTTGCATCGGCAGAGTGTCACTTTCTAAATTATAAAGCTATTAAAGACTTACTTTGTAAACTAACAAGGACACAAGAAAGATTTGATGCAATGGTGTTAATGGCACTTGAGAGTTTTATGCTGGAGAAGTTTCAAAGAATGCTAAACGTATATCGCTTTTCAAGTGATGGTTATAGAACAGGTATAATTCTTTGGTTTAAAATTCTTTGTAATACAAGTAATAATATATTGATATTTGTCATTATTTTCTTGTAGATATTAGGCGTTCACTTAATGTTTCGAATGAGTCTCATATCTTTCTAGGACATACCTAGCAACAACTATATATGTTTTACTTCAGCTCTAGCAATAACAGCCATGCCACTAGAACTAGACATGACAGCCATGACAGCCAGTTACTTACCCAACATGTAATGATGGGCATCGAAGGCTCCACATGAGCACCACCTCTAGGTTCCTCTCCACCTATATCCTCCACTGCCCCAACTGGCAGTGATCAATCACCACACTGGCCCTGTTTGGTTTGGGTCTCTTAATCTTTATTATGATCTAATTGCTAACTTTATAAAACTACGCAAGCGTCAATCGAGCTCTGGTGATAAATATCTGCTAGCATGCTACAGCTATATGTACACGTCACTCAAGCTCTAACCATAAGCAATTTTCTACTTTTTTTCAACAAAATCCCTAGCAAATATACAAATCACCCATAGATGGAGACTCTTGCTGCCACCAACTGTAACGCTGGATATCCTGTGTTCCACCTCAACACCACCATATCTTGACATCACTGCCCGCATCGCCCGTCCATCCCGTGTTCCATCCACCTGTTACATTGACGTCATTGCCTGCGCCGCACGTCCATATCTATAAGTACACGTCACTGCCTGCGCCGCCCGTCCATATCTATAAGAACCCCAACCGGCTAGCCACGCAGGGATCAACGCTCACACTGTTGGATAGATAATAACACTCCACTTTCGTTCACCTCCGACGAGCTCGATCATGAGTCACATCCCCTTCACCTGGATACCCATGGCCGCCTCCAACGCTCCAACAACGTTCACTGCCGCCGCCTTCCCTCTCCCTCTCCCTCCCCCTAACCCTAACACAAACCCTGATATCGCCTTGATGCACTACATCAACTCTCGGGTGTACGCATCACGTCTGCAGCCCGCCGCGGTCCAAACTGCCGCCGTTGAAGCGGCAACGAGGCGGCGATGCCAGGAGGAAGAAGACGCATCCATCCGCCTGATCCACCTCCTCATCACCTGCACCGGCGCCATCCAAGCAGGTGACTACTCTGTAGCTCACGGCAACCTAACCGAGGCACGCGTGATCCTCAAGAAGATCCCGACCTCAACCGGGATCGGCCGCGTCGGGACCCACTTTACCGACGCACTCGCGCGGCGCCTTTTTCCGGCGGCATTCCCACATGTGGTGGCACCGCCGCCTCCCGCAACGCCAGAGGCAACGACATACAACCATTTCCATGACGCCGGGCCCTACCTCAAGTTTGCCTACTCCACGGCAAACCATGCCATCCTCAAAGCGTTCGAGGGCTGCAAGCGCATGCACATAATTGACTTCGCCATCAAGCAGGGTCTCCAATGGCTAACTTTCATGGATGAGCTCGTCGAGCGAGAGGGCGGGCCGCTAGAGCTCCTCCGCATCACCGGCATAAGCACCAACCCGACGAGTGGCCGCGACGAGCTCCATGAGGTGAGCATCCGCCTCGCCGAGCGCGCACGCCGACTGAAGATTCCCTTCAGCTTCCAAGGCATCTGTGTTGACCACTTGGACCAGCTGACCGCCTGGATTCACCTCAGGCTCTCCAACGATGAGGTGTTGGCCATCAACTCGATCCTCCAACTCCACCGCCTCCTCGTCGACCCACACTCCATCGCCACCGATGACTACGCGCCGATCGACATCCTCCTCAAGCTGGTGGAGAAGCTCAAGCCCAAGATCTTCACGGTGGTGGAGCAGGAGGCGGATCACAACAAGCCGCTGCTGTTGGAGAGGTTCACCAATGCAATCTTCCACTACGCCGCCATGTTTGACTCCCTGGAGGCATGCCCCATTGTCACTACCGCCAGTGCCATCGCCGGCACCAGAGACGGAGCCGGAGGCAGCATCAACACCACCAGCAACTCATCACAGCTCGCGGAGGCGTACCTCCGGGGCGAGATCTTCAATATCATTTGCGAAGAGGGTAGCGCTCGCACCGAGCGACATGAGTTGTTCACGGCCTGGAAGGAGAGGCTCATCCGCGCCGGGTTCACCCAGGTGGAGTTCGACCACAGCGACGCCAACTTGGCATTCAACGATCTCATCAAGGTGACTTCCTTCTCCAGCTCCGGCTTCACCATCCTGCATGGTTTCGGCAGCCTTGTGCTGGCATGGCACGGCCGCCCGATGTATGTGGCGACGGCCTGGCATGCCATGAGCGGAGGAAACACTGCGGCTGCTGCCGTTGTCGCCATGGTGAACACCAAAGGGGACGACAGCGGCTCCAAGAAAGGTAGGAATGGCAACCTTAGCCGCCGTGGAGCAGCCGGAGGAGGAATAACATTTCTATAAGTTAGTAATTTTCAGCAAGAGGGTGATGATCAGGTCGAATAATAATGTAATA
The DNA here is from genome assembly GCA_018135685.1 of Themeda triandra. NCBI lineage: Eukaryota > Viridiplantae > Streptophyta > Magnoliopsida > Poales > Poaceae > Themeda > Themeda triandra. The sequence continues at coordinate 45,808 of JAENPR010001625.1, read as the reverse complement.
TGAATATTTTGTGCTGATCTGGTTTAATTTCAGTTGTGTGAACTTGTGATGAATAGTTTGTTCTGGCTAGGTATATTTATCCTGATCATGAGACTTGGAGAATGTTTGCAGCGAATTCATTGAGATTTTGAAATGTTAGATCTTTGTTATGAAACATTCATATGTTGTTGTTCAAATCAGTGTTGGTTGATGATCCTTCAAGTCTGAATTGCATTCCTTTTGATCCTAACGTAGTAGAAACATAAAACATACTAGAACGCAAACTAGGATTTCTCAACGGCCCGTTCGTAATGCAACCACGTCGTCCTGGAGAGTTAGCTTTTAAAGAACAACTAGGTATGGTAAAAACAGAATAAGAAACATACCTCCACATAGGCATATCATACCACATGGACAACTTTAACTTCCATACGTGTTGTGAAAAACAAATTTAGCAAATTCAGAGAAGTAATTAACTACAGAAAGAAAACGGAGGCATATGGAAGTGCAACATTCATCACAAGGCATATGGAAGTGCAACATTCATCACAACACGCACCAGGCCTCTCTCATTTCTGTTTCTTCCGAGCCTGGCTCACAAGGGCTCACGCGTCGTGACCTATGAAGAGAGTATAGCTACAAGACAGAAAGGTGACAACCAAACAACATAGTTGTGTACTCTCTCTGTTTTTATTTAAAAGACGTTCTGGCACTCCTCCAGCATGTATAGCTTCACTCACCTTTCTATGCACGTAGTCACCATGTTTGTCCAGGTGATGCGAGCCAGGCCCGGTTGGTACAATAACCATCATGCCTATAGCAGGCACACCTAACAGTGCTACGTCACGGTGGACGGTGCGGCACAGGCTGCGCCATGCAGAGTGCGATGGCATGCATCAGGGTTGGTGGTGGCAACGAGCTTGAGGCGTAACGGTAGGCAATCAACGTGTGAGGTTTGACCGTCTATGAGGTGTGAGTTTGTTTCTCAGTGGCTGCTTGCGCGTGTATTTACTAAGTACACATGGGTTAGTTGGTGGACTTCACACCTAGATTATAAACATTACCATTTTTTCAGCACGATATCTATTCATAAATTTTGAAAAAAAAAATCATTTGCACTAACAATTTGTATAGCCTTAATAAGGAAACTATAAGTGTAAACACTTACATATGCTTTTTCGCAAAAAAAAACATTTACATATGCGGTTTTCAAGTGATCCTAGCAAAAAAAAAAAGAGCCTTTTTCCTCAGAGCCACTAAAAAAGTTGCCAATCTCGCCGAAGCCACTAAAAAGATCGATCTCTCACAGGAGCCACAGGTTCAATTTTTCTGTTTCTTCCACGCCACTCCGTCCGCCTTCCGTTCGTTTTTCACTGTTTGGAAGTGCTGACAAGTGGGTCCGGCCAGTCAAAAAGTCCAAACTACCCTTGATATATTGCAAATCTGGAAATAAATTTCAGAAATAAATAGAAGCCTAAATGCTATGTGCACCCAGATCGTGCGCACCCAGGAACTGATGGCTGGGACCCCTGGTCAACGTGGCCCCACGCGTCATTGGAACAGAACAGGGGCGACACTTTGACCGGCCATAGCTCGCCGGCGGCGAACTTTCCAGGGACGAGACTAGCACCACTAGACTCTACTCATCGAGACGCATCTAAAGGTATAGGTCATCGCAAAATGTTTCAACGTCTACACACTCGACAACGGAAGGAGCGGCACGGCGGCCTGTACGTATGATGTACGTACGTACGCTCGCCGGCTGTGATGGTGCGCCGGCCGATTCCGGCAGCGGCGAGGTCAATTGAGTGGAGCAGAGGCCGTGTGGGTGTGGGGCGACGCTGTTGAGCAAGAAAATCAAGCAAAACGGCGGCCCAATCGACGGTGAGTGCGAGCGAGGTCATGGCGACGTTCGCCGACCGCGGGAAGAAGAACGGCCGATTCGGCCACTACCTTTGACGACGGCAGCGACGAGCGAGAGCAGAGGAGCCGCGCCCGCGCGCGAACCCAGAAGGGGGGGTCGAGCAGGCACGGAGCGGCGGCGAGGCGAGCTTCGAGCTCGCGCAACAATGGCGGCCCGCGCTCGGCGACGGCGCAGTCCCGACGAACCGACCACGGAGGGGGTCGCGGGCGCGAGCTTCGCGAGCGCGAGCAGCCGCGCGTCGAGGAGGACCGGGTGCGCGCTGGTGCGAGCTGCGGGCGGCGGCGAGCTGGGAGGCGCGGCGCGAGTTCGCGGCGAGGGAGCGCGCGGAGCTCGCGGCGGCGCGTGGGTGAAGCTCGTGGCGGCATGGCGGACGCGCTCCTGGGCTGGAGGAGGCGAAGGCGGCCGGCAGCAGCACGGCCACCGGCGCGGGGTCCTTGACCTTGGGCGTCGGGGCGGGAAGGGACGCCTTCGTGGTGGATTGGGCGGCGCGGCGACCCAGGTCACGGCAGGCGTGGGGTCGCCGGGGTGGTGGGCGCCTCTCCGACGGCGGCGGGGGGTCCCCGCCGCAAGCCGCGCACGCCGCATCGCCCCTCGCGGGCGGTCCCCGCGGCAGGCATCAGTGCCGGCGGAGCTCGCGTCGCCGGAGTCCGCCGTGGAGGCGCACTCGCCGGAGCTTGATGACGAGGCAGGCCATCTACGCGGTGCGGCGACGCGTGTAGCCCAGCTCGGCGAGCGCCGCCGCGGCGTCGTCCTCGGCCGCCGACGCGCGGAATCCCAGGCGGGCGTTCTCGCCCAGCAGGTCCTCGTCGTTAAGGGCCACTGTTGGGAGCGCACTGCCGCACGCCGCCCCGCGAGCCCCGCCGCGGGCGCGCGCCGCCTACGGGCGCCGGGAGCGCCGCGAGCCCCGCAGCGGGCGCGTGCGCCGGGAGCCCCGCCGCGGGCGCGCTCTACCTCCGGGCCCCGGGAGCGCCACCGTCGCGCGCCGCAGGCCAGCCGCGGGCGCGCGCCGCCTCCGCGCGTCGGGAGCGCAGCCGCCGTGCGCCGAGAGCACCGCAGGCAGCCGCGGTCGTTCCTCTTCCTCTGCTCCAGCAAGCGCGTGGGGCGGCCGGCATGCGTGCGCTATTGCGCCTGTACGCGGCAGGGAGCGGCGCCCATGAGCGAGCGCGGCGATGGCGCGTGCGCGCAGTGGGAAGAGAAGAGAGAGAAAAAAATGAAGATGGAAGGTGAGCACGGAGGCAGGGAAGATAAGAGAGAGAGGGTTTGGGTGATTGACAAACGGACCCCACGGTGGGTAAATTGGTCTTTTTGCCTGGTTGTTTGACACCGTTAGACAGAGAAGCTGACGGAATGGTCTCAGAGAAACAAAAGTTTCCAACTTGGTCGCCAGTGAAAGATTGAAAATTTTAGTGGCCTGGACGAAACTGGCAACTTTTTTAATGGCTCTGGAGAAAAAGGCTCAAAAAAAAAACCACCGTTTTCACACTAGCGGTTTACCCCTTTTTTTTGAACTCACTAGAGGTTTACAAAATTGCATGAAATTAAAATTCAAAATATCTAGAAGAGAACTCAAAATAGTGATGCTAAATGATAATCAACCGTTCAGGTTAGATTTGACCTTACCCTATTTATAGTTTTAGAAAACGAACCAAAAAAGACAGATCATAAAGATTCAAGGCCATTTATGCATACAAATCAAAGAAACTTTTAAATAATCATGCAAATCAAAGAATTAAGAAAGATGTTCAAGCCACACATTTAAAAAAAACATATTTTAAGTGAGAGGTAGTGCTCCTGTCATTACTTCGAAAAAACTCGTGCACCTGTAAAATAATATATTTTTTAATACAGATTTTATCCAACGGTAGAAACTAACTTTTTTTTGTGAAAGTCGTCAACCTAGTAGACGATTGTTTTAGGCATGTCGACCTCCCATCGGACGATAAAAACAGATTGAGAAACATACACCATGCCATAAATATGTACATGCATACCATATACAAGATGTGCAAAGTAGAGAACTTGATTTAAAAAACTCGACCCACAGGGGTAAGATAGCCCCCGGGCATTGTGCTTAAAAAGAAAATCTTCTCACACAGGTCGAGAAAATCCCTGAACCTCTACCCCACCCATGGCCACAGACCTATGCTTTGGCATGGGGCGGACAAGGGGATTTTTTATCTCCCGTAGGGCGGGCAAACGCACCCACGAGCACTCGAGAATAAATATACATAAATTCCCCAACGAGCGCTCCATTGGGGAATTCCCCAGCGAGCGCTCCATTGGGGATTCGAACCCAGCACCTCCACCACCAGGAGGGTGCAACGCGTACCAGCTAGCCAACCGGACTAGCAAACGCTTGCAGAGAACTTGATTTAGAATCACCACAACTTAACTTCCGTATGTGTGTTGTGAAAAACAAATTTAGCAAGTGAGTGTGGTGCCTTTCAGAGAAGTAACATTCATCTAGCGGTGTAGAACACGCATCGAACCTATCTCGTTTCTGTTTCTTCCTAGCCTGGCTCGAGAGGGCTCACGTCGTGATGCGTGAGAAAGAGCGTAGCCACAAGGCATAAAGGTGACAGCCAAATAACATAGTTGTGTAGCCTGTTTTTATTGACAGGAAAGCAAACAGTCTGTTGTTGCATACACGAGGACCAGTCAAGTCTAGCCTGGTTGGGTGATGCAAGCCAGGTCCGATTGGTACAACAACCATCGTGTCTATACTGAGCACGCCAAGCAGTGTTGCGTCACAGTGGACGGTGAAGCACATAGGCTACGTCGTGCGGGGTGCTATGGCATGTATCAGGGTTGGTGGTGACAACGAGTGTGAGGCGCAACGGTAGGCAATCAACGCGTGAGGTTTGACTCTGTGAGGTCGGTGGCTGTTTGTGCGCGTATTCACTAACTGGGCAGGGGTTAATTGGTGAGCTTCTTGCCTAGATTATAGATATTTCTATTTTCTCTCGCAGTTCACAAATTTTGAAAAAAGAAAAAAATTTGCACTAACGGTTTGTGTAAGCATGCCATTAGTGCAGATCAATTTACACTAACAGAGGCCTTAAGAAAAACCATGAGTGTAAATATTTTAACTGAGAGGTCGGTCATATGAGATAGTTTTTTTTTTTTTTTACCCCAGTAGAAAACTACATTTTTTTTAAGTCATCCACTTGGAAGAAAATTGTTTTAGGTGTGCCGTCCTCACATCGGACGAAAGCTAGTCGCGTTTCATCACGGAAGGACGACTTCCACAAACCAAAAAAAAAAAAACGGTAGGTTAGACTGGCATAGCCCAAATCTTTTGAAGGAACATTCCGTATGGGCTTGCTTCATGAACCAAAAGCTGGGCCTGTGTAGTTGCAACTTCTCAGTTAGGCGGGCTGGGCTAGAAAAAAATGCCACATCGCTTCCCCTATCGGCCCAGTTACTCAGCCACCTTGTGTCATACAATAATTTATTTATTTATCCTATTCTAGTAAATAAAAACTGATTGTTTGCTGTTTTGGTTAGACAGTTTTATAGAATGAAACAAGACCTGTTCTCGGTCCATTGCATACGTACAAATGTATGTACGCGCGCGGTGGATTAGCGGACGTTTAAATTGCGGCAGTGTCGCTGTCAGGTGCGTGGTTAAGTTTAATTAATTAATCGCCCGCGGTGACACGCTCCTTGTCCTGGTCAGTTACTCAGATGGCAGGCATCAGCATCAGGCCATGGCGGGCGAGATCGCGGAGGAAGACGACAGGAGACGACGACGGCGACGAGCGAGGGAGTGGCCGCGCTGGCCGCGCCGGGACAGGGACGCCTCCGCCGCCACACGTCACGCGAGGGGGCATGGCCCACCGCGCGGGCGCTTGCTCACCGTCCATCTGGCGTGGCTCCGGCGCAGGCCCCACGCAAAACCGACGGCCAAGTCGCTTTGCCATGAATGAACAGACAAGAGAGTGCATGCATGAACACCACCGACGTCCTCGCATTCTTACCCAAGTCTAATAAAATTTCTTCGAAAGATTTCTCAAGTTTGTCCTGAGATCTATCCACGTGCTGTTATAACTTTTATATAGTAGTAACTTTTATGATGAACCTATTTGATGTTTTTAGGTTTATCATGATGGTACTATTATTAATTAAAATGGTAAAGTAACAAGGAAAAGTGCATGATTTATTTTTGTTATTGAAAAATGAGGGTGTCCCCATGGATCCAAAACGCTCGTGTACGCTATTGACCAATACGGAATTACCGTGTTGTTATTAAAATGGTAAAAGTAAGAAAGGAGAGCACATCCCTTTTTCTTAGCGAAGAAGTATTATTGGACGGACATGGAATTTGCATGGTGGTAGTGCTAGAAACTTCTATTGGTGGAGCGTCGCAGGATTCAAACGATTGTTAGTACTCGTACACGCCACCGGTGACACGCTGAGGCTGAGCTTTTTATTATTGAATTAAGCTTGATGATAAAGTTTAAGAAAAAGTGTACGCGTGGTACTTAACTAATATATATAAATATATACAAGAGGATATATCTCTATCTCTATTCCTATTCCTATAAACATATTTTTATTTATACATATATCTCTGCATTCATATCTATTTATATCTCTATACCTATAAACATATGTATATCTATAAACACATTTATACCTATATCTCTGCATTGTTTATATTTATATCTATATCTATATCTATATCTATATCTATATAATATCTTATATTATTTATCCACATTCTATCTCGCCTTACAAGTTGTCCACGTCAACTCCACTAGCACATACAAATGTCTTCATTCAAGCTGTTAAAATCAGAAAAGCCATGCCATGCCATTCATTAACATAAATTTGGCTGTCCACAACACGGCGTTAAATGACTAACATGCATTATGATATTTATGGATTTACATAAGCTAAACTATAAGTAGGACTTTGATCTACAATATCTGGAACAACATATTAGTTATTCTTCTAGTAGATAGAAGTTTTTTTTAAAAAAAAGTCTACCAAAGGGTAATATTTTATTAATAATTAAATAAAGAGACGAAGGAGATTAAAAAATAAAAATTGGCTAGAAAAATTGTGGCTGCAATGCGTCCAGGTCCACGCGACCACGTTGATACAGGTGGGCCCCACCACCCAGCCACCTCCTCTTCCCCCTGCTCTCAAATTTGAGGCCCAAACCCCCGTCGGCCCCATCACCACGGCACGCCGCCGGCCACTCCCCGACGACCCCCCACCGGCGCCGCCTCCGTCCTCCCGCTCCGTCCGCGCGCCCGCAGCCCTCGTCCGGCCAGGCGCGGGTGGAGATTCGCCCGGGTCCGAGCCCGCCCGCTCGCTCGCTCCTCCTCCTCTCGTCGGTGAGCGCTCGTTCCGCAACCCCAACCCTCTCCGGCCGCCTCCCCGTGCTCTGTGTAGGTTCGTGCGCTTTTGCCCGTCCAATCCGGAGAATTCGCTCTCCCCGTCCGCTTGGCCGTGCGTTTGCTCCCTGCCGCCGCGCCTGGGCAATCCAATTCCGTCGTAATTCGAGTCGGCTCCTCCAATTCGCGCCGCGTGAGACCAATCCCGCTCGGCGCGGCTGCGCGGTTTGCCTTCCGGAAAAAAAAAAAAAATTCTAGGGATTCCGTTCAACCCTGTGTCCGTGGCGTGCTTCCGTTTGGGAATTCTCGTCGTAGGTCGTTTCTGCGCATCTATTTGGGGCCCTGTTTGGAAGCTGGGGCGCACGAATTTCACGTATGCGGGTCAGACGGTTCAAATTCGCACAGTAACCGAGGGGAATTGCGGAGCCGGCCGTGAATTTTGTACGTGGCCGTGGATTGTGACGCATGACGAGCTACTTTAGTGGCAGGAAGTTGTAGAGTGTGCCTTGGTGTTTGCAGAATTAGCGCTGGCACAGGTTCCCCAACCAGCCTTTGGTTGTGTACAGTGCACAGGCAATTCACTTTTAGTATTTCTCACCTACGGCCATTTGAATTATTCCACATCAATTTCTTGCCATAACGAGGTTTAATCTCTGGTTTGTTGTTGAAGAACAGCTTCTGTGGCCTCTGAGATTCCTCACACTTAGGTGTACAAATTCTCTCGGTGTGCTTCATCCATGCGTTGCTGCTAATGAGCTTTGTGCTTGGGTTCAGGAAATTTTTTGTGTGGCTTCATCCACGAAGAGCTGAAGATATCGTATGAGTAGTCGTGGTTAGTGTGGCTGGCTTGCTCCGTGCTTGGTCCTGATTGCGCTTTGCCTTGCAAAGGAAGGAATCATGACCTCTGTTGTTCAGAGTGTTTCAGGTATGCGGTGTACTGTATTCAAATTCAGGACACATGCCCCCTTTTTCTGTGCTGTGAATTACTGTAGAGAATATTTCATTATGTATGTGTTGCAAACATAGATTGTACAAGCAGCCAGTTACATTTCACACCACCAATTCTTTGCTTTGAGTAAGCCCTTCCACTGTATGTATGTCGCTGAAAGAAAAGTGCTTTGTGCTGGCAGCTCGGATTGTTGGGCTCAAAGCAGAGTTTAATGCGTTCTCACTGCTTTGGGTTTCGAAAACAACATACACAGTTCTCTTTGAATAAACCAGGATATCTTATGTAGTTTTTATATCTAATGTTGAAATGTTCTCATGTGCATACATGTCATTATATGTTATAATAGTCACACCCTGCTGCTACCAAATAGATTAATAGCTGGTGGGAATTTTTTGAGTGCTCTCTGTCATTTAAATTAATTTCTACTATATAAAATGTTATATTATGACTCGTTACTTGTTGGTTTATGAACAGTGGTGGCATGCATTAATGTGGCTTTTTTTTTTACACATGTGAGTGTGCCTTTTTAAGGACATCTAAGTCAGTCTTCGATCATTCATGTCTCTTCATGGGCAGGTGACCACAGGGCTGAGGATCAACACCATCAGAAGAAGCAAGCTGAATCTGGGGACCAGCAAGAAGCCCCAGTTACTAGTTCAGATAGCCAACCAACAGTGGGCACACCATCAACAGATTATGTGGCGCCCTATGCCCCTCATGACATGAGCCATGCAATGGTACCACACTTGTAACTTTCACTATTTAATTATCGATAAATAGGATTCTTTTCATTTGAGTTATGTCTAGGAAAAGGTAGAGCCATAGTGGTTTCGTCGTGGTGTGATGTCTAAGTGATAGCATATGTGGTGTCAAATATCCTTCCCTACTTCAAAAGTAATAAGAACAGAACATATTCATACCAAAACTATAAAGTGACGAGTACAGTTATACACCATTTCCCTGTTGCTGAAGTGGGAAAAAAGCATTCCTCTTTTAATCCAGATTCCAGACCATTTGTTGCTAACCAGGGAAGTTATGTGTCATCTCAAAATTTTCTGCTATTTCAATCCCTTTGTCACTAAATGGTTGACTATCATCACATTGGAATTAAAATAGCAAAACTTCTTCATTGAAACTTTGCTCACTGGTTGCTAACAATAGTTCAATTTCTTTTTCTCAAATGCATATTACTTTCTAACTTTATTAGTCTAAATTGTTATACCTCACATGTGTTTTACTCACACCTTTTATATTGTGAATGTTAACTAATTATTTTTAAGTTAGCAGTATTCTAGTTTCGGCATTCTTTTAGACCTTCACTGGAGTGATTGTTGCAATATTCTTTTTTATTTTTGTCCTTTCAGTTTCCTCTTTTCTACAATTATCCATCAAGGTTCATTAATTTCGAGGAGTATGGTGCAACCTTTGTTTTCTAATTTCATATTTTGTGTCTGGCAGGGTCAATATGCGTACCCAAATATGGACCCATATTATGGAAGCCTTTATGCAGCTTACGGTGGACAGCCATTGGTAAACTTCTATGCACTCTCTCGTCTCTCCATTAGCAAATACAAGTGTTGTAATCCAATTAAACTTTCCCCAAATACTAAGTTGTTTCCGCTTCGTGGAACATTTATGGTTTACCTAATTTGGGAAATGATTGAAGAGCACTGAGTTCATTTAATTTGATTTCTTTTGTATGTCCAAACCTCAAACCAACCCTGGTTTCAGTCAGAGGCAGTACAAAGTATATAGCTAAACATGTTAGTGTGTCTTGAGATTGAGAGGGTAGGTCAATTTTGCTAGTATTGTTTATATGAATTCACAGACATTAAGTATAATTTGCCTGACCATGGACCCTCCTGTGCTGTTACAATTCTTTATTTAAACTGATGTCTTGGAGTTAACAAAATTGATAATCCTTCAGATGCATCCACCATTAGTCGGAATGCATCCGGCTGGCTTACCTTTGCCTACTGATGCAATCGAAGAGCCTGTGTATGTAAATGCAAAGCAATACAATGCTATCTTACGACGGCGTCAATCCCGTGCTAAAGCTGAATCAGAACGGAAGCTTGTCAAGGGCCGTAAGGTAAATCTTTGTAACTATATTCTGCATTGCCATATGAATTGAAATATTTAATTAGCTTTTTCTGCGCATGATGCTAGAGCAAATGATCAAGCAAATTTCTCCAATCTAGCTTCCCTACTTCCACTTGAAGATCGATCTGCCTCACATTGTACTATAAATCTTCTGGTGAATGTTATTTTAATTTCAATCTTACCTGATATCTGAAATTTCAACATACCACGTTTTTATGCCTTCACTGGTGTTGCTTATCACAAAAGCAATAAAGGATTTAGGAATGTAAATTGGGTGCCACACATTGGCAAAGTTGCAACAAGCTAAAATGCTTTCTGTTTTTATCTGCAAGATAATTTAAGCTAGATAGAGTTGAACTTGTTAGGATCATAATTTTTTCTCCAATCCGGAAGACTGATACAAAGATGCAGTTAGCAACTTAGAAAATCCTTATGCAAAGCTCAGATGATCTCACTCCCAAGTTGATCACACGTGTTTCTTACTCTTTGATATCATCTGGAATAAAAACAGCTTGATTGTTCATTTCCTTTATCTTTCTGTGGGTGAAATGTTAAGTCATCTGATAAAAAAAAAAACTTACTCGATTACATCTGCTGTGCAGCCGTATCTCCATGAGTCACGGCATCAGCATGCCCTGAAGAGGGCCAGGGGAGCTGGAGGTCGGTTTCTCAATGCAAAGTCAGATGACAAGGAAGAGAACTCCGACTCAAGTCACAAAGAGAAACAGAATGGAGTTGCGCCCACAAGAGTGGCCAACCGTCAACCCCTCCGTCTCCCAATGGTGCATCATCAGCTAATCAGGAAGACAGTCGTGAATGATGATTCAGAACTCCCAACCGAAGAGATTTTAGCCCCTGACGCTAGATGTGGCAACAGTTTTGTACAGTAAGTTCTAGCGGGCAGCAGCAAGATGGTGTCGGTCGGTTGTTGTAGGACATGTTCCATAGGAAAAAAAAAACATAGATGAGTCGACAGGTTTTGGAGTCTTGGTTTGGGCCTCTGTTTATTAACCTTTCTGTACAATTTTAGTAGCATATATGTGTCCCTTGCCCTGGATAGCTTCGGTCAGCGATTCTGTAAGTTAAGTCTGTAGCATATTGGCTTATTGTTTGCTTTGAACGGATTTGGGAGTGGAGTTCATAACCCTACTGTATGTTGATGACAATAAACCCTATTGTAGGACATGTGACCACCTCATCTGAATCTAGCTTTGTTTCCTCTGCTTTAAAATGATACCCTCACAATTGGTCAGAGATTCAAAGATCATTTCGCAGTCGTCCTGCAACAATGCATGTTTTGGTTTGTCTTTGGATTGGCCTCCGGGCATGGATGATGTTTTTGTTCGTCTGTTTGTCCATTGAATTACGTGATGATTGCCAGTTGCTAATGAGCATTTTTGAACCAAAGATGCTATGAGCATAGCCTGAAGAATTACTTGGGTTTGGCAACTGCATCATTCTGTCATTGGGCATCACATGAACGTTTTACATGCTTTTCTCGAGGGCATTGAAATACTGTCAACGATTACCAAGAACAGTGTACTTTATCGAGTGTTGCAGAATGTGCTTTCTCGATAACTCCAAAGCGTATTTTGCACCCTTTCTCACACGAGTGTATCTTACTTTTTGGCTTGGGAAGACAAAAAAGAAAACAATAATAGGAAAGAAAAGGCATAAACACATAATGTCCCTGCATCTAGACCTGAACTTGGAACTTTCTTCATTGATCAATGACTCTGAACGGCCTGCATCTCTGCAGCCTGCACAGACAGGCAGCATTGTGCATTCAGGAAAATGCTTTTTTTGGAGAAAGATCTTTGCTCGGTTCTGCACTGATATAGTACTTTTTTCTTGTTTGTTTTTTTAGCATTCCTACGGTTGGTAAACGCCCTGAACAGCCTGAAAATGGATGGGGAAAAAATAGATTTTTGAAAACTCGATCTCCAACATAAGGTTCTCGAAGAACCTGAACCAAGCGTGCTCCATACATTCTCTTTGTCAATCTATGCTTCAAATGTTGTAGCCTCTCTGAAAACTAATCATTAGAGCTAGACTTTCTTGAACCAAGTCTCTAGGATCTGGTTTCAGAGAACTACACCTTTGAGCATTATAGCAGGTTCAATTTGAGTTCAATTGCCAGAGATGAAACTGTTCAGGGATGGTTCTGAAGTTTTAGTGTCATAAATCCAGAAAATTCTGGCACAATGTACCTCTTTGAATAGTATATATTCAGATTCAGACATACATGGCCCAGGTGATTATCTTAGACAGCAGACACTAATCATATCAGGCCCTTAGTAAAAGCCACCCCCGGCATCGTACCATACTTGTAGCTTAAACCACAAGCTACTACTTACTATACTGAATAACAAAGGTATAATGTCATGATGCATAGGAACTGATTGATCCATCTCTGCCTTAAGATCTGAATAAGAAATAGTTAGTTTCAGTCAGCGCTTCAGAAGTTAACTGTGTAGCATATATGGCCCTATTATTTCCTATCCTTGTAGGCTTGGGAGTGGTTTTCATAACCTGCTGTCCTACGTCATCATTTGCAGGTGCGAAGGATAATCACAGGCTATGTGTCTGTCGATGACGATAAACCCTAATGTAGGACATTAACCACCTCATCTGAATCTAGCTTTGCCTCCTCTGCATACATTCAACCATCTTGGTTCTTGGAGATAAATTCAGAGATCTTTTTCGCACTTGTCCTGCAATGCATGTTTGGGTTTGTCTTTTTGATTGGCAAGCTGACATATATGATGTTTCCGCTTATCAGTTGTATATTGAATTGCATGATGATTGCCAAATGCTATGAGTATGACCTGAAGGACATTTTGGGCTTGGCAACTGCATCATATTGGCATCGGCCATCACATGAACACCGACTCGCCGAGAATGCTTTTTCTCGAGAGCATTGAAATACTGTCAACATGAATACCAAAAAGATTCGAGTGTGCTAGCGTTGCAGAATCTCCATGCTCTATACTGTACTTGAAAAGCTGGAAGTCAACTGCATCCTGCTTTGACATACATCCAATTACAAATACATCTAAATCCCATTTCAGATTTTAAGACAGGGACGTGGCACGTAGGTGACACAATAATAAAGGTTAAGGAATTACAAATACACCTATTATTGTCACATAATAGTGTAATCATTTCCAGCACAAACAACCTTGCATACAAATTTCAAAACAGCAAACATGCCATTTGTATTTCAGATTAAAAACATCACAATGTGAATATTCCAATTAATTGCCATGGCATGCGACACGCTTCACAAGTTCCTTCCTGCACATCTCTCCGCACTTTTGCAGCCAACCTTTTGCTGGGGGCATTTGGAATACTATGCTTGAGCTGGGGAAGACATCAATCTTCTACGTCAGAATTCAGATTGTCCTATCAACAATCCACTCTGCAGCACGTGGGCAGCAAACACATTGTAAGCATCAATATGATCAGTTCTCACAGGAAACACTAAAGGCAGAAAGCAGATGCTTCCAAAACATTTACTTGAAGGGTTTTCCACAGTTACAGTGACAAGGCATAGTAAATTTAATGGTGGATTATTCACAGTTCAGTTCAGCTCAGCTCGATGTTAATGGCTCAGAAGGGAAAAGATGCAAAAAACGAACATATTTTCTTTATCCGAGAGGCGACAATCTTATTGCAGTAAGCACTAATGCTGAAAACACACAGATACACATGATCAGTTTAAGTTTGCATTATATTTACAGAAGTATGACAAAGTTGACATAGTGTAGCTCCCAAACAAATCGGCCTATGCCACCAACCCTAGCTAGACTGAACAAGGAATGGCAGATTGGGATCACAACAGAAGAATAGGCAGAAACCCAAAACAACCAAAAGGTTAGTGTGTCTGAGATAGGCTGATAAACTAGTATTTTACAGCAAACATATTGAGAGGACCATCTGCTGACAATGTTGTTTGGGATTGCTCTAAGGAATCATAATTAGTGACTTTAAACTGCGACTAGGGGTGCCTGTCACAATCACGTGTACAAACACTAGAAACCATGAAGTTCCATAAAGCTATGCCAAGTGATGAACAGATAAAAGCTTTAGTTCATGTTTAAAGCATTTGCTTGGGCAGGAAGCAGGGAGTGAACAGATGTAAGGTCCACATTATTGAAACTGAAACCGGTAAATAGTACCCAGACTAAACACATGTGAACAATGTGTTGACTACTGTCACTGTGGGATGTGCTCGTCGTTTTCGATTTAATTCATGATTTGTTGACTACTGTCACTGTGGGATGTGCTCTACGAAAATGGTTTTCAGAGTACAAGGCTCCGCCATATGGCAACAAATGTACAAAACAGCAAGCAAATCATGAAATGGGCTTTCCCTTTGCTACGTACAACAAAGAGTACTAGCACAAGAAAATCACGCTAATATGAACTGATTGCAAGTCTCTAACTTAAGCAGAGTGTCCAATAGCAAGCACACTATGTGGATGAACCCACAAACATAAAGCAATTCCAGCATCACATTGACACGATGATAATTTTGAAGGACTGTGAACCACAAAAGTGAAGACTAACGTACCTCTTCATGTCCTCCTTGAATCCTCCTTGGTGACATAGATGCTGGGAAACCAAAATACGGATAGGACACAATTCTACCACTTGTCCTACAGGCTCTTTCAATATTGTAAGACTTAACCTCGAGAGAGAAATACTGAAAATCCTCTTCTATAATTTGTGCTAGGAAAACATATCCTTCAGCTTGACCAGCAATAAAACAATTACTAGGACCATGGTCAGGCAGTGGGATGGTACTCTTCAAACACCACTTATAGGACTTCCCAGTGCCATTTTGCATAAAGGTGTAATGTTCC
The DNA here is from genome assembly GCA_018135685.1 of Themeda triandra. Lineage (NCBI taxonomy): Eukaryota > Viridiplantae > Streptophyta > Magnoliopsida > Poales > Poaceae > Themeda > Themeda triandra. The sequence continues at coordinate 30,640 of JAENPR010001625.1, read as the reverse complement.
ACAGACCCTTTACCAAGTGTACTAAACATCGCAATCTTGGCTTCCCCTGACTCCACAACGGCAATACTTCTGTTGTCATGATCAGGAGGGAGGTCATATTTGGAGAACTCCATAGTGTCCATGTCAAGTTTGAGCAACTCACTTCTGCTGTGTACTGTCCAGTAGAAGCAACCATGGATGCATTGGCCTCGACAATTTATGCAGTCGTCAACTTGCAACCCTAGATCAGCCCGACTGATAGATTTAACGGCAGCCCAGCCCCACTGAGCAGAGCTTGTTGAGAAGATAAATACCACCAATCTTGTCTTGGAAGACATCAAGCAGATCACGCCGAACGACGTTTCCTCCTCTGTGTCTGTGCCTCCAGAAGGGATCAACGAGACCCAGGAATTGTCCATGTCTTTGTTACAGAGGCCGACGGAGGCGAGCAGGTCGTCGGTGATGGGAGGCAGCAGCTGGAATCGCCGGAACAGGGGTCGCACACCGCCATGTCACAGTATTCGCGGCGGCGCCGGCGGCGCCTGCAGAAGCGGCGCCTGTAGCGGCATCTGACGAGGACACGCCCATGGCGGACATCGTTTACACACCAACCTTGCGGACCATGAGCATGCGGCAGGAAGGACAAGTCGACGGTCCGGGCGACGCCACGGGCGACGGCGGCAGAGGGATGGGTCGCCTCCACGGGGTGGAGGCCGTCTCGGTTGACGAAGCCGAGGAGCAGCGGCGGGTGGACGGAGCGGTACCTGCGGAGGAACGACGGGCTGCTGATGAGGCCGCGGAAGGAGACGCACGCGGCGGCGGCGCAGGCGAGGTCCGTAGGGGAGTCGAGGCGCAGGAAGATCTCCTCGAGGACGTCGCGGACGAGCGCCGGCGGCGGCCTCTCGGGATCCATGGCGTCGGGGCAGGGGAAGACCGGGAGAGCAGCAGGAGACGCCATGGCCGACGTCCCTCCCGCTCCCGCCGCCGGCGAAGGGAGGAAGGGAATCGAGCAGCAGCCGCCGCCGCCGCCTGGACAAGAAGAGCTCGTGAAAGCGTATGTTCATGGGCCAGGCCAGGGCCCATCATTAAGCCCAGCTTTGAATGTTGGCCCGCTTGCTCAAAAAAAAAGAAGAATGTTGGCCCATGAAATAGTCAAGATTGAATGCACGGCTCAACCTTCCCTTCGTTTTCTAAAAAAAAAACTGTTGTTTCTCAAAAAAAAAAAAAAAAGAACTGTTTTGTTGCAGGTGCAAATCTCTTCGTGAGTATTTCTCACTTATTCTTGTCTCTTGTTTCTCAAAATAAAAACTTATTCTTGGCTCTTAACGAATTTGAGTGAGTGTATTACTTGTTGAACTAACTATATATGGTGTGAGCATTTTTTGAACGAAAGGTGCTGTGAGCATTTTCGAACGAAATGTGTTGTGAGCATTTTCGAACGAAAGATGCTATGAGCATGGCCTGACGAACATTTGGGTTTGGCCGATGCATCATTCTGTCATTGGCCATCACATGAACGTTTTACATGCTTTTCTCGAGGGCATTGAAATACTGCCAACGACTACCAAGGAGAGTGTACTTTATCGAGTGTTGCAGAATGTGCTTTCTCGAGAACTCCAAAGCGTATTTTGCACCCTTTCTCACACGAGCGTATCTTACTTTTTTGCTTGGAAAGAGAAAACAATAAGAACAAAAAGGCATTAACGCAGAACGTCCCTGCATCTCGACCTGAACTTGGAACTTTCTTCATTGATCAATGACTCTGAACGATATGCATCTATCTCTGCAGTCTGCAGCATTGGGCATTCAGGAAAATGTTTTTTTTTTAAGAAAGAAGATCTTTGCTCGGTTCTGCACAAATATAGCACCTGTCTAGCGAAAAAATCATGCCCAAAATATCTTCGGTACTTCTTTTTGTTTCTTTAGCAATCCTCTGGTTGGTAAACGCCCTCAACCTGAAAATGAATGAAAAAAATAGATTTTTGAAAACTGGATATCCAGCATCAGGTTCTTGAAGAACCTGAACCGAGCATGCTGCATGCATTCTCTTCGTCAATCTATGCTTGAAATGGTGTAACCTCTCTGAAAACTAATCATTAGAGCTAGAATTATTTGAAGTCTCTAGGATATGGTTTCAGAAAACTACACCTGAGCATTTGAGCAGGTTCAATTTCTGTTCAATTGCAAGAGATGAAACTGTTCAGGGATGGTTCCGAAGTTTCAGTGTCATAAATTCAGAAAATTTCTGGCACAATGTATCTGAGACTTCGAATTGAATACTATTTATTCAGATTCAGACATAGATGGCCCAGGTGATTATCTTAGCCAGCAAGCACTAATCATACCAGGCCATTAACAAAAGCCACGCCCAGCATCGTACCGTACTTGTAGCTTAAATCACAAGCTACTGCTATACTAAATAACAAAGGTATAACATCATGATGCATAGGAACTGATTGATCCATCTCTGGCTTAAGATCTGAATAAGAAATCGTTAGTTTCAGTTAGCGCTTCAGAAGTTAACTGTGTAGCATATATGGCCCTATTGTTTGCTACTCTCCTTGTAGACTTGGGAGTGGTTTTCATAACCTGTGGTTGTGTGTCATCATTTGCAGGTGCAAAGGATAATCGCAGGCTACGTGTCTGTCGATGAAGATAAACCCTAATGTAGGACATATGATCATCTCATCTGAATCTAGCTTTGTTTCCTCTGCATACATTCAACCATCCACTGCAAAAATGATACACTCACTGTTGCTTGGACCTGGAGATCATTCAGAGCTCTTTTTCGCACTTATCCTGCAATGTATGTTTGGGTTTGTCTTTTCATTGGCTTCCTGACATATATGATGTTTGCGTTTATCTGTTGTCAATTGAATTGCATGATGATTGCCAGATGCTATGAGTATGAACCGAAGAACATTTTGGGCTTAGCAACTGCATCATGTTGGAATCGGCCATCACATGAACGGCGACAATGCTTTTCTCGATAGAATTGAAATATTGCAAACGATTACCAAGGAGATCGAGTGTGCTAGCGTTGCAGAATCTCTGTACTTGAAAAGCTGATTGTCAACCGCATCCTGCTTTGACATATATCACTGCATTTTTTTTTTTTCTCTTTTGGCACTGCATTTGACTCTGGCCATTATTCAAATTTGAATATAGATGAATGCAGTCCACATGGAAAAATCCTGTCAAGGATCAAAAAAGATCTTGCCAATCTTTCTGGCAAGCAAAATTGTGGCTGCAGTCTGGAATACCGAATTTTGCTTGCCAACTGAGGCAACAAACCAGACAAGCTTTTGTTTCACAGTGTTTGGCCCAAGCTGAAGTTTTCATTCAAAACCAAAGAAAAATCATTCTTTTAAGAATATGAAATCAACACTAAAGTGCAGTAATCTCTTCTGGATTTTGTTGATGTTCTCTCAGTCACAACTACAGCTGCACACGCTCCTGACAATGTTTCAAATGCTTTTCCCAAAATTGTTTATATAATCCTGATGTGTTTTCTTTTTATGTTTCTTGTTGCTAGTTTCTTAAATCGTCAACATCCAGTTATTACATTTACATTTCAATTCCATTTCAGAGTTCAAGTCAGGTACATGGGTGACACAATAATAAAGGTTCACGAAGATACTTCAACCATATAAAATAGTATCCAGGTCACCGTGTTTGGAGACATGTACACGAATGCGTGTGATACCATTTGGAATATAGATGTGAAAACTAATCATCAATTTGGAATATAGATTTGAATTCTGAACTAATCATGGATGCATCGTCGATGGTGAACACATAGGTTGCATGTACCAAGATCAAAATCTGAGTAATTTCAAGAAGCACAACTTGTTGATGATCAGGCAGTAAGAAAGATTAAAAGAGGATCAAATGAAATCTTTGGTTCTCCACAAGACGAGAAATTTATTTACGGTACAATCAAGCAGCACTGAGAATCTTACAGATGGTTAAAACGATAGCTACAAACTCTTTTATTCCTACGTCACAGTTCTCCAATCTAGATGGCAAGTGGTTTTAACATTCTCAGCACTGACCATATTACAGATTTTATACTCACTCAATATCAAATCCCTTCTCCTGGAGCTCCTGTACGACCTCATTCCTCATCCGAAGCCAAAGTTTCTGTGCTTCCTGCTCAAACTTTTTAGACTGCAACTGCTTCTGCATGTTTTCAGAATCCATATTGGCATCAGCGAAACCCTTGGGTCCAATTGTGGTTCCAAGAGCACCTCCACTCTTTATGAACTCCTCAATTGCCTCCTCATCACCAGGGTACGGGAACTTCCTGCGCTCATAAAGGTGTGCCATTTCTTTTTCTTCCTGCAAGATGTTGGGAACATATTGTCTTATCAGGGAGACCAGAAACTAGCGGAATGGACAAGCATTCACACTGATCATCTATGGCCACGAATACTAAGAGGATGCAATGCAGCAAATGAGACATTATTTCTAAAGCATTTCAAAAGTCAAGAAACTTAACAGCAAAGTCAATTTTGGCACTGTATACAGACAACATGTTTTCAAGCATAGCCTCCATCCAAAATTCATTCACAACAGAGGATGGTCTATTGTTACCCAAAAAAACGCTTGAAATGAATCCTTGTCAGCACAATGGAAAGTAGTTACCAACAAATGAGAGCAAATTTAAGTTTCACAGTTAGTGGGAGCATATACCCATTTGAAGAATCTATATTAACCACGCAATGCAATGAGCCTAAATTTTACATGTGCAGGCTTGCCAAAATCACTACTGGTGCTTCAAAGGTCCTTAGGTTCATTTCTGCATCTGGTTCCACATTTAACCAGGAGTAATATGAAATTCTGAAAGTACTCCAAGATGTATAGCCATTTCGGTATCATAATGATGCAGGTCCAATGCTATAAAATAGCAACTTTTAATTGCACCCGAGAAGAAGAGTTCATCTCTGGATCAATACTGGCAATGAGGTAAGGCAAGTACTTCTTCTGGAATCATAAGAGGGACATAAGATTCAGAAGCTTATTTGGGGATACATTTTAAATCATGTAGCCCTGACATATTCAGATTACACAGGGGAGAACTTTTAAGATGTAATCTAACTAAATCAATTTGCAGGTCAGAACTTGACAACCTGTATATATCTAATCAACTTGCAACAAAACAGGGAATTTCCGCACTATTACAGTTACAGCACAGCCCAACGAACGAACGAAGGAGAGAAGAACTCGAGATGCGAGGGAAGGCGAGGAGGGAACGAGACCTTGGGTCGCGGCTTGAGCGTCCACCACCCCAGCGGCGAGGTCTCGTTCCAGAGCCAGGCGACGCCGAAGAGCGCGTAGGTGCAGAGCGTGGCCTTGCCCATCTGCTTCCAGAAGTAGGCGTCCTCCTTCTCGAACCCCATCCGCCTCAGCACCCGCCGGGCCTGCGGGAAGTTGCGCAGCATCGCGTGCGTCGTCGTGTGCGTCGGCTCTCGGTGGTGGTGGATGGACGAACGCCGCGGAGTGGACGGCGGCGGCGGCGGCGGATGCCGGAACCAGGCAGGGAGCTGCTGGTAATTGTATCGAGCGGCGGAGGGAGTACCCGCTGAACAGAATGGACGGTCGAGATGAGAGCCCTGATGCGCTGTTGTGCTTCTTTTCTCTAAATTTTTTTTTAAAAAAAATAATGTCTCTTCAGTTAAGGATGGATCTCAAGACATGTTTAGAACACTGAACACGTGACAGAGAGAGACCAAAGATGGTTCTCGAATGTTAAAAAAAAAAGATGGTTCTCGAGGTTTCAGTGTCATGATAAATTCAGTGTTTCTGAGACTCCGAATACTATAGACTCATTCAGACATGAAAAGGCCTATACCTACGTGATTATTATCTCAGATTAGACAACAAGGACTCGGCCCTCACCGTGATTATCAGGCCAAGTCTTTTTTTTTTTTTTTTTTTTGCATTGCAAGGGCCGATCACCGTACTCGTTGTATATATCTTAAACCACAAGCTGCACAAACACTAAACAAACTTATTTTTTAACGCAGGTTCAGCACACAAGGGGCGCCATGATGCGGCTCATAGAATGTTAATTGGGAACTGGTATACGATCGAATTGCCTATTCGCTTCAACTTATTAGCCTGCTTATTATTAGTCAAGGTACAATGTTTTCCATTCACAATAAAATACCATCAGCTAGTTTATTATCATCGGACGTGCAAGTGTAGGGGCATATGCCCTTAGGGCAGAATAAACTTTCTCCATCGGCCGTAGAAATAATCAGCCCAACGGCACGTCTTTTATCGAGTTGTGTTGTGGAGGTGGCCTGCCTCACTAGCTTCGTTGCATACATTGCATAATACTGACTGTCACGGAGATTTTTTATTGTCATCCGCCCTGTTCGCTTGTTCTATCGGCATTTATCAACCAACCATTACTTTAAGTAATGTTTTTCTATCACAGCAAATCGGTATGAGTCGATCCATCCAACGGGGTGATCATCTCTGCATGCAATGCAACGTTGGAAGACTAAGTGGGTGAAGATAATGAATGAATCTCCATGATGCATACATATATACGCAAATGCAATTGCGCAAATGCAATTGCGATTGATTCATCGGCAGGCATCGGTTTTTTTTTTTTTTTTTTTTGTGAGTATCATGGGCAGGCATCGTTGAGAATTGAGATAGACAGAGCCACAGAGGCAAGGCAGGCAAACGGACATCCAAAAGGCAAGTGTGACATAAAAAAGAGGGGACAAGGAGAGCTCCCCGACCGAGGAACAGTGAAAGGGCTCTCCTCTCCTCGTTACTAGTAAAGCTCTTGACATGCTTTGCTTGCACTACAAAACCAGGGCCCATGACTGACGACCCCCATCTCCAATCTCCAAAGGGTGCTGCTGCTGCACCATGCGTCTCTCCAATCCTTTTAAGTTTACTAGGTTCGTACCCGTGCGTTTGCAACGGGAAGAATTTTTTCATGGCAACATTTGATATTGCAAACCAAACAATCAAAGGGCAACATGTAGCCTCCATGACCATTGATTGAAGAAGCAAGCTGAATCTCAAATCATCATATCTGAAACAGTAAAACCCTCCCAATTTGTAGCGAGCTAAAAATTATGTATTTGAAAAAAATATTTCTGATACAAATAGTCAAATACAGCCATGTTGCCAAGCAAGGATATTACATTAATTCTCGTGTCCAAAGAGATCCAGTCAACTGAGCTCACTTCTAATTAGAACTTTTGCTCCTCCAAGCAGCCAGCACTATTCACCTGTGGCCTGAAGGACAGGAGCGGCATAACCTACCCTTTCATAAGCAGCAACTCGCCAGATGGAGCTTCCCCGATGCGATGGAGCTTCCCCAGGTGCGAGTAGTTGTCGTACACGCAGAAGCCATCCGTGCCCTACAACACCATTGATTAGAAAAACAGTCACATTTTAAAGTGCACCAGACACTAAAAAAGGTGCCTTTCTTCCTGATCATGTATCAAAAAAATTCACTAATGGTTGAGCTAAGCCTATCGTTGATGATTGAGCTTTTCATGCGACTGATCATATAACAAGAATTTAAAAGATATGATGCGAACCAGTGATCCGAATTTGGACAGCCAATTTTTATTAGCGGAATTGGTGTATGGTCCTGTGGTTTCCTTCTTTCCTGCAACCTACACCGACATAAGGGCATTATATAATTTAGTATAAAAGAACATTTCAGTTTTCAGAGTAGAAGCATGTATAAAAGAACATATGGCTAGCTCCCTTCATAAAATTGAGATATGATAGAAAGAAAACAAAGCTTTACAGATTCATCTCGACTACCATTTGAGTGATAGCTTCAAGCAGTCAAAGTAAACAAAGTTGTGCCATGTCTGCAAACTATTGGAATAAGCTTTCCAGTAATCAGAGCAAATGGAAGATAGGTTGATGAGCAAATGGAAGATAGGTTGATGAATATGTGACCAAACCTGTAAGTGCCTGGCCTGCCTCTTCTATGAATTGGATTTTTGCATAACTCTTAGTAATTTTCGAAAAAAAAAAATTCAACCACAAAATTTGTCTGATGGGCATATGTAGGGACACAACAGTTTAAGCACCAATTTTGCTTTCTTAGTGTTTACACTTAGGTTATGCAACAGGGCACAATAGATAGTAGGGAAACAATGGCTAACAGACAAACTGAATCAAGTTATAGATCTCTACAATTGAGAAGCCTTGAATTAAACATACAGAACAACCAGATGTACTAATCGCCATTCAATATTATTAGCTAGAATAGAAAGACAGGACATATGATTTATCATTCGAATTCACCCTACTGGCATTTTATCATACAGCTTGGAGGTCTTCCTTCCTGTAACAGACTGTCAGCCATCCAAATTTCACCATTCAAATGAAAAAAAAACACACACACAATTAAATATGTCACCTGTGCTTGGACAGCGATGCCAGCAGAGTTGTGGCGGCATCTTGGACGGGGTCACGCCAGAAGTGCAGTTTGCGTAGAGAAGGGTGGGCATACCTGTTGCCTGTTGAGTGCTCGTCGCCGACGAAGAGCTGAGCACCAGGCGTGCGACAGCGACTGTGGCATCAATCGAGAAACCCACGAAGCACTGGTGTTGGCGGCGAGACTGGTGTTGGCAGCGGGACTGGTGTTGGGGACTTCAGGACGGGAGGCGGCAACGCTTCCTACGGTGGGGAGGTGGTGGATGTGCCGGCAGATCCTGCGGCGGCGCTCGGGGCGGCGGCAGGCGGCAGGTTGTGGACGCCGCGGCGCGTCCGGCGGCGTTGGGGCGGCATAGCAGCTCCGGGAGCCGGCGCGTTGAAGGGCCCGATGAAGATCTGGTGACCCAAATGTGGGCGAGCCGGATCTTGGAGAGGGCCGTGCCCGCACTACCGGCTTCGGCGAGGAGGATGCTGCTACTGTGGCCGGCCTGGACACGGTGCTTGGGGTGAGGCTGGAGCCTGGGGTTGGCTGCCGCCGCGGACGTGGCGACGGGGCTGGGGTGTGCCGGCTCAAGGGCTGGGCGGGCGCCGGGGCGAGGCGTGTCGGCCCAACGGTTGGTCGTCGCGCCACTGCCGCCGGGGCTGGGTTCTCGCAAGCAGGGGTGGGGGCAAGCCGGGAGCAGCCGAGCTCGGGCGACGGCGTTGAATCGAGCGCTGCAACCTTCGACCGCTGGGTCAGGGAAACGCGAGCAGGCAGTGACTCGGGGAACCACTGGGGGGGGAAGCGCAGACAGGCGGGGAAGCTCCATCGGCCGGCGATGGCGCAGCGAGCCCACAGCGACCGTCGCCGCTCGATTCGCGTCCGCCGCTGATTCGGTCCCCGTCCGCCGCCGCCTCTTCCCTAAGCTTTCGCTTCTCCGTCCCTACACGAGAAACGCGAGGCGGGGCTTCAGATTGGGCGAAGCGGCTGCGGTTGTACGCTTGTGGGGCCGCGGCGCGAGGAAGGAGGTCGGCGTCGTCCTGCTGCCGGCGTTGGCGATGGAGAGCGGCGCTCGTCACCCGTCGGTGCGGCCGGGTAGATGGGGTTTGGAGGAGGAGCAGGTCGGATGCCGGATGCCGGGGTCGGCGTCGTCGCGGTGGTGGGTGGCGGCGGCCGAGCCGCGTGTCGATGGGGTTGGAGGAGGAGGCCGGGGCATTCCGTGGTGGGTGGTGGCTAGCTGGGCGCCCGGGCGTGCGCGGAAGTGCCGGGAACCTGGGGATGCGTGAGTGCGGGACGTGGCCCGGGGCACTGGGGATGCGGCATGCGATATTTTTTACCGGGCGAGCGACTGGGCAGCCGAGCGTGCGAAACCGCCGGGTTGACGATTTAGTGCGGTACTTTTTAGTAGTAGGATTCTCGTTTGATTTTTGCTATGCGATTGCTCTGGGGACGTGATCGAAAAGTGGCATGAGCCGCCCTTGCTTGTCATCATGGCATTGCCATGGCGAAGCGGGGGCATGCAAGGCAAGCAGGGGCAGCTGCACAACAGACAGCGTGGACAAGGGATAGGCATGCATCACATTGCAAATTGCGTTGCATCATGATGTAGAGTAGTGCTAGTACGAGCAAGATCGAACGAGATTTTAGCTTGGCACGTGCATGCATTGACCTCTCTTCCTCTCTCAAGATCCATAATGGGGCTAAAGAAATGACTTTGTCACTTTGAACTTTCCTTCCATGTTCTTGGTATGGACTGAAAAACAATGGCTAATGACATCTTGCAATATAGTTAGTTTATGTACTATTATTATGTATGCAGATTACATGAAGAGGTGTGTATGTTGTACCTACGCATGCATCAACTGCAAGTACAGACAAACACTAATAAAGCCTGAATCTACATCTCACCCCAGAGTCATGTCAATCTTTACAGGATTGGAGACGCCAAATAAAGGCTACTACTAGTAGTACCATTCTCTAGTGTTCTTGTTGCCGCTTTGGGTTTTTTTTTTCCCTCTCTGCTTTTGTTATTTGATTGCGAGCATATATACCCAGAGTGATATGACATATACTACCACTATGTCTAGTACTGGCAGCAACACGCATGATTGCCTTCATCTGACAATTGACAAAGAAAATGCCCGCAAGAATGCATGGGCGGCTACGAGACTCATGATCGAAAAAGAAAAAAAGCACAAAAAAAGGAGATACTGCCATGCATGCATGCTTGCATGTTTGCTGTGGATATATGTCAACCTTAGACAAAACTAAAATTGCCATCAAGAATGTAGAAAGTGGCATGGTCCTTTTGTTCAGTTCCTCTCTCTCTCTCTCATTGATCACTCTGTATCTGGATAGACAGTGGCAATCTTGGAAGTGAAGGGAGATGGGTGGACAGCCACTCTGAAATGTCACCACCATAGAGAGAAGAACAAAAAGGAGTGAAAGGGTTAAAGTGAGTGAGAGAGGGAGAAGAGTGTGAGTGAGAGAGAGAGAAGAGTGAAAGGATTTTATTGGAAAGTGATGGCTGGTGGTGCCCCCTCTCTTCATGCCAAGAAAGTGGCTTTCAGGACCAACACGCACGCAGGGGTCAGGGGTGGGCTCGTTCTAGGGGTTAAGGCTGATGACTGTGATTGTCTGCTCTCTGCTCTGCTGTACAGCACTACACTAACCAAACCAGATGAGATAGAGAATCCATGCCCAACAGAATTGCTGAAATGTGGACTGTGGTGCCCATTTGGGCTTTGGCTGCCGCATGATCTTGAAAGGCGGTTTTTGTTTGTAATGACCCTTTATTTTCTTTTCATGCCACACGCGCACGGCCGGCCAAAAGTCTCTTCCTTTCTGTTGGCACTACTGACCACCACCCTCCATGTGATGTCAAACAAGAACTGAACCATCAGAAAGTCGCAACTCATGAGCTCTGAAAAATTAACCCAACTCCATGTGATGTCTGAAGAACTGGACGTGGCTTGGCTGCAAGCAAGCAAACAAGTGAACAACCTGTTGGTTGAGTGAAAGTCAATGGCCTACATGCATCAGTGCATCTCTTCATCGTCATGAACACGGTTTAGTGTAACCCTGAACTCTACTCCGAGACACATGTGATTGGCCAGGTCAGCACTTATAGTATGAACAAGTGTACGCTGTATAGTAGTACTGTATAAGTATAAACAAGCGGCGCATTCATCTCCAAGCACAGTGCGTAGTACTCCGTATGCAGTGCAGCGTGAAACAGTTGCAGCCAATTGAATGCGCTGCGTCTGTCGATCTCAGCCATGCATCAGCAATGACAGCTCGAACGAACTTGCTATTTCAAACCGAGCGCAGACGCAGAGCTGAGCGCTGCTCCTTCTCCATTTCTATGAGGGGCTTCCCCATCGCTCCACGCTGGCGTACTGCCTCAAGCTCCACGTCCGCGTACTGTAGCCGAATCAGAAAAAGTGGTGGTTCCGCAGACCTCCAGAGCCTCTTGCAGAGGAGACGGTAGTCTCATCTCGACGAAAAGGGCGTAGCGGCTACCGGAGCGCGTTGCAAGAATGGGGCAGTGGTGCTGACGAAAATACAGCCTAAAGCGGTAGCGAGAAGACCCGTGAGAGAGAGCGTCGTGGTTCTGAAAAGTTCAGACTGCAGAGCACGCTGGGCGATGTGGAAAATGTGGCTCTATCTGCTGCCTGTCTAGGTGGAGGCAATTTTTTTCATGAGGCAGTTCGCGCGTACTGCCAGCGATGGGGGTGCCCTGAGCAGCTCCATTGACCTGCGGCGCCAGGTGCTTCAATGCAGCGCAGGGCCATTGCCGCCAGCTTCCACCTGCCCGCCACCTGCCCGCCTGGCCTGCCGTTCTTGAACTGAAGCGGCAGGGGGCAGGGCCGCAGGGCACAGCACGCAAGCTGTTTCGGCCTGCATGCGCCCTTCTGTGAAATTAATCTCAAGGGCATGCAGTGCAAGTGCAAGGCAAGGACAAATCTTGGCCTGTAGATACGCTCCGTAGCTGAGAAGCAGTACTATACTTGTGTGGGAACCTGAATTAAAAGATCATGCATATAGGACAGCTTCCTTTCCTTGTGTCTGTTCGTCTCATCAGATCCTTGCTGTTGCTGGCGAAGTAAAGGATAGATCTTGCAAAATGAAGTGCTCCTCGCACAAGTGTTTGAAGCTCTGGGCACGGAGGTGATGCCATGCCAGATGGACAGTTGCAATTGCAACTGCAAGACCATGAACTCTTTGTTTGGGGCCTTGTTTAGTTCCGGATTTGGTGCACCCAATTCAGAACAGTAACCATCACATCGCACTGTAGCAGTTTTTGTTTTTATGTGGTAAGAATTATTCAAATTTTGACTAATTAGTCTCATAATGTTCGTCTCGCAAAGTTCAATAAAACTGTATAATTAGTTTTTGATTTTATCTACATTTGGTACTCCATGCATGTGCCGACATTTTGATGTGATGGGAAATAGAAATTCTGCATAGTGAAATTTGGAGGTGAAATTTGGGAAGAGAACAAGGCCGCAGAAATAGCACGAGGCTTTCGGATCTGAAATTGGGTGCCTCCAGTTTTTGCGTGCAAGCATATGCATCCTGTAACAGAGACGACACAGCTAGGAACAGAGAGCTCTGAAAAAATATATTGAAACGGTGCTCGAAATCCTGCGAAGAATCCCTACTTTGAGAGTGAAGATTTCCGATGACATATATCAACATAAGAAGTTAAGATGGATCAAACATCATTTTCAGCCACGTGCAAACAATCCAATTAGTTTAGTTGCCGCGCATTTGGCCGCCGAAATCTTGTTGCTTTTTTCCTACCTGAATTTGAGTTGACGACAGCGAAATAAAGCCTGCAAATGTGGAGCTAGTGCGTGGCAGGCAACAACCATGCATGCATGGCAGCCTAGCCACATCACCGGGCACAGCACAACACATATTAAAAAAAACGAAAAAAGGAAGAGGGAGATGCTAACCTTCCATTACTTATAACTAGTATAGTGCCCGTGCTAACGCTACGGTGTGATATCTACAGTGTAAATGCTTTGATGAATTTAAAAAAATCAACGATAACATATTATAACATTAGAATAAAAAAATGGATTATGACGACAACCTCATACCAAATAAAGATTACTTCCATGAGAGCAATGATATCAGAGTATAGTGGATACATATTCAATTTTTAATTTACAGCAAAAGAAAGTTTGGCGAACAGTTCTGATGGGGTAAAGCACAAAACAATATAAATCAGCAGCACCATTAGCTTTTCATGCAATCTAGATGTACAAAAAAACCAAAAGCAATGTAATCTTAGAATTTAGGTGTTGCACATATTACAGGAAGGCTATTAGACCGCACAACCTATCAAACACAACAGGACATTTTTAGATGCCCTGCAGAGTAGTGATACAATGATATGAAAAACATGGTAAGCCATAAACATAAGCCATAAAATCTTGAATTAATTTAGATCCACCAAGTAAAACGTCGACTGCTGAGTAGTCTAATCATTGTGTACCCACAAAATTAGATATAAAAATCTGAGACCATTAAAATCAAGAGCTCACGAAACAACTACGATATAGATGCCCTACAGAGTAGTAATACAATGACCTGAAAAACGTGGATCAATGGTACAGGGCACGCTAATCTCAGTTTGAGCCATACACATTCCCTAGCATAGTGGAAGCTTGGAAACTAACCTTATATTTTCATCAACTCCATAAGATATTCTTTTGTAGTATGGCATCAGAATGTGCAACCGCTTCAGAATTATGCAACTGATTGAGCTTAAAAATATTTATCAGTTCCTGCACATATAGCTTACAGTATACCAAGCTTCCAGGAATAGGTTCTTTTATTAGTTACCATGGTTATGCAAACAATATATTAGCATGGTTCAGATCTAGATAAAAACTGCATCACAGAGAAGCATCTAGATCATGTTATGAATACATATATTAGAAAAACTACCACTTAAACCATATGTCTTTCCCTCATCCCTCTCCCTTTGTCTCCCCTAACATGACTAATTTTAACAATAGTAAATAACTCAAAATTAGTTTGATCATTAGCTTCTTCTCACTTCAAATGACAAACTGAATATGGGTAAGGAAAAAGTAAATGCGCTCAGTGTAAAATTGAGCCCAGGGTAAAATCTGACAAGTTGTTATGCACCTGTAGATTATCAGGTTTGGTGGCCCATGCCAGATAGTGTGGCCTTTATCTGAGTACAACCACAAATTTGGAAATCGTACCCGAGACTGAACAGTGCTTATGTTATTTATTAAAATCTCGGTCTTAGGATGGAAAGTTCATACCTGCCTGCTACCTGCAATACATGTTGTGTTCCTCCCATTAGTCCACTTACCCTTCTTATCCAAAGTAGTTTAATCCTCGGTTGCACCAAGAAGAAACAAAATTGAAGTAAAACCATGTTATAAAACTCACGAGTAACTCAAATTAGTTAGTAAAGGAATTCACGTACATACATATCTCTATGGCTTGGTCATTGGGCTAATCAAGAAAATAAATCCTGATGTCGTCGATGATGAAATAAAGCTAGATACCAGGCAGCAGAGTAGAAAAAACATTCAGTAATCATCATGGCTTCTTGAGTTCTTAATAAATCAGCTTGACTAATCCATCTCTTTCATATAGTCAGACGTATTATCTAAAAAAGGAATATTTATACTACAGAGCACAAAATATTCAGAAATTATAGATATAATTTGTCGTGATCTGCAAGTAATAAAAAAGAATAACAAGTACATAACCTAATATTAGAATCTCTTACCCATTAGATTAGCTATAATTACGTATCCATCTTGAAACGAAACCGAGAGAGAGGGTTGGGGCGGGGAGGTACACAGATATATAAAAGAGATGGATTAGTCGAGTTGATTTATTAAGAATCCTAGAAGCCATGAGGTCGAGTTGATTTATTAAGAATCCTAGAAGCCATGATTTCACCTTGGTGTCGTAGGACTACTAGGCAACCAGAGGAGAAATACGCCTCGGGCAGCACACACCAAGATCGGAGACGGAGATGAGCCCCACACTGCCCGAGGGCATGGCCGTCGTCGCAAGCCCCCGCCGCCTCACGCTGAAATTCAGATCTTAAAAAATCATTGTATGGTAGTTGCACTAACATTGGTACTCACGTTGTTTTCTCCTCAGTTCCTACCTTTGTTCATCGACATCTCAGCTCGATAAATTCGTTGCTGCAAGTTCCTTTCTTCCTGCGTCCGCCGAGCCTCATCTATATAGTGTGTTTTTGGACATGTGTTGAAATTCAATAAGACACCCCAAAGTACTACATATACAGTTGTCAAATCATACCCGCGATGTTGGTGATGTCACTTAGTGCATTGGGTCCATCAAGTAGGTGATCAAGAACTTTTTTTTTTTTATAGGATCGTGGCTGCTGATCTCTTATGCAGTAAACAAGATCAGCAACATCAGCCCATAGGTTTGGACGACGACAGTAAAATAGCGACCAACTTCAGAAATCATGATTCATATGTGTGCATAGCCATATAAAGTTGCTGGAAAAAACAAATGAAACCTCTAGACGTCGCATAGTAACATGAACAAGATTTCACTTATATGTACTTGTTGCCGGACAGGTAATAGTAAAGAACTGAGAATGTGCTTATTGAAGGCCTGGAGCTAATACACAAATGTCACTACGGGGACACATGAACAAGATTTCACTTCTTCGTGCATAGCTGTTGTCGTACAGGTAACAGTAAAGATCCATTACTGCTAATTAAGAGCTGAAATATATACCTCAAGGAGTGCTCTGATGGCGAGCTTTGATGGTCTCTTTGCCGGACGTATACTTGTAATTCTTGTCGATTTGGAGCTGCGACGGTGGGTTGGCCTTCCAAGGGGAGAAGGTCCCCGCCACTGAGGGGGTCATTCAGGTACAGCACAAGGCTAGCGTCGGAGGATGTGATCGTTTGATGCCCTAGGTGCAGCACGCGAGCAATTGCTTAGGGCGCCGCGATCTCGTGGACGCCGTGGGCTGCGGTGCACGCTTGTTGCCGTATGCGTCGGTGGGAGCGTCCCGCTCGGTGCGGAGATCGCCGGCGTCGGCATTGTTGCCGAGTGGAGAAGTGTCCTCGCCGGCGGCGTGGCCTTCGTGTGCGTGGATGGAGACTTGACGAAGAGATCGTGGGAGTGATCAATTTTTGAATCTTGAAGGAGGGCGTGGTGAGATCCAATCTGAATCCCGTGGAGGTCGCGAGGGGTTGGGGGAAGGCTACGTTTCTTTCTTTGTTTTGGATTTTTGATAGTAACAACTCCTATTTTTGGGAGGACAAAATAAACGTGGATGGGAATTTAGGAGACCTCGATGGACTGGTGGTACGATTTTCATACGTGATTGCATGATTGTAGTAGACGTGAGGGTGAGTATGTGGGGTGAGGGTGGGACGTGATTTTAGGAGAGGGAGGGTGAGGACGTGTATGAGGGTGGGAAGCCCACTTGTGGGGTCGGAGGGGTGAGATTGCGCTTCCCACTCTTGTAAGATTTGATTATAGTATAGATTAAATTGTTGTCCATGAGAGATGTTGTTGTTTATCTTGAGCTGATGGCCTGATGCACGCACGCACGCTCGCACGCGTTGCCTCCTGCTGCCCCTAACGCGAGGGCAAGCAGGCAGAGGCAGTGCGGCTGTCTATCACAGGCACAGCACAGTGTCAGTGTGGTGATAAAACTATGATGATGATAATGAATATGATATGTCCCAACGAATTAGCAGTAGCAAGCCCCCACTAATTAGCCCCATTTGGGCCTCTGAAAGCGCACTGATCAGGGTCTCCTTTTTTCCATATATCCTGGTAGTAAAAATTTGATCGAAGGTTTGGATTAAGGCCTTGTTTAGATCTAAAAATTAGGAGTCCAAATTCAGACGTTCACACACTGTAGCGAACTGTAGCAATTTCGTTTGTATTTGTGAAATATTGTCCAAATATTGATAAATTATACTCAAAAAATTTGTCTCACAAAGTACAAAACTGTACAATTAGTTTTTAATTTTATCTATATTTAGACTCGGGTTATGTACTACAAATTTGATGTGACGGAGAATCTTCTTTTTACATAGTGTCAAAGTTGGGAGTTTAGGGTGAACTAAACAAGCCTAACTGGACGCCATGGATGCCGGCCTCTGTCATTCTGTCAATGCGACACATGCAACGAGCTGTGGGCAAGGGCAAGCTGGTAGAGATGAGGCCCACAGGGAAAGGCGCATGATGTTGATGCCCCGTATCCAAATATTCCCTTTGCCCTGCCATGCCAAAGTGGACGTGGTCCTTGTTGAATCATCTGCGTCTGCGTGCGCCGGCAGCACCGGGCTAGCCTGAGTTTGACTAGCATTTTATTACATCATAATATAAACGAACTTCGGATCAGGCGGTTCAAAACTGAAATCTTTTGGTGCTCTCGAAACCAAAGGCCACTGAAAGTAGCATTGCATTTGCTTAAATTGGTAGTAGCAGCTGAATGGTAGTAGTCTTGACAGAGAGAGGAGAGAAAATACTCGGAAGACGGAGGGAGCCCTGGGCTCTGGCTTTTCATGGCGTGCGCTGCGCGCTGTCGCCCGTGGCCGCACCAAAACGAACCCATGCGCCGCCGCACAGTAGGCACCCGTGGCCTGATGCACACATACACACACGTCGTAGCCTGTAGCAGGCACAGGCAGTGCAGCTGCCACGTCCACGCACCTCCCAAAGGCGGCCAAGGAATCCACAGCTACAGAGAGAGAGAGCCCACAGAGCTAGTAGTAATCCACAGCTGAGAAGCGATGCAATGTACACAAGAAAAAACAGACCTGAAAATGCAGGTACCTTTTAGGAGAGGAATCCACAGTAATCCATAATGACATACATAATACATGTTCTAATTGACAATTATAGTACAAATCCTCTTAAATTTATAAAAAAATCAATTACTAAATGAGATGATGAATCATAAAGAGACATTTCGACATTGTGCCAATACTAAAACACTAAGAAAATCGAGGAGGCCTGATCTTTCAAGGTTTAGGTAAACTCAATTCAGATCTTTTATTGACTAAAATATCATTTTAATTTCCTCAAGATCAAATCCTCTAGAAATCTCCTTCTCAATATATATAGCACAAAGTCAACTCATCATGCCACTCATCGTTTATAATCAGTCTTGAATCCACATTATATTTCATAGCTCATAAGACACTTTCAACTGATATATTGTTATTGTTGAAAGAAGCAATGCTAGCACAATGATGCGATAGACTAATGGAAAAGCATAATGATGTTGTTCTCTCACAAAAGGACATCTTTTACCCTTATCCTCTAATTGTACTTGATTTCCTCTTCTTTAATTTGAGTAATTAGGTTAGTTGATCTTGAGATTGAGTAAGGGCTTGTTTGGTAGGGCTCCTCTAAGCTATATTCTCTAACTACAGTTTGAAAGCGTCAGCACGGCTTGGCTTGGCTTTGATGCAAATCAAACCAATTTGTTCCCTGAAGTGGATCTTCCAAGAATTTAGATTGCATGCCTTTCCATCGAAGATCAAATTGTTTCTTGCACACTGATCGACCGAAGATCCTGCTATGAAGATTTATTTGAAAATGGGGTTTCCAAATAGATTTCTGTCTTCTATTACCATGTCCAAAGGTGGCAGGCTTAGATTCCAAATTAAACCTATTGCAGAATAAGTTCAAGTGTTTTTCATTCCCCTTAAAGGTCGGTCTTCCTATATCGAAAAGAAGGGTTGTATGATCCGACAACCCCCGTATCTAAGAGTAGGATTGTGTGTCCGACACCCCTATCCAAAGCACGTAAGGGTCCAATGCAAGACTTCATTGTAGAGTTCAAGACTATTTATTATCCTCCTATTTATTGTATTTTTTGATGTGGCGGTATATTTACCTCGAAGATTGTAGACTTGGAGTCTAAATAAGACTTGGAGTCTTGGTTTTTCGTCTCTCTTCAATAAATATCTTTGCCACATCAGCAAAACACAATAAATAGGAGGATAATAAATAGTCCCACTCTGTGGTAAACTCTGCACTGTGAATGCCCTAACAAGACAAAAGGATACTTAAACTCGCATTCGGTTCACACAAGAGCCCTCCCAAATCTCTCATGTGGATTTAGAT
Source organism: Themeda triandra (assembly GCA_018135685.1). Taxonomy (NCBI): domain Eukaryota; kingdom Viridiplantae; phylum Streptophyta; class Magnoliopsida; order Poales; family Poaceae; genus Themeda; species Themeda triandra. The sequence goes on along the minus strand of JAENPR010001625.1, from coordinate 11,109 downwards.
AGTGAATTGGCCCAAGTAAATGGTGTCTCATCAAATCTATTTTTCGAATATCAAATATGTTAATGAAAAAGAGCAACGGTCAAAATTTGGGGATTTCAAAATTTGCACCAATTAATGTATCCTTGCTACTACTAGTAATCTGGGGATTTCAAAATTTGCACCAATTAATGTGTTAGCCTTGAAGGCTTGCCTTGAAGCCTTGATTTTTTTTTTTTTTTTTTTTTTTTTTTTTTTTTTTTGAACTTGAGCCTTGAAGGCTTGTTTGGTCATTGATGCAGCTATTTATGGATGGTGTTGATGCTTGGAGGCCGGCCGACAGAATGGATGGATCGTGGCGAGGGTGTTAATTACGTACGATGCAGCAGAGCTAGCAGTGGAAGCATGCGTGCGTGCCCGCCCTACTACTCTTCACGGCTGCGGCTACTCGATCGCAGTAGGATTTCCAGTGCTTTGCTTTCTGTTTTAGCTCGCAGCAGCTCAGGGCTCAGCAGGCAAAGCAAGCCGGCCAGCAGCTCAGCAGGCAAAGCAAGCCGGCCGGGCGGCCGTCGGTCGCCGTCCGTCCGGCAACGGCGCAGGTCGCGCATGCACGTAGTACAGGCCGGGCTGGTGCAGCAGAGAGCAGGTGCGCCGCAGAGCCCGCCCATGCGTCGCAACTCTCGCAAGCTATAAAGCGCCTGATGGCCGTGCTCATGCACGGTAAAAATCACTGCTCCCTGACCACGCGTCCAACGGCCTTTATTTTCCCCGGGCGTCCGGCCTCTGCTCTGATCATCGAGCCACCATGCATGCAGACCTACTACAGTATACGTACTCCTATATCATCATCACGAGCGAGTATACTGTTTCATATGAATGCCCAATTACATTACACTGTCACTGTCTAGCGCGTGATGAGCCATGAAGGTAGCCAGCAGCCAGATCGAGCCCTCTTCGATATGTTATACTAGTACACTGTAGTACGTATCGATCGTATCCAGTATATGTGCACACGAAGACGAAGAGGTGATGATGGTGGGCCGACCGCAACTCGACCACATCACATGCATGCGTTTTGGGCAGAGGTAGAGCCAAGCAAGCAAAGCTTAACTCTCCGCAGCAGTCTCAACAGTGGACAGAGCAGTCAACACTCATCACGAGGAAACATACTACTCCAGCAAGCAAGCTCACGTCGTCGGCGCGGTGCACGGCCGGGACCGCCGAGAGATGCATGGCAATGGCATGGAATCGAACAAACACTGCTCGCTGAAAGCTGATGATGCTACTGCAATTGGTTTGGCCAGCGAGCGGCAGGGATGTTCAGTTGTGAGTCGCATGCATCAGTACGTGCAGCAGGCTGATCCATCCATGCATGGAGTAAGACCATGATCCATCGTCCTCCTCTTCATCTCCGTGCTGTCATCTTGTGTACAGTACACTAGTAGTAGACTACTGTATGTATACGAGGTACGTACGGGCGCACACACCAGACAAACGTTACAGTACAATCGCGTCGCGTCGCGTCGCGTTGTCGCTGTATACAACCACTGCATGCATGCCGTTGTAATTGTTGGATTATGGCTTCTGACTTTGTGCCGCTGCCCATTGCCATGCTTTGGCGCCGTGCATGCAAGTGCAGCGTACTACAGTAGTACTGTACTGTACGACGCATGCGAGAGCTACGGCACTGGGGTTTTTGCTCGCTCGCTCCCCTTGCTAGCTTCCAGCGAGCTACCATCCAAAAGCTCAAGCCATCCAAAAGCTCGTCTGCCACGGTACCAACGAGCGCCGCTCGCGTGCGTATGTAGGTACGTGCACGCTGCACGGTGCCACGGGACACACGCTGCATCTGCATGCCACGGGACGACAGGCGCACGTACAGTATGTAGTACTACACGCCCCCGCGCGGGATTAATTGATTCGTTGCTACTCTCCTCAAAGGGTTCCAACGCGGTCCATTTCGATAATTGCACAGACCCTGTTTGTTACTCACTTATTCCATCCGCAAGGAAAAGAAAAGCTAATAATATTCGTGCTAGCTCAGCTAGTCGAAGTACTAGCTTGATTTTCACCAAACTTGTGATGCATAGTGTTAACTGTGAACATCTACATTTTTATAGAACCATAGTATTTCAATCAAACCGTCTAGATTTTAGATTTGGAAAGACTCGGTTCTCTTCTTTTATCCAATTAATTTCTTAGAATTCGATGGGCTTCTTCAAACGGCATCAAAAGAAAAAAAAAAAAAAAGCTAACCATGGACAGCAGTCACCACTCACCACTGCCTACTCAGCAAGGGAAGGAGGGAATAAATGCGGCGCGGCGTGCCGCATGCGTGGAAGCCGAGCCGACGAACGGAGATGAGATCGTCGCCGCGATCCGCCGCGTGCAAGGACGAATCCGGGGCCGGCTCCATCCCGTCCGTCCGTTCCATGATCAGACGGCTGGGAGCCGGTCAAGCCGAGTCCACGCAGCCGTCCTCTCTCTCTGCTGCTGCGTGTCTGGTGGTGGCTCGTACGGGACTGGCTGGACCAGCGTCAATGTGGCATGCAAGCAACAATGGAAGGACCAGCGGGATGGATCCTCTGCGGCCGCAAGCCACAGCCACTCGGTGTGACCCGAGCCAAGAGCGCGAAGGCCAATGCGCTGTGGTTTGTTGCATGCTTCCACTGTCACTCTGTCATTGTCAGGAACTCTTTGCATTTGCATCGCGTTGCACTTGCACGTGAATGGAAGACCCAACCCATTTTCGTTTTGTTGTCCAAAAGAAAAACATTTTCGTTTGAAATGGAGCTGAAAAGGTTCGTGCGAAATTCGTGCAAACGGGGCAAGATCTGCAAAGGCCAAAGGCCAGCACGCCTGTTTATTTATGAATCCCACTGTTCGGAGCGGCGTGACAGACAGAGAGAGAGACAGAGGCGGCAACAGTTTTACGGGCCGGCAGCAGCGGCGCGGCGCGTGAGCTGCTCTGCTCTGCTGCATTGGGCTCTGAATGCTTTTACTATCCCACTGTGTAATTAGTTATTATTTTTACCTATATTTAACGTGAGTCTAAAAATTGATGTGATGGAGAGAGAGTGAAAAAATTTGGAATTTGGAGCCAATCTAAACAAGGCCTTCATTTCATTTCATTTCATTTCATTTCATTTCATCCAACGCCATTAATCCATTTCTGCATCACGTCTAAATTTGAATGGATGCCAAATATACTGAAACCCCTGGAGTACCCCGTACGTATGTATGTTCTTGTTGTTTCAGACACACTTTTTTTAAGAGGATGTGCAGCTGTTCAGCTAATCCATGAGCCGATTGATTTTAGTCGATTCAAAAGTATTCTACGAGAGAATAAGCGAAAACAAGTTGATAGTATAACAGGGGACATTGTCATTGTTTTTTCATTCACACCTCACAACGGCGTCTACTTACACATGTAAAAACTACTAGTTTTCTCGTACGTCTACCATTGTGCTGAGGTTGATTTGAAAGCTGCAGAGCCGCATGCTATACCGTATACCAATACGCTATTTCCATTTTCTGATGGAGACACGGCTGAAAAAAGAACTCATTTCGCTACGACTAGGCGCTTTGACTGATTTGAGCTGACAGTGCCATCACCCATCAGGTTATCAGGGGATTCAGGTTAAGGCACACTGTGTCTTGTATGCTCGTGGTATTTTTTTCATAGGCCTTGTTTAGATTCTAAAATTGGTGCATCAAATTCACTATGCAGAATTTCTATTAAAGTCACATCAAAATGTCGGCATATATATGGAGTACTAAATATAGATGAAATAAAAAACTAATTGATTATTCTATTGTACTTTGAGGCGAACATTTTAAAGCCTAATTAATCAACGATGTTTGTCAATTATTACCAAATAAAAACAAAATTAAGCTACAACAATGACGGACATCTACTATCAGATTTTGGCCACCAATTTTGGTAACTAAACAAGGCCGTAGAAAGAGCCGAAATCCTGAAAAGAATAGAGAAGCCGAGCCATGCTCCCATTCATCAGAGAGAAGAGAAATGCTCATTCCGATTCAGCCACACAGACTTCTAAAAAGCGTTGATGTAAAGTTACTTGGCGCCAAAAGAATCTCGCTTTGACAGGGCTTTATCTGCTGTTTAAAGCTGCCATTCTCATCCTGTGAACTCTACCAGACCTTTTTGTTCCGGACAGTATATGTGATCCGAATTTATACTAATACTGTAGCTGCGTGCTCAAACTTTGAGTGAACACTTTCGTAGTGGCCGAGAATGAGATAGTTCAAATTTTGTGAGTGAGGCCTTGTTTAGATTACAAAAAATTTCAACATGATGAATAGTAACTCTTTTGTCTTATTTGAAAAATATTGTCCAATCGCGAACCAATTAGGCTCAAAAGATTCATCTTCGTGATTTCAAACTAAACTGTGTAATTAGTTATATTTTTTACCTACATTTAATGCTCCATGCATGATTAAAAATTGATGTGATGGAGAGAGAGTGAAAAAACTTGAAATTTAGAAGCAATCTAAACAAGGCCTGGAGTTCATGCCATTGTTAGCATCATATACCGATCCAAAATGTTAAAACTATGTTTTTATTGCCCGGTTAGTGGCATAAAAATTCTCCATGTGAGAAAAAAGTATATTCTTTTCCGTCCAAGACATTTTTATTGTCCAAGACATTTATAGAAAATTTTCAGTCCAAACGCCCAAAGAAATTCAGAAAAAGATATCACCTGTTTCAACAAAGGGACCTAAAAACAAGACTCCATGCCATGAAGAATGAAATCTGAAAACAAATGATTTTTTTTTTTTCATTTTGTGTTCACCAGCAGCAATCATAAAATAAAACCTCAACCTTTCAAAAAATATATAAAACCCAACTGAATGTGAGAGAGAAAGACAGAGCTCTTCTCTTGCATGTGAAAAAAGAAGAGAAAAGCCATCCTTGCTGCTGCAGAGCTTTGCAGTACTGTCCTGCTATTAAACAAGCCCAGAGCTTTCTTTGCAGCTCCTCTCCTCTCCTTCACTCCACTCCCCACTCCCACCACCTACTCCTCCTCCCCATGGCCGGAGCTGGCTGCTGCGCCGCCGCCTCCTCTCCTCTCCCGCACCACTAGGCTCCATCGATGGCGATGGTGGCGAGCAGGGAGAGGCGGCTCTCCAGGGCGCCGCGGCGCCGCAGGTGGACGCGGGCAAGTACGTGCGGTACACCCCCGAGCAGGTGGAGGCGCTGGAGCGCGTCTACAGCGAGTGCCCCAAGCCCAGCTCGCTCCGCCGCCAGCAGCTCATCCGCGACTGCCCCATCCTCAGCAACATCGAGCCCAAGCAGATCAAGGTCTGGTTCCAGAACCGCAGGTCAGTTTCTCACTCGCACTCGATCTGTGAGCTTCCTCATCCTCTCCTGGTTTCGCTCTCCTCTTGCTTCTTGCGGGTCCAACACATTGCGTGATCTTGAGTGAGGCGTGCCGGAGTGGAAAAGTAGCGGATAGGAGCGGTTTTTATGCAGGTCTGCTGTGAGAGATTTGGTTTCGTGTGATTTTGCTCCGTTTCTTCGCTTGATTTCTGGAAACCGGCGTGCTTTTCCCCCTTCCGTTCTTTGCAAGTTTTTTCAGCCGTTTTGTCTATCATTTTGGGAGTTTCCCAGGGTTGATTTGCAGTGATCTTGGGTGTTCTGTCTGTCTGCAGTGGCAATGATGCCATGTTTGGTGTGGAAAATCCCTGTACTCAATCTTCAGAGATTTTCTTGAACCCGCGCTTTCCCATTTCCTCCGTTCTTTTAAAGAACGATTTGGAGACGGCACAACGCTATGCGTTCCTGTATCTCAGTCTCCCTCGGTTTGCTATCTTTGGGTTTGGTAGGGCACTAAAGCAACCGTCTTTGTCAGATTTATTATAGGGAAAATTACTTAGCTCATGTGTTCTTGGCTCTTGCAAATGTCATGCCGTTCGTGGTGACAGTGACTTGCTACCAGGCAGTTTCTTGTTTGCACTGCTTGCATTTGTTAGGATTCGTCATGTTGCTTAGCTCAAGCGTGAATGCGAGAGGTGTCAACCTTTCACATGTACGTATGCCAAGAAGTCAAGATCGTAGGGTCACTTGTGTTAGTAAAGATGTTGCTACCTAATCATGCATGAGTAGCAGATCGATGTGTCAGTATGAACTCAGTTGGTACAGGTGTAGTACTACATTGATCTTGGATTTGAGAACATGAGATTGGAAAGTACAAACAAGTGACAGTTGTTCGGCACAACGAAATCCTCGAGCTCTTGTTTGTTCCTTCACTAAGTCTAAGTGTGTGTGTGTTTCTTTGTTGACTGATCCAACAGCATTCTGAGTTGAGGCTCGTCTTTTCCACTTGAGTGGTGGTGGTTGTGGCATTCGCTGTACTTCAGGCCCCTCTGAACATCACCTCGTAGGCTATGTCACTTTGCCTTCTTTTCCAGCGGATTAAAAGTTGGGTAACAGTTTTGTTCTTGGTGGTGCCTCTCACTGTGGGAGAATCAAGAATGAGAATAACGGCACCTTTTAAGCAAAAAAGCTTTGGTGAAGGGTAAAAGGAGCCAAGAATCTTTTACCCTGGGTTCAGGAAGTGCTAATTTTGACTAGACTTGGTAGATGCAGTCTCACACACACTTCGCTTTCAATTAGGCAATGATTCACATATGTTGGTTCTTACATAGTATCCATTTTGTCTCTTTTGCTTCACCTTTTCCATACATTCCTCTATAATGACCCGCTCGTGCCCTAAGAGAATATTACTGAAATGCTTTCTTTCTGTTCATTCTCTGATTATGCCTATCAAGAACTACAAGGAATCCCGTGTATTGGAAGCCTCTATTTGTTAGTTGTTTGCTTTTTAGGTGTGCCTGCCACTAAATCCTGTTTCTATTGTCTTTTGTAGATGCCGGGAGAAGCAGCGCAAGGAGTCCTCTCGTCTTCAAACCGTGAACAGGAAGCTTAGCGCGATGAATAAACTGCTGATGGAGGAGAATGACCGGCTGCAGAAGCAGGTGTCCCGTCTCGTCTTTGACAACGGGTACATGAAGAATCGACTCCACAGTGTGAGCTCCTTTTCTCTTATCTTGTTGCATGGTTTGCTGCATTTTGGCTCGGGGTCTGTTACAGCATTGTTTGCATTCGTATTATATTTGTTTTTTTCCCCTGCTTATGCAATGTCTTGTTTTGCTTGCTATAACATTTGCTTGTAAATTTGCAGCCTTCTGTAGCCACCACTGACACAAGCTGTGAGTCTGTGGTGACAAGTGGTCAGCACAACCAACAGCAAACCCAGCGGTTCTGCATCCTCCAAAAAGGGATGCGAACAGCCCAGCAGGGTAAGTCTGAAACCTGATTACATTCGTGTTCCAAGTCTATGCTTGCTCTAATGCTAATTTCCCTTTTGTCCAGTCTACTCGCTATTGCTGAGGAGACATTGGCAGAGTTCATGTCCAAGGCGACTGGAACTGCTGTCAACTGGGTGCAAATGGTTGGGATGAAGGTAATGTACTTGATTTTCTAGATAGTGTACGTATATGCACTGTAATATCGTGATGCACCTGATGTTGATATCAGGCCTGGTTGATATCTCTGACCATTTCAAATGTGATTCTCACTACAGCCTGGTCCGGATTCCGTTGGAATCATCGCTGCTTCGCACACCTGCAGTGGCGTAGCAGCACGAGCTTGCGGCCTTGTGAGCCTTGAGCCCACAAAGGTATGTTGATTCTTATATCGGTCTTGCATATTCTTTTAGCTTCTGCAGCTGTGAGACATCTAATTAATTTCCATTTAGGTTGCTGAGATCCTTAAGGATCGCGCATCGTGGTATCGTGATTGTCGGCATGTTGATACCCTCCATGTTATCCCTACGAGTAACGGAGGAACGATTGAGCTGATCTATATGCAGGTATAAGTCTGCACATAATGTTCAGTCTTTTTACATGCTTGATCATGTACCAGTACTAGTAACTATCCTTTTATTGATAGTGATAATATGTGTTTTAATCTGTAGACTTTTGCACTGACAACTCTTGCGGAACCGCGCGACTTTGGACGCTCCGATACACTAGTGGTCTTGATGATGGCAGTCTTGTGGTATGCCTTAGTTACCTGATTAATCTAATGCATATTGTTTCTCATTGTCATGTTCCAACTAAGCTTAATTTTGCTGTTGAACTTCCCTGCTGTCAATTTTTACCTTACTTCTTCACTGTAGTGTGAAAGCTGTTGTAAAATTGTGTCTTTTGACCTTAGTAATACCAATGTTTAATTGATGCTTGGCTGCCACTTCTTTTGCATGATTGTTATATTTGCTGCATAATGCAGTGCTAGACTACTAGTAACAATGTGGCTCTGTGTTCTGTAGATCTGCGAAAGGTCATTGACTCAGTCCACTGGAGGTCCTCCTGGACCTAACACTCCAAATTTCATCAGAGCTGAGGTGCTTCCTAGTGGTTATCTGATTCGACCTTGTGATGGGGGAGGTTCCATGATTTACATTGTGGATCATGTTGATCTGAATGTAAGTAGCTTGTGTGTTTCATAATAACGAATGTGCACTCTTGGCTGGTTTATTAAGATATGCATGCACTCATTTTTTAATTTTGTAGCAGATATGTGCCTAAATTATCTTGTGTTCTAATACAGGCTTCTAGTGTGCCTGAGGTTCTTCGACCACTGTATGAATCTCCTAAGATACTGGCACAGAAGATGACTGCTGGTGTATGTCACTGTTCATTTCCATTGTTGCTAAGCTTCTGTTGGGCTTTGGTGGTACTCCTGAATCTGTAATTTTACTGATGCACTAGCAATACACTACTGGTTTCTGTATAGGCATTGCGACACATTAGGCAAATTGCACATGAATCAAGTGGTGAAATGCCGTATGGTGTTGGTCGACAGCCAGCTGTTCTCAGAACTTTCAGCCAGAGGCTCAGCAGGTGTGTAAAAGATGGAATAGCCCTTTTGACCTTCCGAGCATCTGCAAGAGTGTCTTGTCATAGCGTTCCATTCTTGGGTACCACTGGTCTAAAATCTAAACTCTAATTTGCAGAGGCTTCAATGATGCTGTGAGCGGCTTTCCAGACGATGGCTGGTCTCCTTTGTTGAGCAGTGATGGTGCTGAGGACATTACAATAACAATCAACTCATCGCCAAACAAACTTATTGGATCTCTCATGTCAGCCCTTCCCCATTCTTTTTCTGCTATGGGGGTGGCATCATGTGCGCAAAGCATCAATGCTACTGCAGGTTTGTACATTGCACTCAATTTTGTTCCATGCTGCGTAACCTTGTAGTCCATTTAGTTGCTTAGTTGTTACAATACTAAACGAACAGTCTTTCCTTGCATAAAATTGTTTTTATGGTATAATTAACCTTTACCCCAATGTACTTTTTTGATACTGTAGAATGTGCCACCTGCTATACTTGTGCGATTTTTTGAGGGAGCATCGCTCTGAATGGGCTGATCCTGGTGTTGATGCTTATTCTGCTGCCTCTTTGAGGGCCAACCCATATGCTGTTCCAGGTTTAAGGGCTGGTGGGTTTATGGGCAACCAGGTTATACTACCCCTTGCACGCACCTTGAGCATGAAGAGGTAATCTATTGACTATGGTTCCTTTCATCTGTCTTGTTAATGTCCAATATAAGCTCCATCTATAACTTACTATTTTAATTCCAGTCCTTGGAGGTTATTAGGCTGGAAGGACATGGCTTTAGCCATGAGGAGGTGCTTATGTCTCGGGATATGTTTCTTCTGCAGGTACAAGGCTTCCCAAATTGTCTTTTGCTTCTTTGTTCATGCTTTTCTCACATCCTTATGATTATGTGACATTATTTGCTATTGCAGCTGTGCAGTGGTGTTGATGAGACTGCACCCGTGCATGTGCTCAGCTTGTCTTTGCTCCTATTGATGAATCTTTTGCTGATGATGCACCGCTTGCTGCCCTCTGGCTTCCGTGATACCGCTTGACACTAAGACGGTGAGTATATCAGATCCAGATCGTCACTCCTGATGTCACATCTTGTCCTTGCCACATTGTTTTCTTAATATGCACTCAAATCAAACTGCAGGATGTGCCATCTGCCACACGCACTTTGACCTTGCTTCTGCACTGGAGGTTGGATCAGGTGGAGGTCTGCGTGCTTTAAGCGATGGTACAGGGACGTGCACCACGAGATCAGTCCTGACCATCGCCTTCCAGTTCTCGTTCGAGAATCACCTTCGTGGGATAGCGTGGCAGCAATGGCCAAGCAGTATGTCAGGGGTGTGATGGCCTCTGTGCAGAGGGTGGCCATGGCGATTGCTCCTTTCCTCGCCTTGGCTCGCATATCGAACTGAAGCATCCACCAGGCTCTCCTGAGGCACTTGCACTAGCAACTTGGATCGGCAGGAGCTACAGGTAGAACTCTACTTCTTAGCTACCTGAGCGTTCTTTTGTTTGGTCTACCGCTCGAATTGTTAATGCTCTCTTCGTCCAGCATTACCCTGAGTTCTGTGCTATCAAGTTGTGTGCAGTTCCTAATGATTTCAAAATTCCAGGGCTCACACTGGAACAGATATCCGCTGTCACACACTGAAGGCGCGGACTCTCCCCGATGCCATTCTGGAAGCATAGCGACGCAATACTCTGCTGCTCTCTGAAGGTCAGTCGGTGCCGCCGTGCATCTCATGCTGTCATCTTCATGATTCCATGACCGCAATTCCTAATAACACTAGCTTCTGCCATAACCTGAAACCTGAAACCGGGCATTGCCAACTGCCTGCAGCCTGCTTTCACGCCAAGTTCGCCAACAGCGCCGGCTTCGACATCCTGAGACGACCCTGGTGAACATCCAGGACCTGCCGCTGGAGGCCGTCCTCGATGACGAGGGGCAGAAGGCCCCTGTTCACGCAGCTCCCCAAGATCATGCAGCAGGTACGCCACTCTGCTCGTGTTACCCATGGGCCATGGTAAAGTAGAGACGTCAACATTGCAAGTCTGAAACCTACCTAGGCTGACACGCTTCTTTCTCCTCTTGTGATCGTGGAGCAGGGCCTGGCGTACCTCCCGGCGGCGTGTGCAGGTCGAGCATGGGGGCGGCAGGCGCGGCAATGAGCAGGCGGTGGCGTGCTGTGGTGGGCGACGACGGCGCCCGC
>JAENPR010002745.1:0-43106 GCA_018135685.1 Themeda triandra | reverse complement strand
CATCCGTGGAAATTTACCATGGTTTGGCAACGTGCAAAAATTACTATGGCTTGGCTATGCAAAAGTACCTACAAGCCCAAAACGACGTTTTATGCGGAAAATATGGCATGTGTGGACCACACGGTAGGTGTAGGGGCGCCGCTATGTATGGTCGCGTCCGATGTTCACTTACGATTGCAAACGTCCATTGGTCACGGCCTACACCTATTAGGGCGACGAGCGCTAGGCCGTAGAGTACGGCTCGGTCGAGCTGATATCTATTCGTCGTGACCGAAGGAACCAGATGACAAAAAATCGAGGGCCCCACCACATAAAAATGTAAAAATGGTTCGTACTCGCACTAGTAGGGAAACTCCATCCGTGGAAATTTACCATGGTTTGGCAACGTGCAAAAATTACTATGGCTTGGCTATGCAAAAGTACCTACAAGCCCAAAACGACGTTTTATGCGGAAAATATGGCATGTGTGGACCACACGGGTAGGTGTAGGGGCGCCGCTATGTATGGTCGCGTCCGATGTTCACTTACGATTGCAAACGTCCATTGGTCACGGCCTACACCTATTAGGGCGACGAGCGCTAGCCGTAGAGTACGGCTCGGTCGAGCTGATATCTATTCGTCGTGACCGAAGGAACCGATGACAAAAAAATCGAGGGCCCCACCACATAAAAATGTAAAAATGGTTCGTACTCGCACTAGTAGGGAAACTCCATCCGTGGAAATTTACCATGGTTTGGCAACGTGCAAAAATTACTATGGCTTGGCTATGCAAAAGTACCTACAAGCCCAAAACGACGTTTTATGCGGAAAATATGGCATGTGTGGACCACACGGGTAGGTGTAGGGGCGCCGCTATGTATGGTCGCGTCCGATGTTCACTTACGATTGCAAACGTCCATTGGTCACGGCCTACACCTATTAGGGCGACGAGCGCTAGGCCAGAGTACGGCTCGGCCGAGCCGATATCTATTCGTCGTGACCGAAGGAACCAGATGACAAAAAAATCGAGGGCCCCACCACATAAAAATGTAAAAATGGTTCATACTCGCACTAGTAGGGAAACTCCATCCGTGGAAATTTACCATGGTTTGGCAACGTGCAAAAATTACTATGGCTTGGCTATGCAAAAGTACCTACAAGCCCAAAACGACGTTTTATGCGGAAAATATGGCATGTGTGGACCACACGGGTAGGTGTAGGGGCGCCGCTATGTATGGTCGCGTCCGATGTTCACTTACGATTGCAAACGTCCATTGGTCACGGCCTACACCTATTAGGGCGACGAGCGCTAGGTCAGAGTACGGCTCGGCCGAGCCGATATCTATTCGTCGTGACCGAAGGAACCGATGACAAAAAAATCGAGGGCCCCACCACATAAAAATGTAAAAATGGTTCATACTCGCACTAGTAGGGAAACTCCATCCGTGGAAATTTACCATGGTTTGGCAACGTGCAAAAATTACTATGGCTTGGCTATGCAAAAGTACCTACAAGCCCAAAACGACGTTTTATGCGGAAAATATGGCATGTGTGGACCACACGGGTAGGTGTAGGGGCGCCGCTATGTATGGTCGCGTCCGATGTTCACTTACGATTGCAAACGTCCATTGGTCACGGCCTACACCTATTAGGGCGACGAGCGCTAGGCCAGAGAGTACGGCTCTGCCGAGCCGATATCTATTCGTCGTGACCGAAGGAACCGATGACAAAAAAATCGAGGGCCCCACCACATAAAAATGTAAAAATGGTTCATACTCGCACTAGTAGGGAAACTCCATCCGTGGAAATTTACCATGGTTTGGCAACGTGCAAAAATTACTATGGCTTGGCTATGCAAAAGTACCTACAAGCCCAAAACGACGTTTTATGCGGAAAATATGGCATGTGTGGACCACACGGGTAGGTGTAGGGGCGCCGCTATGTATGGTCGCGTCCGATGTTCACTTACGATTGCAAACGTCCATTGGTCACGGCCTACACCTATTAGGGCGACGAGCGCTAGGCCGAGAGTACGGCTCTGGCCGAGCCGATATCTATTCGTCGTGACCGAAGGAACCAGATGACAAAAAAATCGAGGGCCCCACCACATAAAAATGTAAAAATGGTTCATACTCGCACTAGTAGGGAAACTCCATCCGTGGAAATTTACCATGGTTTGGCAACGTGCAAAAATTACTATGGCTTGGCTATGCAAAAGTACCTACAAGCCCAAAACGACGTTTTATGCGGAAAATATGGCATGTGTGGACCACACGGGTAGGTGTAGGGGCGCCGCTATGTATGGTCGCGTCCGATGTTCACTTACGATTGCAAACGTCCATTGGTCACGGCCTACACCTATTAGGGCGACGAGCGCTAGGCCAGAGTACGGCTCTGGCCGAGCCGATATCTATTCGTCGTGACCGAAGGAACCAGATGACAAAAAAATCGAGGGCCCCACCACATAAAAATGTAAAAATGGTTCATACTCGCACTAGTAGGGAAACTCCATCCGTGGAAATTTACCATGGTTTGGCAACGTGCAAAAATTACTATGGCTTGGCTATGCAAAAGTACCTACAAGCCCAAAACGACGTTTTATGCGGAAAATATGGCATGTGTGGACCACACGGGTAGGTGTAGGGCGCCGCTATGTATGGTCGCGTCCGATGTTCACTTACGATTGCAAACGTCCATTGGTCACGGCCTACACCTATTAGGGCGACGAGCGCTAGGCCGTAGAGTACGGCTCGGTCGAGCTGATATCTATTCGTCGTGACCGAAGGAACCAGATGACAAAAAAATCGAGGGCCCCACCACATAAAAATGTAAAAATGGTTCATACTCGCACTAGTAGGGAAACTCCATCCGTGGAAATTTACCATGGTTTGGCAACGTGCAAAAATTACTATGGCTTGGCTATGCAAAAGTACCTACAAGCCCAAAACGAGGCATGTGTGGACCACACGGGTAGGTGTAGGGGCGCCGCTATGTATGGTCGCGTCCGATGTTCACTTACGATTGCAAACGTCCATTGGTCACGGCCCACACCTATTAGGGCGACGAGCGCTAGGCCGTAGAGTACGGCTCGGTCGAGCTGATATCTATTCGTCGTGACCGAAGGAACCAGATGACAAAAAAATCGAGGGCCCCACCACATAAAAATGTAAAAATGGTTCATACTCGCACTAGTAGGGAAACTCCATCCGTGGAAATTTACCATGGTTTGGCAACGTGCAAAAATTACTATGGCTTGGCTATGCAAAAGTACCTACAAGCCCAAAACGACGTTTTATGCGGAAAATATGGCATGTGTGGACCACACGGGTAGGTGTAGGGGCGCCGCTATGTATGGTCGCGTCCGATGTTCACTTACGATTGCAAACGTCCATTGGTCACGGCCTACACCTATTAGGGCGACGAGCGCTAGGCCGTCAGAGTACGGCTCTGGCCGAGCCGATATCTATTCGTCGTGACCGAAGGAACCGATGACAAAAAAATCGAGGGCCCCACCACATAAAAATGTAAAAATGGTTCATACTCGCACTAGTAGGGAAACTCCATCCGTGGAAATTTACCATGGTTTGGCAACGTGCAAAAATTACTATGGCTTGGCTATGCAAAAGTACCTACAAGCCCAAAACGACGTTTTATGCGGAAAATATGGCATGTGTGGACCACACGGGTAGGTGTAGGGGCGCCGCTATGTATGGTCGCGTCCGATGTTCACTTACGATTGCAAACGTCCATTGGTCACGGCCTACACCTATTAGGGCGACGAGCGCTAGGCCAGAGTACGGCTCTGGCCGAGCCGATATCTATTCGTCGTGACCGAAGGAACCAGATGACAAAAAAATCGAGGGCCCCACCACATAAAAATGTAAAAATGGTTCATACTCGCACTAGTAGGGAAACTCCATCCGTGGAAATTTACCATGGTTTGGCAACGTGCAAAAATTACTATGGCTTGGCTATGCAAAAGTACCTACAAGCCCAAAACGACGTTTTATGCGGAAAATATGGCATGTGTGGACCACACGGGTAGGTGTAGGGGCGCCGCTATGTATGGTCGCGTCCGATGTTCACTTACGATTGCAAACGTCCATTGGTCACGGCCTACACCTATTAGGGCGACGAGCGCTAGGCCGTAGAGTACGGCTCTGGCCGAGCCGATATCTATTCGTCGTGACCGAAGGAACCAGATGACAAAAAAATCGAGGGCCCCACCACATAAAAATGTAAAAATGGTTCATACTCGCACTAGTAGGGAAACTCCATCCGTGGAAATTTACCATGGTTTGGCAACGTGCAAAAATTACTATGGCTTGGCTATGCAAAAGTACCTACAAGCCCAAAACGACGTTTTATGCGGAAAATATGGCATGTGTGGACCACACGGGTAGGTGTAGGGGCGCCGCTATGTATGGTCGCGTCCGATGTTCACTTACGATTGCAAACGTCCATTGGTCACGGCCTACACCTATTAGGGCGACGAGCGCTAGGCCAGAGTACGGCTCTGGCCGAGCCGATATCTATTCGTCGTGACCGAAGGAACCAGATGACAAAAAAATCGAGGGCCCCACCACATAAAAATGTAAAAATGGTTCATACTCGCACTAGTAGGGAAACTCCATCCGTGGAAATTTACCATGGTTTGGCAACGTGCAAAAATTACTATGGCTTGGCTATGCAAAAGTACCTACAAGCCCAAAACGACGTTTTATGCGGAAAATATGGCATGTGTGGACCACACGGGTAGGTGTAGGGGCGCCGCTATGTATGGTCGCGTCCGATGTTCACTTACGATTGCAAACGTCCATTGGTCACGGCCTACACCTATTAGGGCGACGAGCGCTAGGCCGTCAGAGTACGGCTCTGGCCGAGCCGATATCTATTCGTCGTGACCGAAGGAACCGATGACAAAAAAATCGAGGGCCCCACCACATAAAAATGTAAAAATGGTTCATACTCGCACTAGTAGGGAAACTCCATCCGTGGAAATTTACCATGGTTTGGCAACGTGCAAAAATTACTATGGCTTGGCTATGCAAAAGTACCTACAAGCCCAAAACGACGTTTTATGCGGAAAATATGGCATGTGTGGACCACACGGGTAGGTGTAGGGGCGCCGCTATGTATGGTCGCGTCCGATGTTCACTTACGATTGCAAACGTCCATTGGTCACGGCCTACACCTATTAGGGCGACGAGCGCTAGGCCAGAGTACGGCTCTGGCCGAGCCGATATCTATTCGTCGTGACCGAAGGAACCAGATGACAAAAAAATCGAGGGCCCCACCACATAAAAATGTAAAAATGGTTCATACTCGCACTAGTAGGGAAACTCCATCCGTGGAAATTTACCATGGTTTGGCAACGTGCAAAAATTACTATGGCTTGGCTATGCAAAAGTACCTACAAGCCCAAAACGACGTTTTATGCGGAAAATATGGCATGTGTGGACCACACGGGTAGGTGTAGGGGCGCCGCTATGTATGGTCGCGTCCGATGTTCACTTACGATTGCAAACGTCCATTGGTCACGGCCTACACCTATTAGGGCGACGAGCGCTAGGCCAGAGTACGGCTCGGCCGAGCCGATATCTATTCGTCGTGACCGAAGGAACCGATGACAAAAAAATCGAGGGCCCCACCACATAAAAATGTAAAAATGGTTCATACTCGCACTAGTAGGGAAACTCCATCCGTGGAAATTTACCATGGTTTGGCAACGTGCAAAAATTACTATGGCTTGGCTATGCAAAAGTACCTACAAGCCCAAAACGACGTTTTATGCGGAAAATATGGCATGTGTGGACCACACGGGTAGGTGTAGGGGCGCCGCTATGTATGGTCGCGTCCGATGTTCACTTACGATTGCAAACGTCCATTGGTCACGGCCTACACCTATTAGGGCGACGAGCGCTAGGCCGTAGAGTACGGCTCGGCCGAGCCGATATCTATTCGTCGTGACCGAAGGAACCGATGACAAAAAAATCGAGGGCCCCACCACATAAAAATGTAAAAATGGTTCATACTCGCACTAGTAGGGAAACTCCATCCGTGGAAATTTACCATGGTTTGGCAACGTGAAAAATTACTATGGCTTGGCTATGCAAAAGTACCTACAAGCCCAAAACGACGTTTTATGCGGAAAATATGGCATGTGTGGACCACACGGGTAGGTGTAGGGGCGCGCTATGTATGGTCGCGTCCGATGTTCACTTACGATTGCAAACGTCCATTGGTCACGGCCTACACCTATTAGGGCGACGAGCGCTAGGCCAGAGTACGGCTCTGGCCGAGCTGATATCCATTCGTCGTGACCGAAGGAACCGTATGACAAAAATCGAGGGCCCCACCACATAAAAAATGTAAAAATGGTTCGTACTGCACTAGTAGGGAAACTCCATCCGTGGAAATTTACCATGGTTTGGCAACGTGCAAAAATTACTATGGCTTGGCTATGCAAAAGTACCTACAAGCCCAAACGACATTTTATGCGGAAAATATGGCACGTGTGGAGCACACGGGTAGGTGTAGGGGCGCCGCTATGTATGGTCGCGTCCGATGTTCACTTACGATTGCAAACGTCCATTGGTCACGGCCTACACCTATTAGGGCGACGAGCGCTAGGCCGTAGAGTACGGCCTTGGCCGAGCCGATATCCATTCGTCGTGACCGAAGGAACCAGATGACAAAAATCGAGGGCCCCACCACATAAAAATGTAAAAATGGTTCGTACTCGCACTAGTAGGGAAACTCCATCCATGGAAATTTACCATGGTTTGGCAACGTGCAAAAATTACTATGGCTTGGCTATGCAAAAGTACCTACAAGCCCAAAACGACGTTTATGCGGAAAATATGGCATGCGTGGACCACACGGGTAGGTGTAGGGGCGCCGATATGTATGGTCGCGTCCGATGTTCACTTACGATTGCAAACGCCCATTGGTCATGGCCTACACCTATTAGGGCGACGAGCGCTAGGCCGTAGAGTACGGCTCTCCGAGCCGATATCTATTCGTCAGACCGAAGGAACCATGACATGACAAAAATCGAGGGCCCCACCACATAAAAATGTAAAAATGGTTCGTACTCGCACTAGTAGGGAAACTCCATCCGTGGAAATTTACCATGGTTTGGCAACGTGCAAAAATTACTATGGCTTGGCTATGCAAAAGTACCTACAAGCCCAAAACGACGCTTTATGCGGAAAATATGGCATGTGTGGACCACACGGGTAGGTGTAGGGCGCCGCTATGTATGGTCGCGTCCGATGTTCACTTACGATTGCAAACGTCCATTGGTCACGGCCTACACCTATTAGGGCGACGAGCGCTAGGTCAGAGAGTACGGCTCGGCCGAGCCGATATCTATTCGTCGTGACCGAAGGAACCAGATGACAAAAAAATCGAGGGCCCCACCACATAAAAATGTAAAAATGGTTCGTACTCGCACTAGTAGGGAAACTCCATCCGTGGAAATTTACCATGGTTTGGCAACGTGCAAAAATTACTATGGCTTGGCTATGCAAAAGTACCTACAAGCCCAAAACGACGTTTTATGCGGAAAATATGGCATGTGTGGACCACACGGGTAGGTGTAGGGGCGCCGCTATGTATGGTCGCGTCCGATGTTCACTTACGATTGCAAACGTCCATTGGTCACGGCCTACACCTATTAGGGCGACGAGCGCTAGGCCAGTAGAGTACGGCTACTGTCGAGCAGATATCTATTCGTCAGACCGAAGGAAACCGATGACAAAAATCGAGGGCCCCACCACATAAAAATGTAAAAATGGTTCATACGCACTAGTAGGGAAACTCCATCCGTGGAAATTTACCATGGTTTGGCAACGTGCAAAAATTACTATGGCTTGGCTATGCAAAAGTACCTACAAGCCCAAAACGACGTTTTATGCGGAAAATATGGCATGTGTGGACCACACGGGTAGGTGTAGGGGCGCCGCTATGTATGGTCGCGTCCGATGTTCACTTACGATTGCAAACGTCCATTGGTCACGGCCTACACCTATTAGGGCGACGAGCGCTAGGCCGTAGAGTACGGCTCGATCGAGCTGATATCTATTCGTCGTGACCGAAGGAACCTGATGACAAAAAAATCGAGGGCCCCACCACATAAAAATGTAAAAATGGTTCGTACTCGCACTAGTAGGGAAACTCCATCCGTGGAAATTTACCATGGTTTGGCAACGTGCAAAAATTACTATGGCTTGGCTATGCAAAAGTACCTACAAGCCCAAAACGACGCTTTATGCGAAAATATGGCATGTGTGGACCACACGGGTAGGTGTAGGGGCGCCGCTATGTATGGTCGCGTCCGATGTTCACTTACGATTGCAAACGTCCATTGGTCATGGCCTACACCTATTAGGGCGACGAGCGCTAGGCCAGAGTACGGCTCGGCCGAGCCGATATCTATTCGTCGTGACCGAAGGAACCAGATGACAAAAAAATCGAGGGCCCCACCACATAAAAATGTAAAAATGGTTCGTACTCGCACTAGTAGGGAAACTCCATCCGTGGAAATTTACCATGGTTTGGCAACGTGCAAAAATTACTATGGCTTGGCTATGCAAAAGTACCTACAAGCCCAAAACGACGTTTATGCGGAAAATATGGCATGTGTGGACCACACGGGTAGGTGTAGGGGCGCCGCTATGTATGGTCGCGTCCGATGTTCACTTACGATTGCAAACGTCCATTGGTCACGGCCTACACCTATTAGGGCGACGAGCGCTAGGGCCAGAGTACGGCTCGGCCGAGCCGATATCTATTCGTCGTGACCGAAGGAACCGATGACAAAAAAATCGAGGGCCCCACCACATAAAAATGTAAAAATGGTTCGTACTCGCACTAGTAGGGAAACTCCATCCGTGGAAATTTACCATGGTTTGGCAACGTGCAAAAATTACTATGGCTTGGCTATGCAAAAGTACCTACAAGCCCAAAACGACGTTTTATGCGGAAAATATGGCATGTGTGGACCACACGGGTAGGTGTAGGGGCGCCGCTATGTATGGTCGCGTCCGATGTTCACTTACGATTGCAAACGTCCATTGGTCATGGCCTACACCTATTAGGGCGACGAGCGCTAGGCCGTAGAGTACGGCTCGGTCGAGCTGATATCCATTCGTCGTGACCGAAGGAACCGTATGACAAAAATCGAGGGCCCCACCACATAAAAATGTAAAAATGGTTCGTACTCGCACTAGTAGGGAAACTCCATCCGTGGAAATTTACCATGGTTTGGCAACGTGCAAAAATTACTATGGCTTGGCTATGCAAAAGTACCTACAAGCCCAAAACGACGTTTTATGCGGAAAATATGGCATGTGTGGACCACACGGGTAGGTGTAGGGGCGCCGCTATGTATGGTCGCGTCCGATGTTCACTTACGATTGCAAACGTCCATTGGTCACGGCCTACACCTATTAGGGTGATGAGCGCTAGGCCGTAGAGTACGGCTTGGCCGAGCCGATATCCATTCGTCGTGACCGAAGGAACCGATGACAAAAAAATCGAGGGCCCCACCACATAAAAATGTAAAAATGGTTCGTACTCGCACTAGTAGGGAAACTCCATCCGTGGAAATTTACCATGGTTTGGCAACGTGCAAAAATTACTATGGCTTGGCTATGCAAAAGTACCTACAAGCCCAAAACGACGTTTTATGCGGAAAATATGGCATGTGTGGACCACACGGGTAGGTGTAGGGGCGCCGCTATGTATGGTCGCGTCCGATGTTCACTTACGATTGCAAACGTCCATTGGTCACGGCCTACACCTATTAGGGCGACGAGCGCTAGGCCGTAGAGTACGGCTCGGCCGAGCCGATATCCATTCGTCGTGACCGAAGGAACCGTATGACAAAAAAAATCGAGGGCCCCACCACATAAAAATGTAAAAATGGTTCGTACTCGCACTAGTAGGGAAACTCCATCCGTGGAAATTTACCATGGTTTGGCAACGTACAAAAATTACTATGGCTTGGCTATGCAAAAGTACCTACAAGCCCAAAACGACGCTTTATGCGGAAAATATGGCATGTGTGGACCACACGGGTAGGTGTAGGGGCGCCGCTATGTATGGTCGCGTCCGATGTTCACTTACGATTGCAAACGTCCATTGGTCACGGCCTACACCTATTAGGGCGACGAGCGCTAGGCCGTAGAGTACGGCTCGGCCGAGCCGATATCTATTCGTCGTGACCGAAGGAACCGATGACAAAAAAATCGAGGGCCCCACCACATAAAAATGTAAAAATGGTTCGTACTCGCACTAGTAGGGAAACTCCATCCATGGAAATTTACCATGGTTTGGCAACGTGCAAAAATTACTATGGCTTGGCTATGCAAAAGTACCTACAAGCCCAAAACGACGCTTTATGCGGAAAATATGGCATGTGTGGACCACACGGGTAGGTGTAGGGCGCCGCTATGTATGGTCGCGTCCGATGTTCACTTACGATTGCAAACGTCCATTGGTCACGGCCTACACCTATTAGGGCGACGAGCGCTAGGCCGTAGAGTACGGCTCGATCGAGCCGATATCTATTCGTCGTGACCGAAGGAACCGATGACAAAAAAATCGAGGGCCCCACCACATAAAAATGTAAAAATGGTTCGTACTCGCACTAGTAGGGAAACTCCATCCGTGGAAATTTACCATGGTTTGGCAACGTGCAAAAATTACTATGGCTTGGCTATGCAAAAGTACCTACAAGCCCAAAACGACGTTTTATGCGGAAAATATGGCATGTGTGGACCACACGGTAGGTGTAGGGGCGCCGCTATGTATGGTCGCGTCCGATGTTCACTTACGATTGCAAACGTCCATTGGTCACGGCCTACACCTATTAGGGCGACGAGCGCTAGGCCGTAGAGTACGGCTCGGCCGAGCCGATATCCATTCGTCGTGACCGAAGGAACCGTATGACAAAAAAATCGAGGGCCCCACCACATAAAAATGTAAAAATGGTTCATACTCGCACTAGTAGGGAAACTCCATCCGTGGAAATTTACCATGGTTTGGCAACGTGCAAAAATTACTATGGCTTGGCTATGCAAAAGTACCTACAAGCCCAAAACGATGCGGAAAATATGGCATTATGCGGTATGGTCGCGTCCGATGTTCACTTACGATATTGGTCATGACAAAAAAATCGAGGGCCCCACCACATAAAAATGTAAAAATGGTTCGTACTCACACTAGTAGGGAAACTCCATCCGTGGAAATTAACCATGGTTCGGCAACGTGCAAAAATTACTATGGCTTGGCTATGCAAAAGTACCTACAAGCCCAAAACGACGTTTTATGCGGAAAATATGGCATGTGTGGACCACACGGGTAGGTGTAGGGGCGCCGCTATGTATGGTCGCGCCCGATGTTCACTTACGATTGCAAACGTCCATTGGTCACGGCCTACACCTATTAGGGCGACGAGCGCTAGGCCGTAGAGTACGGCTCGGGCCGAGCCGATATCCATTCGTCGTGACCGAAGGAACCGATGACAAAAATCGAGGGCCCCACCACATAAAAATGTAAAAATGGTTCGTACTCGCACTAGTAGGGAAACTCCATCCGTGGAAATTTACCATGGTTTGGCAACGTGCAAAAATTACTATGGCTTGGCTATGCAAAAGTACCTACAAGCCCAAAACGACGTTTTATGCGGAAAATATGGCATGTGTGGACCACACGGGTAGGTGTAGGGGCGCCGCTATGTATGGTCGCGTCCGATGTTCACTTACGATTGCAAACGTCCATTGGTCACGGCCTACACCTATTAGGGCGACGAGCGCTAGGCCGTAGAGTACGGCTCGGCCGAGCCGATATCTATTCGTCGTGACCGAAGGAACCAGATGACAAAAAAATCGAGGGCCCCACCACATAAAAATGTAAAAATGGTTCGTACTCGCACTAGTAGGGAAACTCCATCCGTGGAAATTTACCATGGTTTGGCAACGTGCAAAAATTACTATGGCTTGGCTATGCAAAAGTACCTACAAGCCCAAAACGACGCTTTATGCGGAAAATATGGCATGTGTGGACCACACGGGTAGGTGTAGGGGCGCCGCTATGTATGGTCGCGTCCGATGTTCACTTACGATTGCAAACGTCCATTGGTCACGGCCTACACCTATTAGGGGCGACGAGCGCTAGGCCGTAGAGTACGGCTCGGCCGAGCCGATATCCATTCGTCGTGACCGAAGGAACCAGATGACAAAAATCGAGGGCCCCACCACATAAAAATGTAAAAATGGTTCGTACTCGCACTAGTAGGGAAACTCCATCCGTGGAAATTTACCATGGTTTGGCAACGTGCAAAAATTACTATGGCTTGGCTATGCAAAAGTACCTACAAGCCCAAAACGACGTTTATGCGGAAAATATGGCATGTGTGGACCACACGGGTAGGTGTAGGGCGCCGCTATGTATGGTCGCGTCCGATGTTCACTTACGATTGCAAACGTCCATTGGTCACGGCCTACACCTATTAGGGCGACGAGCGCTAGGCCGTAGAGTACGGCTCGGCCGAGCCGATATCCATTCGTCGTGACCGAAGGAACCGATGACAAAAAAATCGAGGGCCCCACCACATAAAAATGTAAAAATGGTTCGTACTCGAACTAGTAGGGAAACTCCATCCGTGGAAATTTACCATGGTTTGGCAACGTGCAAAAATTACTATGGCTTGGCTATGCAAAAGTACCTACAAGCCCAAAACGACGTTTTATGCGGAAAATATGGCATGTGTGGACCACACGGGTAGGTGTAGGGGCGCCGCTATGTATGGTCGCGTCCGATGTTCACTTACGATTGCAAACGTCCATTGGTCACGGCCTACACCTATTAGGGCGACGAGCGCTAGGCCGTAGAGTACGGGGCTCTGGCCGAGCCGATATCCATTCGTCGTGACCGAAGGAACCAGATGACAAAAAAATCGAGGGCCCCACCACATAAAAATGTAAAAATGGTTCGTACTCGCACTAGTAGGGAAACTCCATCCGTGGAAATTTACCATGGTTTGGCAACGTGCAAAAATTACTATGGCTTGGCTATGCAAAAGTACCTACAAGCCCAAAACGACGTTTTATGCGGAAAATATGGCATGTGTGGACCACACGGGTAGGTGTAGGGGCGCCGCTATGTATGGTCGCGTCCGATGTTCACTTACCATTGCAAACGTCCATTGGTCACGGCCTACACCTATTAGGGCGACGAGCGCTAGGCCGTAGAGTACGGCTCGGTCGAGCTGATATCCATTCGTCGTGACCGAAGGAACCAGATGACAAAAAAATCGAGGGCCCCACCACATAAAAATGTAAAAATGGTTCGTACTCGCACTAGTAGGGAAACTCCATCCGTGGAAATTTACCATGGTTTGGCAACGTGCAAAAATTACTATGGCTTGGCTATGCAAAAGTACCTACAAGCCCAAAACGACGTTTTATGCGGAAAATATGGCATGTGTGGACCACACGGGTAGGTGTAGGCGCGATATGTATGGTCGCGTCCGATGTTCACTTACGATTGCAAACGTCCATTGGTCACGGCCTACACCTATTAGGCGACGAGCGCTAGGCCAGAGTACGGCTCTGGCCGAGCCGATATCTATTCGTCGTGACCGAAGGAACCGATGACAAAAAAATCGAGGGCCCCACCACATAAAAATGTAAAAATGGTTCGTACGCACTAGTAGGGAAACTCCATCCGTGGAAATTTACCATGGTTTGGCAACGTGCAAAAATTACTATGGCTTGGCTATGCAAAAGTACCTACAAGCCCAAAACGACGTTTTATGCGGAAAATATGGCATGTGTGGACCACACGGGTAGGTGTAGGGGCGCCGCTATGTATGGTCGCGTCCGATGTTCACTTACGATTGCAAACGTCCATTGGTCACGGCTACACCTATTAGGGCGACGAGCGCTAGGTCAGAGTACGGCTCGGCCGAGCCGATATCTATTCGTCGTGACCGAAGGAACCGATGACAAAAAAATCGAGGGCCCCACCACATAAAAATGTAAAAATGGTTCGTACTCGCACTAGTAGGGAAACTCCATCCGTGGAAATTTACCATGGTTTGGCAACGTGCAAAAATTACTATGGCTTGGCTATGCAAAAGTACCTACAAGCCCAAAACGACGTTTATGCGGAAAATATGGCATGTGTGGACCACACGGGTAGGTGTAGGGGCGCCGCTATGTATGGTCTCGTCCGATGTTCACTTACGATTGCAAACGTCCATTGGTCACGGCCTACACCTATTAGGGCGACGAGCGCTAGGCCGTAGAGTACGGCTCTGGCCGAGCCGATATCTATTCGTCGTGACCGAAGGAACCGATGACAAAAAATCGAGGGCCCCACCACATAAAAATGTAAAAATGGTTCGTACTCGCACTAGTAGGAAACTCCGTCCGTGGAAATTTACCATGGTTTGGCAACGTGCAAAAATTACTATGGCTTGGCTATGCAAAAGTACCTACAAGCCCAAAACTACGTTTTATGCGGAAAATATGGCATGTGTGGACCACACGGGTAGGTGTAGGGGCGCCGCTATGTATTGTCGCGTCCGATGTTCACTTACGATTGCAAACGTCCATTGGTCACGGCCTACACCTTTTAGGGCGACGAGCGCTAGGCCGTAGAGTACGGCCGATCGAGCCGATATCTATTCGTCGTGACCGAAGGAACCGATGACAAAAAAAATCGAGGGCCCCACCACATAAAAATGTAAAAATGGTTCGTACTCGCACTAGTAGGGAAACTCCATCCGTGGAAATTTACCATGGTTTGGCAATGTGCAAAAATTACTATGGCTTGGCTATGCAAAAGTACCTACAAGCCCAAAACGACGTTTTATGCGGAAAATATGGCATGTGTGGACCACACGGGTAGGTGTAGGGGCGCCGCTATGTATGGTCGCGTCCGATGTTCACTTACGATTGCAAACGTCCATTGGTCACGGCCTACACCTATTAGGGCGACGAGCGCTAGGCCGTAGAGTACGGCTCTCCGAGCTGATATCTATTCGTCAGACCGAAGGAACCGATGACAAAAATCGAGGGCCCCACCACATAAAAATGTAAAAACGGTTCGTACTCGCACTAGTAGGGAAACTCCATCCGTGGAAATTTACCATGGTTTGGCAACGTGCAAAAATTACTATGGCTTGGCTATGCAAAAGTACCTACAAGCCCAAAACGACGCTTTATGCGGAAAATATGGCATGTGTGGACCACACGGTAGGTGTAGGGGCGCGCTATGTATGGTCGCGTCCGATGTTCACTTACGATTGCAAACGTCCATTGGTCACGGCCTACACCTATTAGGGCGACGAGCGCTAGGCCGTAGAGTACGGCTCGGCCGAGCCGATATCTATTCGTCGTGACCGAAGGAACCGATGACAAAAATCAAGGGCCCCACCACATAAAAATGTAAAAATGGTTCATACTCGCACTAGTAGGGAAACTCCATCCGTGGAAATTTACCATGGTTTGGCAACGTGCAAAAATTACTATGGCTTGGCTATGCAAAAGTACCTACAAGCCCAAAACGACGTTTTATGCGGAAAATATGGCATGTGTGGACCACACGGGTAGGTGTAGGGGCACTGTGGAGGTATAAACTCCATATACCCTCATGGCCTAGTTTGGGCCAACATGCTATCACCAGGCCGGCCCATCAAGCTCCAAGACCGATCGGCTCAGCCGGCCTGACAAAACTTAAAACGGGCAATTATATCGAAGACCGATGCTGAGGACAAGACCTAGCTGAGATAGGAAAGTTTAGACTTGTAAAGTATGTAAACTTAGTACCAGATAGGCTAGTTCCGACTTGTAACCTTGCTCCCCGTAATATATAAGGAGAGCAAGGACCCCCATGCCAGGGGACGGAATCGCATAACGCATTTACTCATGCATCCACATCATAATCGAAACAAGAGCCAGACGTAGGGTATTACGCTTCATAGCGGCCCGAACCCGGGTAAACCTTGTGTGATTGCTCCCTCGTTTACATCTTGCTTGCAACCCGGTGCGCCTTCCGCCAATCCATTACCGGTCAGGGCATACCGGGTCGGACTATCGCCGATATTTCGTCGACAAAGGCGCGCTGCAGGGTGCGCACCGAGATTTCATGTCGATCAAGATGGTTTCCTTCCCGGCTTCCATGACTTTCGGCCGGTCTCACCTTCACCATTGGGACGATGACCCGGACAACCGCTCCATTACACCTTATACATCGAGAGTCCGCCCTCGATCTTAGCTCTACAAAGCAATGAAGATACAAATCCTTCGCCTCCTGCATTTGAGGCATCATCATCAAAGCTCGAGTTATCGAACTCCAAATTTCCTTCTAGGCACCAATCAACCACCGCACAAAATTGGGCCGATCTGTTCGAAGCAACTCATGATCAACAGATAGGCTCATGGAGTTTTTTGCTCACTTTGATCTATCCAAATTGAATCAAAGCAAGAATCACCCACTATCCTTCAACAGACCAAGCGCAAACAAAACATATCGGATCGCAAGATCCTAGATCCAAGGGTTGCATCACCGTTCCCATACGGGTTGCCAAATACCGCCGACCTATTCAGCTACCAACTTTTAGCGATTACCCCAAAGGCTACAACCGGATTCCCCGATCCACACTCGCATGATCGCCTACGCTTTCGACGCACCCGAAGGACATATTGTCAACCATGTGCACCTCGAAGAAGTCACGATGACCAATCTCCAGAGAAACACGGACGTTACTCCGGACACGCCCGTACTCGACGATTACTACAACATCTTAGAATTCTCGGGATCTGCCCATACGATGGTCTATTCCGACAACGAAGAAGAAGTACAATCGCAAACAACAACACCAAGCGTATCGACACTACTCCAGATCTACAACTTACCGTGTTCCGACCAGAGGAACATGAGGAAATTCAGTCAGAGATCCATGACCCGGCCAAATCCGCTCAAGAATTACAGCAATTCCCATCTTTCCCTCCCACTTAGGGAACGCGTATGTCATGTTAGTGACAACGAGGTCACCATCAATGGAGAAACCGGCGAACAAAGGCAACAACGAGAGGGTCGAAACGCAGCCGTGGAACAACGAAGACAAAACGAAGCCGCAATCCAGTGCAGCCGCCGACCAAGATCGTATGGTCGGAGGGGTTTTCACACCTCGCTCGATGATTTTGACCTTGTAAACGAAAGACAAGTTCACACAACCCCAAGTGCTAATCTGGTTGCTATTGACCGCCTCAAGACGGCCAATATTCCTCAAACTCCTCAAATTGAGGAAGCGATTGATTTCCTAGTAGCCGCTAAAGCTCAAGTGAACCATATGAGAGAACAAGCGCGCCTAAACCGCATCTCTCTCGAAGCTACCGGCCGCGTAGTTTCTTCAAAAATCAAATCCCACTCTAGAGAAGGAGGCGCTAACGACAACAACTATGTAGACGATGGAGAAAGTTGTGGGAATTTTCCTCACAATAGATTTCACCGTAGACACAATGATAGAAGACAGATCCACCACGGAGATAACAGAGATCATGATCAACCTTTCAATCACCATCATGGTGAACAATATGATGACAACGACCTCCGAGCAGTCATCAACAATCGATACCGAGCCCGTATGGATGCCGCAGACCGGCCGTATTCAGCCGCCTCTACGAGAGGTAGTCTCGCCTAAAAGTTTCAGGATACCGTATATCAAAACTTACGATGGCAAGGTCGATCCGAGCATTGGATCCTCTTATACGAAGTAGCCGTACGAGCCAGGAGGAGATGAACATGTCATGGCCAATTACCTTCCTATTGTACTCGACAAATGGGCCGAATAATTGGTTATTACGCCAACGAGAGGGGCGATTCACGCTTGGCCCCAATTGCGACACCTCTTCATCGAAAATTACGTAACCACGTGCCAAAGAGCCAGCACTAAATACGACCTAGCAAAGATCGTCGATTACCCAAATGAACCGCTACGTCACTACATACGGCGCTTCGAAGTCCGGACAACAATTCCGCATTTCGAAGTCGGTTGTGTCCCCGTTCGTACAAGGATTACGACAACAAGGAAATATCGATCTACGAAAAGAACTCTTGAGAAGACAACCCACTACAACCGACGAGATGTTGTAATAGCACGTGAATTCGCCGTGTTGATGATGCCATGCAACAATTGCCCGAAACCGGACAAGGATACAGAACTTCAAGAAACGATGACAGAAAGAGATTTTCAACGCAAAGATATGCGCGAAATGACATGTACGTGACAATAACCGTCACAATGAACGACGACGCGACAATCGCATTCAAAACAATTATAACAGACACAGATCAACGTGTCCATTCGGTACCACCCAACAGAAAAAGAAGCGAGACTTCGATCCGCATATGAGAAAATCCTAGGCCAGATTGCCCTAAGCATCCAGGAAAAGGCCATACCACGGGCGAATGCCGAGGATTCACAAGAATTTTTAGCAGGGGCACCGCCAAGAAACAAAGGTTGATAAAACAAAACAAGGAAAAACGACCTGAACAGAAGGACAAAACCGAGGAAGAGGAAAACAGCGATAAAGACCATCGACATCAATTCAACGAGCCCACCAAACACCTGTCACCATGATCTTCGGCGGCAAGGTTGGCCTCGAAAACTCGCGTGACAAGAAATTACTAAAAAGGAGGATCATGGCGATCGCTAAGTCGATGGGGCAAACACAAGATACTAAAGCCCAAATGGGTCGGAACAACCACCACCTTCAACAGTGGCTGACATGTGGGCAAATATACCGACGGGCGTTTCCCCTTGGTACTCGATACGCTTGTCAACCACATACGTATGGAAAGAGTACTCATAGATGGCGACGCGCCTTAAACATACTATTCTTACAAGCATTCCGAGAGCTAGGTTAAAGATCGAAGATCTCGAGCCTTACGACTCACCATTCTGGGAGTCATGCCAGCAAACCATCAATGCCTTTGGGAAAAATAACCCTACCCGTCCGCCGGGGACAAGACAAGACTTCGTAAAAAGACTACGCGCCTTCATCGTAGCCGACTTCGAAGGCGTCTACCATGCCATACTCGGTCGACCGTGATCGCGAAGTTCATGGCCATCCCTCACTATGGATATCTAGTATTGAAAATGCCAACATCAAAAGGCATTCTTTCTCTTAGAGGCAATGTGCTTATGGCCCATGATTGCGAAACAAAACGCCTATGCAAAGCAATTGAATTAGCCGACCTCAAAGCTCACATGGAGCAAACATACCTTGAAGCAAAAAAGATACCAAGCCGATCTCCGTGATCCCAAGAAAGTCTAAAAGATCGCCTAACAAAAGCAACGACACAAAGAAGATCGAGCTCATCCCCGGCGATAAAGAAAAACCGCTCTTATAGGAGCCCATCTAGACAAAGAAATAGGAAGACGCGTCGTCCAATTCCTAAGGGACAACATAAGCATATTTGCTTGGAAACCAAAGACATGCCAGTGTCCCAAGGGAAAAGGCCGAGCACTTCCTTAATGTCTCGAAAACCGCCAAACCAATCAAGCAAAGATTACGACGGTTTGCTCGCGACAGAAGGAGGTGATTAGGGTAGAAGTGTTAAAGCTATTAGCAAATGGTTTTATAAAAGAAGTGTATCATCCCGACCGGCTATCCAATCCAGTTCTTGTACAAAAGAAAATGGTGAATGGAGAATGTGTGTTGATTATACCGACCTCAACAAACACTCGCCTAAAGACCCCTTTAAACTACCTCGTATCGACGAAGTAGTTGATTCAACCGCAGTCGCGAACCGTTGTCCTTTTTAGATTGCTATTCAGGGTATCACCAAATAGCCTTAGCAACTCACGATCAAATAAAAACATCATTCATCACGCTTTCGGCGATACGCTATACGACCATGTCGTTTGGCCTCAAAAATGCTGGTGCAACATACCAACGCGCTATCCAAGAGTGTCTTCAAAAGAAATTTCCACCGCTTGGTCGAAGCATACGTAGACGACGTAGTCGTAAAAAACAAAGGAGAGCGGATCCTTAGTTACAAACCTAGAGCGAACCTTTGCCGCCTTAAACAAATTTCAAAGTGAAGTTAAACCCACAAAAATGCATATTCGGAGTACCATCGGGATACTACTTGGCAACGTAGTTAGCCAAGACGGCATCAAGCCAAATCCAGAAAAGGTTAATGCAGTCTTAAAAATGATGCAACCGAAAGGCATAAAAGATATCCGTAAACTTGCCGGATGCATGGCGGCTTTAAGCCGCTTCATATCAAGACTTGGCGAAAAGGCCTCCCTTTTTCAAATTATTAAAAGCCAAGCAAAAATTTGAATGGACAAGCGAAGGCATAAAGCCTTCTTCGAACTCAAGACATATTTAACATCGCCACCGCACTAACAAAGCACCTAAAGATGACGAAGAGTTATTGCTATACATTGCAATTACCGATCACGTGGTCAAGACAAAGAATAGTCGTCGAACGACAAGAAGAGGGACACACATATGGTGTACGAGACCAGTCTACTACATTAGCGAAGTTTTAAATGACTCCAAACAGATACCCACATGTACAAAAACTTTTGTACGGGATCCTAATAACAAAACGAAAATTGCTACACTACTTTGACACATATCCGATCACAATAGTAACAACACGCCGTTGGTGACATACTGCGCAATAAAGATGCCAAAATGGTCGGATCATCAAATGGGCAATAGAGCTTAGCCCATACACATTGAAATTTCAAAGTAGAACAACCATCAAATCCCAAGCTTTGGCTGATTTTCTAGTAGAATGGACGGACATGTCCTTACCTCCATTTCGAACGACGCCGAACGATGGGAAATGTTCTTCGATGGCTCCCTTTAAAATAAAAGGAGCAGAGCGGCGTCGTGTTCAAAGCACCAAGCGGCGATACCCTAAGATACGTACCGCGTATCCATTTCAAAGCTTCAAATAATGCGGCCGAATACGAAGCTGCACTTCACGGCCTCAAGCCAGCTATCGAGTTGGGCATAAAAAGGCTCCTCGTCTTTGGAGATTCCAATTTAGTCGTCCAGCAAATCAACAAAGAATGGGACTGTACTAATGAGAAAATGGAAGCATACGTGGCGTAGATAAGGAAGCTGAAAAATAAATTCTGTGGTCTGAATTCACCTATATACCAAGAGAAAAGAACAAGCTCATGACCAATTATCTAAATTGGGATCTGATAGAGCAAAAATGCCACCTGACGTATTTGTTCAAGATTTACTATTACCTTCTGTCACACAAGAAGTAGCACAGGAGCCACCACAAAAGGAAACAGATCCATCTGACGACAAAACCAAAACAGATGATATCCAGCAGAGCATACTTCTAGCTCATCTCCGACCAGCAGCAAACAATATCATCGCTGCAATCCGACCAGCACCTTTCAGAATAAATGCTCCAGTAACAAGGTCAGGCAAAAAATCTATAGATAACTCCAAAGTTATTTATCCAAAGAAAAGAAAGCGACAAGATCCCTCAACCACAAAGGGATGTAACGAGCAAATACCATCGCAGAACCTTTGGAAAAAACAATGGAGACAAAGCCAGATCGAGAATTCCTTTTATTCGGTATCTTATTGACGAGGATACACCGACGATAAAAACAAAAACAAATACTCATAAGACGCAGTAAACATTATGTCCTAGTCGATGGGCAACTCATGCGCAAAAATGCAAGCGCTGAAGTCTTGCAAAAATGCATTTCTTTCGAAGAAGGAGCAGAATTACTACTACGTATACACGAAGGGATGTGTGGAAATCATGCAGCATCAAAAACACTGGTCGGAAAGGTATTCCGAGCAGGCTTTTAGTGGCCAACCGCACTCACCGATGCTAAGAAACTAGTTCAGCATTGTAAAGGTTGCCAATTCTTCGCTAAACAAATTCATGTCCCTGCACATGAGCTTCAAACAATACCAGCCGCATGGCCCTTTTCATGCTGGGGACTAGACATGATAGGACCATTCAAAAAATCCCTCAGGCTATCAATTTGTCTATGTACTTATAGACAAATTTTCAAAATGGATAGAATATAAGCCCTTAGTCAAGGCAAATGCTCAAAAGGCCGTCGAATTCCTACCGTACGTCGTACATCGTTTCTGCGTACCCAATACCATTATAACAGATTTAGGATCCACATTCACAGTGTGGCGAATTTTGGGATTTTTGCGAAGACTTAGGAACAAAAGTGAAATATGTATCGCTGGCTCACCCGAGCCAATGGTCAAGTCGAAAGAGCAAATGGGATGATTATAGACGCCTACGAAAAAGGCTATATCGAGACAACGATACCCATCCATGGAGATGGTATCACGAATTACCCGCTATGATATGGGGACTTCGAACTCAACCAAGCAAATACAAAAAGGCCTCGCCTTATTTCATGATATTTGGTGCAAGCAAGCTCTACCGTATGAAGTGGCATTTGGCTCACCAAGAACAAAAACTATGACGAGGAAGCCACAAATGAAGTCAGAAAAACTATGATCGATTCAGAGAAGAGCGCAACTTGGAAACACTCCCAAGAATGGCTAAATATCTAGCGTCTCTACGGCGCTATTACAACAGAAAGTAAAAGAAAGGCAGCTTTGTGGTCGGAGACCTCGTCCTCAAAAGAATTCGAAATCGACGACCTTCACAAATTGTCATCTCATTGGGAAGGACCTTTCCTAGTCAAAGCAACCACAAGACCAACAACTTATAAACTGTGTACTCTAGAAGATCCACCTAGAGATTTGCCAAACTCTTGGCACATAGAACACTTAATTAAATTCTATGCTTAAGGCAATTGTAATTTAACAAGCACCGCCATATGTACCAAAGCACATAGATATTCTTACAAAGATTTGGTGCCGCATCACAAAACTTGTTACCACAGAAAGTTTTACATTATTGCTCGTGCACAAGATCTATCTTGTCGGCAATAACAACACAGGCGGTGCCCCAACAAACTTTTTGCAAGTCCTTGAGCTTCTCCGGAGAAGTGTCTGCAGGCCGTCCAGACTCCAAACGCTTGAAATCTGCCCGAGGAAAGTGAGATTGCGCAAGAGCTAGAACACTCGACGCAACAAAGCGGCTCCCCTTTCCGACAAATTCCTTTAATAAGCGCCATGAACGGCGGCATTGATCCACAACAAAATCGGGAACAAGAAGGGATTTGCCGCCACTTCACCTCGCGCGCAGCTACGTGAACAGGCCGCACCACCCGCCATGGAAAGATAACGTTCACAATTGCTGGTTATCATCCTTCAAGACGCCAAATTGAGCCATATGACGCTCATGCGTTTCTACACAAACACAATTTATAACATACAAAGATCAAGACCTCAAAACACATAACATAACAAAGGAGAAAAACACACCTCGTGCCTCCCTTTCCAAGCGTTCAATTTCTACGCAGGCCTTATTGCCTACTTCGTTCAGACGAGCAATTTCAGCAGCCATTAAGGCTTTTTCACTCTCCAATTCTGCAAAATACTCAATCAGTTACTTGTAACTTCTATTAAAATACTAAGTAACAAGAGCAAAGTAAAACAAACCTTTATGTTGCTCCCGAAGGATTCGCAACCTTTTTCACCAGGAATCTTTCTCAAGTTCCCAAAGCTTTTCACGACCTTCATACACTCGGATTTGCCGACCCAAATCCTCGTTTTGCTTCCGCAAAAGACCATTTTCACACATGGTCGGTTTAAACTGCTCTATGCAGAGGCGACGTTTTTCAGCAACGTCTTCAACAGCCTGCATAAAGGATCTTTTATAAATACCACAAGATGGGCAAAATAGAAAAGTCACTAAAAGACAAGTTCTAACCTTGACACGAGCCCGCAAATCAGCAAACACTTGCTCAAAACCATCAGAGATGGTACCCCTGGCAACATCTTCAAAAATGTGCCACTCTCCATCCTCATCCTGACGGGCAACGTAGCTGCGGCTGCCAGGAACATGGGCACCAGAAGAAGTTCCTCCTCTAATCTCTTCCATTATCTCAGGGCGATCTGTTGTTGATACACTGGGCCTAAAACTACCCAAGCGCATATTCAGATATTGATCCCCTTCAGCAGAAAAAGCCAGGGAAGAATCCAGCGCCAAACTTGGCACAGATGGCTGTGCATCCCTAGAGGAGGCCATAATGTTGATACCCGTAGTAACCACCACAGGTTCAGTAACAGCATTTGCAACAACTATCCCCGGATCCCCAACAACATCGATCAGCTAGGGGGTTACAACTTCAGAACAGCTTCTTGGCCCACCAAAGCAGTTCCAATGCTTTCCACCAAGGGCTCTCCGCCCAAATCTTCAACAATAGGAACCCCGGCAACAACAAATTTTTGCACAATAATCAAAACAATTCAAGGCATAGCAAAGATACGCCAAGAAATTTATATACTCACAAACTTCCGATTGTTCAAAGTGAGTGTTGAACCAATCAAGCATATCGGTCTCCACGTTCTGAACAGAAGTAGAAGATCCAATAACAACATCAGCCTCGGTATCACAAGGCAATACAGCAGCAGAAGCATTCTGATCCTCTAAAACCTCAGCCAAGTTATCGTCGAATATCGCGCCAAAAGCCCAAATTTGTAATTGGCATAACAAAGTTGATTCCCGTAATCAACAAATGAGTGAGGAAGTACACGGGGAGGAGTATGACTCCGACCACCACTACGCCCAGCGCGCAAACATTTGCGCCGAGCAATTTCAGCAAGCGATAAGTTATCGTCAGAATCAGATTCAGAATCTGATGACTCTGCAATCTGACGATAACGACGCTTCGACCGCCTGAAGCACAGGGTCAAGAGATAAAGAGCCACCCGTCAGACACCAGAATGTTTCTTTTTCTTCTCATACACAACCTTCTCGCTTCCCGGCAGCCTTTAGATTGATCATCGACAGTGCTCCACGGCAAAGATCATCGTGCACCGTCATCCCGTCAATACCCCGATCAAAACCAAGTGCGTTGGTATCAAGAGCTTCCCACTGCAGATCATCTAAAGGCACTCGGACACGTAAATATGACGGCCCCGTAAGCATATACAATTTCAGTCAAAACATAATTACCAAAAGCATTGAGATATAAAGAAAACAAACAAAGTGAACATGACAAGATGCGGTGGAGGTGGCATCCTCCAGGCATAAGGTTTAATAGTTGACCGAGGGATATGAGTATCCTCCCCCGTTTGAACATCTTCATAAGCCTCAAGTTAATATCATCAAGAGAAATTTCCTCCGAAGATTCACGAGAAGGGTCATCCTTCGACGATATTCCCACAGAAATTAATTCTCTCCCTCAAAGGTTGGATACGGCGAGAGATGAAAAAAAACCGCCACCGTAAAACCGTTCAGGCCCTTAAAATTCATCATTGCCAGATCTCGCTCACTTCAATCATCTCGTAGCGTTTGGCTTATCCGACCGTGATGATTTGGTTCGAATTTGAGTAATATCACAAGGGCAGGCCTCCCTTGCTGATTATCATTCACATAGAACCATTTTTTGAACCAATCTTTCACATTGTCGGTATGAGTGAAAGACAAACTACCGTGAACGCATTCCATCACGAAGAGAGAGGTAGCACGCCCCAAACCTACTGGCTACCTCCTAAATTTCCCTCTTTTTTTCAATTCATAAAAATGATGAAACACATTGAAGTTTGGGGAATTGCAAGATACATTTCACAATATGCAACAAAGAGAGCAACTGTCATAATTGAGTTCGGTTGCCGGATTGCGATAGAAATCCTCCAAAAATGCAGAGTTCCACCAGGAAAGTATGAAGCGGAATACCCAAGCCTCGATGAAATAATCTTCAAAAACAACTATTTCACCATCATAAGGGCGGGGAACGCCTCACCTCGTGGCGGCACACGCCACACTTCAAAGGATGCCGGCGGAATCATGCCCCCATCCGCCAAAGAATTCAGCGACGCCGCCGTCGACCGCGTCGGCGACCAAAGAAGCTTCATTTGTTTCTCATACTCCTTCGTTCCTTTTCCTTCTTCTTCTCTCGCGCAGATTGACGCTTCTTCGCCATGATTTTCGGACGGAAGGATGCGGTTGCTCGAGCTAACCCTAGACACAAGCAGGGGAGCGTACCGATTGCAAGAACGGCAGGCAAAATGAAACCAAGCGGTCCAAATGATGGCGGCACCAAGAGTTTTTAACCGCACTAGGGTTTTTACTTCGATGGGCCGAAGAAATGGGCCGCCCTAGCGGAAAAAGGCTTTTTCGGTTCGTTTCATTTTCCCCGTTTAAAATTCATTTTTTTTTCGCAGACGCACGCCTTACTGCATAAACCCGAAAGCCGGCTCGCAAGCAAAGCTACCGATGGCCATTTAAGTCCGCCTTTAGCTATAGTCTTAAAAAATTTCGCTAAAAGATCGGGTTCACAACGAAGTCGTTTCCAACCCGTAACAAAGTTACAGTATAGCAGCAGATATCATCAACATTTCAACCCACACAATCCGACATGAGCCGGGATTCTTTGGCCAATGATACCGGTTATTCGCGCACAAATAGCTAAGCTATTTTTATGGGTTTAGATTCAAAACCATGGTCTCACAACCACGCCTGGGACCGAGTTAAGTAGCAAAGCTATCTTAGCTTAATCATGACAAAGTCATGGCATGGTTCAAACCGACCAGCCCAAATGAAATTTGGCCTGCTCGGTCTCACTCAAAGAGTGGTCGGAAACACATAGAGCATGACACAATGATCAGTTTGTCTTCTTTCTTAAGACCCTGACATAACGTGTCCCACCTCATCTCAGGCTCGGGGACTATCTGGGCCCACGTCACCTGAGAGGTGACATGGGCTAGATCTTTCTTTTAGAGCTTGCTGCAACATATACTATCTTACAGCAACCTCGGGGACTACGTGGGCCCACGTCATTTGCATGACTCGGCCTGATCCTTTTCTTTACAAAAGAGTTTAGTTTCAAAACTAAGCTAAGGCAATGACTAATCACGACGGATACCATGTGATGGCAGGCATCACACACTAACGAGGGCCCACGTCTCCAGATTTGGGACCCTTTCAAAATTCTTTTTTCTTTTCAGGAGCATCATAAATCTTTCTGTCAAAACCGACAACGTCAACCAAGTGCAAGCAAAGTGTGGTCGGAAGCACTAGACGGTCCTCCAGCCCCGCTCGGACCACATGTCGAACGTGTGTCCGACCATCCTTTCTCACTCAGCCAAGCAAGACGGTGTTTTGTCCCTCAAGATCCATGATGCTCGGGGACTAGCTGTGGAGGTATAAACTCCATATACCCTCACGGCCTAGTTTGGGCCAACATGCTATCACCAGTGCCGGCCCATCAAGCTCCAAGACCGACGGCTCAGCCGGCCGGACAAACCTAAAACGGGCAATTATATCGAAGACCGACAAGGAGGACAAGACCTAGCCGAGATAGGAAAGTTTAGACTTGTAAAGTATGTAAACTTAGTACCGTATAGGCTAGTTCCGACTTGTAACCTTGCTCCCGTAATATATAAGGAGGGCAAGGACCCCCATGCCGGGGACGGAATCCGGCATAACGCACGACTCATACATCCACATCATAATCGAAACAGAGCAGGACGTAGGGTATTACACTTCATAGCGGCCCGAACCTGGGTAAACCTTGTGTGATTGCTCCCTCGCTTACATCTTGCTCGCAACCTCGGTGCGCCTTCCGCCAATCCATTACGGCCGTGGCATACCCCGGTCGGACTATCGCCGATATTTCGTCGACAGCGCCGCTATGTATGGTCGCGTCCGATGTTCACTTACGATTGCAAACGTCCATTGGTCACGGCCTACACCTATTAGGGCGACGAGCGCTAGGCCGTAGAGTACGGCTCGGCCGAGCCGATATCTATTCGTCGTGACCGAAGGAACCATGATGACAAAAATCGAGGGCCCCACCACATAAAAATGTAAAAATGGTTCGTACTCGCACTAGTAGGGAAACTCCATCCGTGGAAATTTACCATGGTTTGGCAACGTGCAAAAATTTACTATGGCTTGGCTATGCAAAAGTACCTACAAGCCCAAAACGACGTTTTATGCGGAAAATATGGCATGTGTGGACCACACGGGTAGGTGTAGGGGCGCCGCTATGTATGGTCGCGTCCGATGTTCACTTACGATTGCAAACGTCCATTGGTCATGGCCTACACCTATTAGGGCGACGAGCGCTAGGCCGTAGAGTACGGCTCGGCGAGCCGATATCTATTCGTCGTGACCGAAGGAACCGATGACAAAAAAATTGAGGGCCCCACCACATAAAAATGTAAAAATGGTTCGTACTCGCACTAGTAGGGAAACTCCATCCGTGGAAATTTACCATGGTTTGGCAACGTGCAAAAATTACTATGGCTTGGCTATGCAAAAGTACCTACAAGCCCAAAACGACGTTTTATGCGGAAAATATGGCATGTGTGGACCACACGGGTAGGTGTAGGGGCGCCGCTATGTATGGTCGCGTCCGATGTTCACTTACGATTGCAAACGTCCATTGGTCACGGCCTACACTGCTAGGGCGACGAGCGCTAGGCCGTAGAGTACGGCTCTGGCCGAGCCGATATCTATTCGTCGTGACCGAAGGAACCGATGACAAAAAAATCGAGGGCCCCACCACATAAAAATGTAAAAATGGTTCGTACTCGCACTAGTAGGGAAACTCCATCCGTGGAAATTTACCATGGTTTGGCAACGTGCAAAAATTACTATGGCTTGGCTATGCAAAAGTACCTACAAGCCCAAAACGACGTTTTATGCGGAAAATATGGCATGTGTGGACCACACGGGTAGGTGTAGGGCGCCGCTATGTATGGTCGCATCCGATGTTCACTTACGATTTCAAACGTCCATTGGTCACGGCCTACACCTATTAGGGCGACGAGCGCTAGGCCAGAGTACGGCTCTTGGCCGAGCCGATATCTATTCATCGTGACCGAAGGAACCGATGACAAAAATCGAGGGCCCCACCACATAAAAATGTAAAAATGGTTCGTACTCGCACTAGTAGGGAAACTCCATCCGTGGAAATTTACCATGGTTTGGCAACGTGCAAAATTACTATGGCTTGGCTATGCAAAAGTACCTACAAGCCCAAAACGACGTTTTATGCGGAAAATATGGCATGTGTGGACCACACGGGTAGGTGTAGGGGCGCCGCTATGTATGGTCGCGTCCGATGTTCACTTATGATTGCAAACGTCCATTGGTCACGGCCTACACCTATTAGGGCGACGAGCGCTAGGCCGTAGAGTACGGCTCGGTCGAGCTGATATCTATTCGTCGTGACCGAAGGAAACAGATGACAAAAAAATCGAGGGCCCCACCACATAAAAATGTAAAAATGGTTCGTACTCGCACTTGTAGGGAAACTCCATCCGTGGAAATTTACCATGGTTTGGCAACGTGCAAAAATTACTATGGCTTGGCTATGCAAAAGTACCTACAAGCCCAAAACGACGTTTTATGCGGAAAATATGGCATGTGTGGACCACACGGGTAGGTGTAGGGCGCCGCTATGCATGGTCGCATCCGATGTTCACTTACGATTGCAAACGTCCATTGGTCACGGCCTACACCTATTAGGGCGACGAGCGCTAGGCCGTAGAGTACGGCTCGGTCGAGCTGATATCTATTCATCGTGACCGAAGGAACCGATGACAAAAAAATCGAGGGCCCCACCACATAAAAATGTAAAAATGGTTCGTACTCGCACTAGTAGGGAAACTCCGTCCGTGGAAATTTACCATGGTTTGGCAACGTGCAAAAATTACTATGGCTTGGCTATGCAAAAGTACCTACATGCCCAAAACGACGTTTTATGCGGAAAATATGGCATGTGTGGACCACACGGGTAGGTGTAGGGGCTCCGCTATGTATGGTCGCGTCCGATGTTCACTTACGATTGCAAACGTCCATTGGTCACGGTCTACACCTATTAGGGCGACGAGCGCTAGGTCAGAGTACGGCTCTGGGCCGAGCTGATATCTATTCGTCGTGACCGAAGGAACCAGATGACAAAAAAATTGAGGGCCCCACCACATAAAAATGTAAAAATGGTTCGTACTCGCACTAGTAGGGAAACTCCATCCGTGGAAATTTACCATGGTTTGGCAACGTG
This sequence comes from Themeda triandra, assembly GCA_018135685.1. NCBI lineage: Eukaryota > Viridiplantae > Streptophyta > Magnoliopsida > Poales > Poaceae > Themeda > Themeda triandra. The sequence goes on along the minus strand of JAENPR010002745.1, from coordinate 12,937 downwards.
CAAAAATTACTATGGCTTGGCTATGCAAAAGTACCTACAAGCCCAAAACGACGTTTTATGCGGAAAATATGGCATGTGTGGACCACACGGGTAGGTGTAGGGGCGCCGCTATGTATGGTCGCGTCCGATGTTCACTTACGATTGCAAACGTCCATTGGTCACGGCCTACACACTGCTAGGGCGACGAGCGCTAGGCCGTAGAGTACGGCTCGGCCGAGCCGATATCTATTCGTCGTGGACCGAAGGAACCGGATGACAAAAAAATCGAGGGCCCCACCGCATAAAAATGTAAAAATGGTTCGTACTCACACTAGTAGGGAAACTCCGTCCGTGGAAATTTACCATGGTTTGGCAACGTGCAAAAATTACTATGGCTTGGCTATGCAAAAGTACCTACAAGCCCAAAACGACGTTTTATGCGGAAAATATGGCATGTGTGGACCACACGGGTAGGTGTAGGGGCGCCGCTATGTATGGTCGCGTCCGATGTTCACTTACGATTGCAAACGTCCATTGGTCACGGCCTACACCTATTAGGGCGACGAGCGCTAGGCCGTAGAGTACGGCTCGGCCGAGCCGATATCTATTCGTCGTGACCGAAGGAACCGTATGACAAAAAAAATCGAGGGCCCCACCACATAAAAATGTAAAAATGGTTCGTACTCGCACTAGTAGGGAAACTCCATCCGTGAAATTTACCATGGTTTGGCAACGTGCAAAAATTACTATGGCTTGGCTATGCAAAAGTACCTACAAGCCCAAAACGACGTTTTATGCGGAAAATATGGCATGTGTGGACCACACGGTAGGTGTAGGGGCGCCGCTATGTATGGTCGCGTCCGATGTTCACTTACGATTGCAAACGTCCATTGGTTACGGCCTACACCTATTAGGGCGACGAGCGCTAGGCCGTAGAGCACGGCTCTGGCCGAGCCGATATCTATTCGTCGTGACCGAAGGAACCGATGACAAAAAATCGAGGGCCCCACCACATAAAAATGTAAAAATGGTTCGTACTCGCACTAGTAGGGAAACTCCATCCGTGGAAATTTACCATGGTTTGGCAACGTGCAAAAATTACTATGGCTTGGCTATGCAAAAGTACCTACAAGCCCAAAACGACGCTTTATGCGGAAAATATGGCATGTGTGGACCACACGGGTAGGTGTAGGGGCGCCGCTATGTATGGTCGCGTCCGATGTTCACTTACGATTGCAAACGTCCATTGGTCACGGCCTACACCTATTAGGGCGACGAGCGCTAGGTCAGAGTACGGCTCGGCCGAGCCGATATCTATTCGTCGTGACCGAAGGAACCGATGACAAAAAAATCGAGGGCCCCACCACATAAAAATGTAAAAATGGTTCGTACTCGCACTAGTAGGGAAACTCCATCCGTGGAAATTTACCATGGTTTGGCAACGTGCAAAAATTACTATGGCTTGGCTATGCAAAAGTACCTACAAGCCCAAAACGACGTTTTATGCGGAAAATATGGCATGTGTGACCACACGGGTAGGTGTAGGGGCGCCGCTATGTATGGTCGCGTCCGATATTCACTTACGATTGCAAACGTCCATTGGTCACGGCCTACAACTATTAGGGCGACGAGCGCTAGGCCGTAGAGTACGGCTCGGCCGAGCCGATATCTATTCGTCGTGACCGAAGGAACCGATGACAAAAATCGAGGGCCCCACCACATAAAAATGTAAAAATGGATCATACTCGCACTAGTAGGGAAACTCCATCCGTGGAAATTTACCATGGTTTGGCAACGTGCAAAAATTACTATGGCTTGGCTATGCAAAAGTACCTACAAGCCCAAAACGACGTTTTATGCGGAAAATATGGCATGTCTGGACCACACGGGTAGGTGTAGGGGCGCCGCTATGTATGGTCGCGTCCGATGTTCACTTACGATTGCAAACGTCCATTGGTCACGGCCTACACCTATTAGGGCGACGAGCGCTAGGTCAGAGTACGGCTCGGCCGAGCCGATATCTATTCGTCGTGACCGAAGGAACCGGATGACAAAAATCGAGGGCCCCACCACATAAAAATGTAAAAATGGTTCGTACTCACACTAGTAGGGAAACTCCATCCATGGAAATTTACCATGGTTTGGCAACGTGCAAAAATTACTATGGCTTGGCTATGCAAAAGTACCTACAAGCCCAAAACGACGTTTTATGCGGAAAATATGGCATGTGTGGACCACACGGGTAGGTGTAGGGCGCCGCTATGTATGGTCGCGTCCGATGTTCACTTACGATTGCAAACGTCCATTGGTCACGGCCTACACCTATTAGGCGACGAGCGCTAGGCCATAGAGTACGGCTCTGGCCGAGCCGATATCTATTCGTCGTGACCGAAGGAACCAGATGACAAAAAAATTGAGGGCCCCACCACATAAAAATGTAAAAATGGTTCGTACTCGCACTAGTAGGGAAACTCCATCCGTGGAAATTTACCATGGTTTGGCAACGTGCAAAAATTACTATGGCTTGGCTATGCAAAAGTACCTACAAGCCCAAAACGACGTTTTATGCGGAAAATATGGCATGTGTGGACCACACGGGTAGGTGTAGAGGCGCCGCTATGTATGGTCGCGTCCGATGTTCACTTATGATTGCAAACGTCCATTGGTCACGGCCTACACCTATTAGGGCGACGAGCCCTAGGCCGTAGAGTACGGCTCGGCCGAGCCGATATCTATTCGTCAGTGACCGAAGGAACCAGATGACAAAAAAATCGAGGGCCCCACCACATAAAAATGTAAAAATGGTTCGTACTCGCACTAGTAGGGAAACTCCATCCGTGGAAATTTACCATGGTTTGGCAACGTGCAAAAATTACTATGGCTTGGCTATGCAAAAGTACCTACAAGCCCAAAACGACGTTTTATGCGGAAAATATGGCATGTGTGGACCACACGGGTAGGTGTAGGGGCGCCGCTATGTATGGTCGCGTCCGATGTTCACTTACGATTGCAAACATCCATTGGTCACGGCCTACACTGCTAGGGCGACGAGCGCTAGGTCAGAGTACGGCTCGGTCGAGCTGATATCTATTCGTCGTGACCGAAGGAACCAGATGACAAAAAAATCGAGGGCCCCACCACATAAAAATGTAAAAATGGTTCGTACTCGCACTAGTAGGGAAACTCCATCCGTGGAAATTTACCATGGTTTGGCAACGTGCAAAAATTACTATGGCTTGGCTATGCAAAAGTACCTACAAGCCCAAAACGACGTTTTATGCGGAAAATATGGCATGTGTGGACCACACGGGTAGGTGTAGGGGCGCCGCTATGTATGGTCGCGTCCGATATTCACTTACGATTGCAAACGTCCATTGGTCACGGCCTACACCTATTAGGGCGACGAGCGCTAGGCCGTAGAGTACGGCCTTGGCCGAGCCGATATCTATTCGTCGTGACCGAAGGAACCGATGACAAAAAAATCGAGGGCCCCACCACATAAAAATGTAAAAATGGTTCATACTCGCACTAGTAGGGAAACTCCATCCGTGGAAATTTACCATGGTTTGGCAACGTGCAAAAATTACTATGGCTTGGCTATGCAAAAGTACCTACAAGCCCAAAACGACGTTTTATGCGGAAAATATGGCATGTCTGGACCACACGGGTAGGTGTAGGGGCGCCGCTATGTATGGTCGCGTCCGATGTTCACTTACGATTGCAAACGTCCATTGGTCACGGCCTACACCTATTAGGGCGACGAGCGCTAGGCCGTAGAGTACGGCTTGGCCGAGCCGATATCTATTCGTCGTGACCGAAGGAACCGATGACAAAAAAATCGAGGGCCCCACCACATAAAAATGTAAAAATGGTTCGGACTCGCACTAGTAGGGAAACTCCATCCATGGAAATTTACCATGGTTTGGCAACGTGCAAAAATTACTATGGCTTGGCTATGCAAAAGTACCTACAAGCCCAAAACGACGTTTTATGCGGAAAATATGGCATGTGTGGACCACACGGGTAGGTGTAGGGCGCCGCTATGTATGGTCGCGTCCGATGTTCACTTACAATTGCAAACGTCCATTGGTCACGGCCTACACCTATTAGGGCGACGAGCGCTAGGCCATAGAGTACGGCTCGGTCGAGCTGATATCTATTCGTCGTGACCAAAGGAACCAGATGACAAAAAAATCGAGGGCCCCACCACATAAAAATGTAAAAATGGTTCGTACTCGCACTAGTAGGGAAACTCCATCCGTGGAAATTTACCATGGTTTGGCAACGTGCAAAAATTACTATGGCTTGGCTATGCAAAAGTACCTACAAGCCCAAAACGACGTTTTATGCGGAAAATATGGCATGTGTGGACCACACGGGTAGGTGTAGGCGCCGCTATGTATGGTCGCGTCCGATGTTCACTTATGATTGCAAACGTCCATTGGTCACGGCCTACACCTATTAGGGCGACGAGCCCTAGGCCGTAGAGTACGGCTCGGCCGAGCCGATATCTATTCGTCGTGACCGAAGGAACCGATGACAAAAAAATCGAGGGCCCCACCACATAAAAATGTAAAAATGGTTCGTACTCGCACTAGTAGGGAAACTCCATCCGTGGAAATTTACCATGGTTTGGCAACGTGCAAAAATTACTATGGCTTGGCTATGCAAAAGTACCTACAAGCCCAAAACGACGTTTATGCGGAAAATATGGCATGTGTGGACCACACGGGTAGGTGTAGGTGCGCCGCTATGTATGGTCGCGTCCGATGTTCACTTACGATTGCAAACATCCATTGGTCATGGCCTACACCTATTAGGGCGACGAGCGCTAGGCCGTAGAGTACGGCTCGGCCGAGCCGATATCTATTCGTCGTGACCGAAGGAACCGATGACAAAAAAATCGAGGGCCCCACCACATAAAAATGTAAAAATGGTTCGTACTCGCACTAGTAGGGAAACTCCATCCGTGGAAATTTACCATGGTTTGGCAACGTGCAAAAATTACTATGGCTTGGCTATGCAAAAGTACCTACAAGCCCAAAACGACGTTTTATGCGGAAAATATGGCATGTGTGGACCACACGGGTAGGTGTAGGTGCGCCGCTATGTATGGTCACGTCCGATGTTCACTTACGATTGCAAACGTCCATTGGTCACGGCCTACACCTGTTAGGGCGACGAGCGCTAGGCCGTAGAGTACGGCTCGGTCGAGCTGATATCTATTCGTCGTGACCGAAGGAACCAGATGACAAAAAATCGAGGGCCCCACCACATAAAAATGTAAAAATGGTTCGTACTCGCACTAGTAGGGAAACTCCATCCGTGGAAATTTACCATGGTTTGGCAACGTGCAAAAATTACTATGGCTTGGCTATGCAAAAGTACCTACAAGCCCAAAACGACGTTTTATGCGGAAAATATGGCATGTGTGGACCACACGGGTAGGTGTAGGGGCGCCGCTATGTATGGTCGCGTCCGATGTTCACTTACGATTGCAAACGTCCATTGGTCACGGCCTACACCTATTAGGGCGACGAGCGCTAGGCCGTAGAGTACGGCTCGGCCGAGCCGATATCTATTCGTCGTGACCGAAGGAACCGTATGACAAAAAAATCGAGGGCCCCACCACATAAAAATGTAAAAATGGTTCGTACTCGCACTAGTAGGGAAACTCCATCCGTGGAAATTTACCATGGTTTGGCAACGTGCAAAAATTACTATGGCTTGGCTATGCAAAAGTACCTACAAGCCCAAAACGACGTTTTATGCGGAAAATATGGCATGTGTGGACCACACGGGTAGGTGTAGGGCGCCGCTATGTATGGTCACGTCCGATGTTCACTTACGATTGCAAACGTCCATTGGTCACGGCCTACACCTATTAGGGCGACGAGCGCTAGGCCGTAGAGTACGGCTCGGCCGAGCCGATATCTATTCGTCGTGACCGAAGGAACTAGATGACAAAAAAATCGAGGGCCCCACCACATAAAAATGTAAAAATGGTTCGTACTCGCACTAGTAGGGAAACTCCATCCGTGGAAATTTACCATGGTTTGGCAACGTGCAAAAATTACTATGGCTTGGCTATGCAAAAGTACCTACAAGCCCAAAACGACGTTTTATGCGGAAAATATGGCATGTGTGGACCACACGGGTAGGTGTAGGGGCGCCGCTATGTATGGTCGCGTCCGATGTTCACTTACGATTGCAAACGTCCATTGGTCACGGCCCACACCTATTAGGGCGACGAGCGCTAGGCCGTAGAGTACGGCTTGGCCGAGCCGATATCTATTCGTCAGACCGAAGGAACCCGATGACAAAAAAATCAAGGGCCCCACCACATAAAAATGTAAAAATGGTTCGTACTCGCACTAGTAGGGAAACTCCATTCGTGGAAATTTACCATGGTTTGGCAACGTGCAAAAATTACTATGGCTTGGCTATGCAAAAGTACCTACAAGCCCAAAACGACGTTTTATGCGGAAAATATGGCATGTGTGGACCACACGGGTAGGTGTAGGGGCGCCGCTATGTATGGTCGCGTCCGATGTTCACTTACAATTGCAAACGTCCATTGGTCACGGCCTACACCTATTAGGGCGACGAGCGCTAGGCCATAGAGTACGGCCGGCCGAGCCGATATCTATTCGTCGTGACCAAAGGAACCGATGACAAAAAAATCGAGGGCCCCACCACATAAAAATGTAAAAATGGTTCGTACTCGCACTAGTAGGGAAACTCCATCCGTGGAAATTTACCATGGTTTGGCAACGTGCAAAAATTACTATGGCTTGGCTATGCAAAAGTACCTACAAGCCCAAAACGACGTTTTATGCGGAAAATATGGCATGTGTGGACCACACGGGTAGGTGTAGAGGCGCCGCTATGTATGGTCGCGTCCGATGTTCACTTATGATTGCAAACGTCCATTGGTCATGGCCTACACCTATTAGGGCGACGAGCCCTAGGCCGTAGAGTACGGCTCTGGTCGAGCCGATATCTATTCGTCGTGACCGAAGGAACCGGATGACAAAAAATCGAGGGCCCCACCACATAAAAATGTAAAAATGGTTCGTACTCGCACTAGTAGGGAAACTCCATCCGTGGAAATTTACCATGGTTTGGCAACGTGCAAAAATTACTATGGCTTGGCTATGCAAAAGTACCTACAAGCCCAAAACGACGTTTTATGCGGAAAATATGGCATGTGTGGACCACACGGGTAGGTGTAGGTGCGCCGCTATGTATGGTCGCGTCCGATGTTCACTTACGATTGCAAACATCCATTGGTCATGGCCTACACCTGTTAGGGCGACGAGCGCTAGGCCGTCAGAGTACGGCTCGGCCGAGCCGATATCTATTCGTCGTGACCGAAGGAACCAGATGACAAAAAAATCGAGGGCCCCACCACATAAAAATGTAAAAATGGTTCGTACTCGCACTAGTAGGGAAACTCCATCCGTGGAAATTTACCATGGTTTGGCAACGTGCAAAAATTACTATGGCTTGGCTATGCAAAAGTACCTACAAGCCCAAAACGACGTTTTATGCGGAAAATATGGCATGTGTGGACCACACGGGTAGGTGTAGGTGCGCCGCTATGTATGGTCACGTCCGATGTTCACTTACGATTGCAAACGTCCATTGGTCACGGCCTACACCTATTAGGGGCGACGAGCGCTAGGTCAGAGTACGGCTCTGGCCGAGCCGATATCTATTCGTCGTGACCGAAGGAACCAGATGACAAAAAAATCGAGGGCCCCACCACATAAAAATGTAAAAATGGTTCGTACTCGCACTAGTAGGGAAACTCCATCCGTGGAAATTTACCATGGTTTGGCAACGTGCAAAAATTACTATGGCTTGGCTATGCAAAAGTACCTACAAGCCCAAAACGACGTTTTATGCGGAAAATATGGCATGTGTGGACCACACGGGTAGGTGTAGGGGCGCCGCTATGTATGGTCGCGTCCGATGTTCACTTACGATTGCAAACGTCCATTGGTCACGGCCTACACCTATTAGGGCGACGAGCGCTAGGCCGTAGAGTACGGCTCGGCCGAGCCGATATCTATTCGTCGTGACCGAAGGAACCGATGACAAAAAAATCGAGGGCCCCACCACATAAAAATGTAAAAATGGTTCGTACTCGCACTAGTAGGGAAACTCCATCCGTGGAAATTTACCATGGTTTGGCAACGTGCAAAAATTACTATGGCTTGGCTATGCAAAAGTACCTACAAGCCCAAAACGACGTTTTATGCGGAAAATATGGCATGTGTGGACCACACGGGTAGGTGTAGGGGCGCCGCTATGTATGGTCACGTCCGATGTTCACTTACGATTGCAAACGTCCATTGGTCACGGCCTACACCTATTAGGGCGACGAGCGCTAGGCCAGAGAGTACGGCTCGGTCCGAGCCGATATCTATTCGTCGTGACCGAAGGAACTAGATGACAAAAAAATCGAGGGCCCCACCACATAAAAATGTAAAAATGGTTCATACTCGCACTAGTAGGGAAACTCCATCCGTGGAAATTTACCATGGTTTGGCAACGTGCAAAAATTACTATGGCTTGGCTATGCAAAAGTACCTACAAGCCCAAAACGACGTTTTATGCGGAAAATATGGCATGTGTGGACCACACGGGTAGGTGTAGGGGCGCCGCTATGTATGGTCGCGTCCGATGTTCACTTACGATTGCAAACGTCCATTGGTCACGGCCCACACCTATTAGGGCGACGAGCGCTAGGTCAGAGTACGGCTCGGCCGAGCCGATATCTATTCGTCGTGACCGAAGGAACCGTGACAAAAAATCAAGGGCCCCACCACATAAAAATGTAAAAATGGTTCGTACTCGCACTAGTAGGGAAACTCCATTCGTGGAAATTTACCATGGTTTGGCAACGTGCAAAAATTACTATGGCTTGGCTATGCAAAAGTACCTACAAGCCCAAAACGACGTTTTATGCGGAAAATATGGCATGTGTGGACCACACGGGTAGGTGTAGGAGCGCCGCTATGTATGGTCGCGTCCGATGTTCACTTATGATTGCAAACGTCCATTGGTCATGGCCTACACCTATTAGGGCGACGAGCCCTAGGTCAGAGTACGGCTCGGCCGAGCTGATATCTATTCGTCGTGACCGAAGGAACCGATGACAAAAAAATCGAGGGCCCCACCACATAAAAATGTAAAAATGGTTCGTACTCGCACTAGTAGGGAAACTCCATCCGTGGAAATTTACCATGGTTTGGCAACGTGCAAAAATTACTATGGCTTGGCTATGCAAAAGTACCTACAAGCCCAAAACGATGTTTTATGCGGAAAATATGGCATGTGTGGAGGACACGGGTAGGTGTAGGGGCGCCGCTATGTATGGTCGCGTCCGATGTTCACTTACGATTGCAAATGTCCATTGGTCACGGCCTACACCTATTAGGGCGACGAGCGCTAGGCCGTAGAGTACGGCTCGGCCGAGCCGATATCTATTCGTCGTGACCGAAGGAACCGTATGACAAAAAAATCGAGGGCCCCACCACATAAAAATGTAAAAATGGTTCGTACTCGCACTAGTAGGGAAACTCCATCCGTGGAAATTTACCATGGTTTGGCAACGTGCAAAAATTACTATGGCTTGGCTATGCAAAAGTACCTACAAGCCCAAAACGACGTTTTATGCGAAAATATGGCATGTGTGGACCACACGGGTAGGTGTAGGGGCGCCGCTATGTATGGTCACGTCCGATGTTCACTTACGATTGCAAACGTCCATTGGTCACGGCCTACACCTATTAGGGCGACGAGCGCTAGGCCGAGAGTACGGCTCTGGCGAGCCGATATCTATTCGTCAGACCGAAGGAACCGATGACAAAAATCGAGGGCCCCACCACATAAAAATGTAAAAATGGTTCGTACTGCACTAGTAGGGAAACTCCATCCGTGGAAATTTACCATGGTTTGGCAACGTGCAAAAATTACTATGGCTTGGCTATGCAAAAGTACCTACAAGCCCAAAACGACGTTTTATGCGGAAAATATGGCATGTGTGGACCACACGGGTAGGTGTAGGGGCGCGCTATGTATGGTCGCGTCCGATGTTCACTTACGATTGCAAACGTCCATTGGTCACGCCCACACCTATTAGGGCGACGAGCGCTAGGCCGTAGAGTACGGCGGGCCGAGCCGATATCTATTCGTCGTGACCGAAGGAACCGATGACAAAAAAATCGAGGGCCCCACCACATAAAAATGTAAAAATGGTTCGTACTCGCACTAGTAGGGAAACTCCATCCGTGGAAATTTACCATGGTTTGGCAACGTGCAAAAATTACTATGGCTTGGCTATGCAAAAGTACCTACAAGCCCAAAACGACGTTTTATGCGGAAAATATGGCATGTGTGGACCACACGGTAGGTGTAGGGGCGCCGCTATGTATGGTCGCGTCCGATGTTCACTTACGATTGCAAACGTCCATTGGTCATGGCCTACACCTATTAGGGCGACGAGCGCTAGGCCAGAGTACGGCTCGGCGAGCTGATATCTATTCGTCGAGACCGAAGGAACCAGATGACAAAAAAATCGAGGGCCCCACCACATAAAAATGTAAAAATGGTTCGTACTCGCACTAGTAGGGAAACTCTATCCGTGGAAATTTACCATGTTTTGGCAACGTGCAAAAATTACTATGGCTTGGCTATGCAAAAGTACCTACAAGCCCAAAACGACGTTTTATGCGGAAAATATGGCATGTGTGGACCACACGGGTAGGTGTAGGGGCGCCGCTATGTATGGTCGCGTCCGATGTTCACTTACGATTGCAAACGTCCATTGGTCATGGCCTACACCTATTAAGGCGACGAGCCCTAGGCCAGAGTACGGCTCGGCCGAGCCGATATCTATTCGTCGTGACCGAAGGAAACCGTATGACAAAAAAATCGAGGGCCCCACCACATAAAAATGTAAAAATGGTTCGTACTCGCACTAGTAGGGAAACTCCATCCGTGGAAATTTACCATGGTTTGGCAACGTGCAAAAATTACTATGGCTTGGCTATGCAAAAGTACCTACAAGCCCAAACGACGTTTTATGCGGAAAATATGGCATGTGTGGACCACACGGGTAGGTGTAGGGGCGCCGCTATGTATGGTCGCGTCCGGTGTTCACTTACGATTGCAAACGTCCATTGGTCACGGCCTACACCTATTAGGGCGACGAGCGCTAGGCCGTCAGAGTACGGCCTTGGCCGAGCCGATATCTATTCGTCGTGACCGAAGGAACCGTATGACAAAAAATCGAGGGCCCCACCACATAAAAATGTAAAAATGGTTCATACTCGCACTAGTAGGGAAACTCCATCCATGGAAATTTACCATGGTTTGGCAACGTACAAAAATTACTATGGCTTGGCTATGCAAAAGTACCTACAAGCCCAAAACGACGTTTTATGCGGAAAATATGGCATGTGTGGACCACACGGGTAGGTGTAGGGGCGTCGCTATGTATGGTCGCGTCCGATGTTCACTTACGATTGCAAACGCCCATTGGTCACGGCCTACACCTATTAGGGCGACGAGCGCTAGGTCAGAGTACGGCTTGGCCGAGCCGATATCTATTCGTCGTGACCGAAGGAACCAGATGACAAAAAAATCGAGGGCCCCACCACATAAAAATGTAAAAATGGTTCATACTCGCACTAGTAGGGAAACTCCATCAGTGAAAATTTACCATGGTTTGGCAACGTACAAAAATTACTATAGCTTGGCTATGCAAACGTACCTACAAGCCCAAAACGACGTTTTATGCGGAAAATATGGCATGTGTGGACCACACGGGTAGGTCTAGGGGCGCCGCTATGTATGGTCGCGTCCGATGTTCACTTACGATTGCAAACGTCCATTGGTCACGGCCTACACCTATTAGGGCGACGAGCGCTAGGCCGTAGAGTACGGCTTCTGGCCGAGCCGATATTCTATTCGTCAGACCGAAGGAACCGATGACAAAAAATCGAGGGCCCCACCACATAAAAATGTAAAAATGGTTCATACTCGCACTAGTAGGGAAACTCCATCCATGGAAATTTACCATGGTTTGGCAACGTACAAAAATTACTATGGCTTGGCTATGCAAATGTACCTACAAGCCCAAAACTACGTTTTATGCGGAAAATATGGCATGTGTGGACCACACGGGTAGGTGTAGGGGCGTCGCTATGTATGGTCGCGTCCGATGTTCACTTACGATTGCAAACGTCCATTGGTCACGGCCTACACCTATTAGGCGACGAGCGCTAGGCCATAGAGTACGGCTCTGGCCGAGCCGATATCTTCGTTCGTCAGACCGAAGGAACCAAGATGACAAAAAAATCGAGGGCCCCACCACATAAAAATGTAAAAATGGTTCATACTCGCACTAGTAGGGAAACTCCATCGCTGAAAATTTACCATGGTTTGGCAACGTACAAAAATTACTATAGCTTGGCTATGCAAACGTACCTACAAGCCCAAAACGACGTTTATGCGGAAAATATGGCATGTGTGGACCACACCTGTAGGTGTAGGGGCGCCGCTATGTATGGTTGCGCCCGATGTTCACTTACGATTGCAAACGTCCATTGGTCACGGCCTACACCTATTAGGGCGACGAGCGCTAGGCCAGAGTACGGCTCGGTCGAGCCGATATCTATTCGTCGTGACCGAAGGAACCGATGACAAAAAAATCGAGGGCCCCACCACATAAAAATGTAAAAATGGTTCATACTCGCACTAGTAGGGAAACTCCATCCATGGAAATTTACCATGGTTTGGCAACGTACAAAAATTACTATGGCTTGGCTATGCAAATGTACTCCGCAAGCCCAAACGACGTTTTATGCGGAAAATATGGCATGTGTGGACCACACGGGTAGGTGTAGGGGCGCCGCTATGTATGGTCACGTCCGATGTTCACTTA
>JAENPR010001371.1:0-165042 GCA_018135685.1 Themeda triandra | reverse complement strand
GACCAAATGATCATTAGCTTGCTTTTCCCTACAAGCTGCCATATGCTGTTCAAGGACCCGGTCAATAGATGCTCTAGAGAAAACTTCTTACCACACCGTTTGCGTATAGCATGTGTTCTTACCTCGGCCTCATCAAGGATCGGGAAGAAATCCTCCCAACAAGCAAAGACCGAGCTACCGTATACCCCATGTGAGTTCGTGGGACAGGGACTGGATCGGAGCCGCCGCCGGCCCGACATCGATCGGCTGCAACTGGGAGCCGTCGCCACCGCAGCGCAGCTCCTTCGACATCATTCTCCATCTCCACCTCCTCCACGGATCCTCGGGGTGCTCGCCATCGCACGGTGGTTGTACTCATCCGCATCCACCGGGATCAACACGGGAGGGTGGGGAGGCCCAGTTCCCGGCCCCCGGCCCGCCGGCTCCAACACCGTCCTCAACGGTGGGCGGGGTGCCTCTATGGTGGGCGGGGCGCTTGGTTCTTGCCATTGTGCCTCCGAGGAGGAGGTGGAGGAAGCGTGCGTCGTGCACCAACATGCGAAGAAGGAAGAACACAACAACATTACTCATCCAAGCAAAGCAAGTCATGCAGGAGCGAGAAGTCATGTAGAGAAGATAAGAAGAAGCTAGCTAGGGTTAGGGTTTCGAGATCGAGACTCACCTACGCCACTGGAGCCTGTCTCGGAAAGGAGGCCAGTGGAGCCAAAGATCCAAGCAAGAGAGAACGACATGATTACACCGACGGCGAGTGGCGGCGTGAAGAAAAATAGCTCGACGACTCACATGTTCGGATGTTCCACCGTAGGCGATGAGGAGGAGGAGGAGGGAAGGCCGGAAAGGGGTAGGAGAGGGAGAAGGAGTGGCCGACGAGGTGTTGAGGCCACCGGAGCAAGACCCGGTGAGCTCAAGGCGAATGGCGGTGGCGGATCCGGAGGAAGACGGAGACGGAGGCGAGAGAGAGAGCCGAGGAGCGACGCGGCGGCGGCCGGGGGTAAATGATTTAGGGTTTGGGGTGGGGCGAGGGCCACGCGGCATCCGGCTTTTATATGGCCGCGGCGATGGGCCGGGCCCGGCCAAATTGCCGCCATGTCGGGCCGTGCCGCGGCCTTCGGGCCGTGCCATGCCCGTGCTTCCGGCCCATGGGCCGGGTGACGGCCCATGCACCGCACGGGGTGCATGGGTGCCGGCACGGGCACGCCGTCGGCCGTGCCGTGCCACCGTGCCGCATGCCGTGTCGGCGGCCCATTGGCCGGCTGGAAATCTATAACCAAAACCACCATACTATTACAACATAGCTTACTTTTCAATTAGTAGTAATCACCTCTTCAATTATCAAAGCAGAATACTCCATGCTTCTCTGAAGGAGTAGTTCAGTTTGTATTTATGAGAAGAAATATGCACCTAGATTTAGATCAACAAAGGTTTGATATGCGTGGGTCTAGGCATACATCCATGCCATTTATTTATTCCTCAACCCAAAGTTTATAATAGCATAAACATGTTGTATAAAGAGATTTAGTCCCAATTAGTTTTCTAAAAATTACTATATAAGTAAGAGTGGAATTTAAGTCTAGAAATAAGGGCTTCAAGTGTAGCAGGAGGTGGATATTTCACAAATATATTGACACAAAGAAGTGGATGATGATTTGGTATTGTTGAGGTAGCAGAAATGCAACAAGATGCCACTCCAAGTACTAGCGACAAATCCAAACGAGGCAGCAACTACACTAATCTTGAAGATATACAACTTTCCAAATCTCGGATTCATAACAGCAATGACCCTATCATAGGGAATCAGCAAGCTAGGAAAAACTTATTGGGAGAGGATTGCAAATGATTTCCGCAGCAACGGGGACTTTGAGAGTCCGATAGACTCCCCAATTCACTCGAGCATCGCTTTGGGATCATACTAAAGGACCGCATGAAGTTTCAAGGCTACTACGACGAGGTCAAGCATCGTCATCCAAGTGGCATTTCACACCAAGACCATGTAAGTGATCTTGCACTTGGTTCATCCCATGTCTTGTCATTGCTATATATTTAATCATGCACTTGATCTTTGTTGCACCATGGAAGCCCAAGCAAGGTATACTAGAAAAGCGAACGGCAAAATTTGTCAATTCGAACAAGTGTTGGCTCACGTTGAGGCACACTCCAGGTTCAAATCAATGCTTGAAGCCAACAAGAAGCTGACCAAGTCCAGAGAGATCAACCTCCGATAGGAAGTCAACAAGAGGAGGATGAGTCAACCACCCAAGGTCAAAAAGAGCTCATCAATCCCATCGCAAGAAAGCCCGACTTCCGGTAGAAAGCAATCCAAAAGAGAAGCTGAAAAAATGAAGGAGATGACGAGTAAAAGGATATGATGCAAAATTTGTTGGTAGTGAAGACCGAGGAACATATGATGAAGAAATAAAGGTGGAAGAAGGATATGATGCTTGAGTAGCGCAAGCTTCGATGGATGAGGAGCAAACTAAAGGGGGAGCAGGAGAAAAACAATTATGTTTTGTGATGTGACCACCGTGGATGGTGATCAAGGACATAGGTGAAGGTGAAAAAGAGTGAAAAGTGTGAAGGCGATGAGTGCTAGTGTAGGCGAGACGGCTAGTGGTGAGAGTGCAATGTAGGTTTGGTGAGAGTGGATTGCTAGTGGTCATTTCTTAAGTTTATATCAACTTATGTCTATGTGTAAAATCTGCTTGTAGTGCTATGGGAAACTTTAAGTTGAACTGAATATGTCAAGTTTGTGTTTTACGCATTCCGAGAATATGGTTTAGTGACAATTGCTCTTCTTTTTGTTTCTACCCTCAAACTGACAATTTATTGTCATTTCTTAATTTTATGTCAAGATATACTTGGAAAAGATGGTTTTCCAAGTGGGTTTTCATGATCTATCATTAAAGATGATTGTTTCAATATATCACCACCATTTAGTTACTCAAACGCGGGAGTTACCGAACATCCAAGGTTAAGTGCTTCACTGCTTTATGAATGCCGCTTGAAACTTCACGAACTGATTGGTGGAAAGTCCCGCTTTCCAACTACAAGTAGGCAATCTGAAGGAGTATATAAATGCCAGTTGCATATCGTAATCTCATGGACAAGAAGATGCCAACACTAATTCCGTTGAGTCGATTTTATGTCAAATCGCATTGCCAATGGCCTTCACCTTAGAGAATGGAGTCACATTCTCCTTGTCGAGAACTAATTTTCCTATCTCACATGGGACATAGCCTTAGACTTTCCCGAGCTAGCTAGCACTCGGGTTTTCCATTTCTAGAAGGATTTCATCGTTGAATTCTATATGCGAAATGGACATTAATGGGTTAAGATTCTCAGAGACAGGTTCATTTGATTTCATCTTATCTCCAGTGTTTTGCTCAGAGTTCTCCAGTGTTGAGTTCATTTCTAGCATTATAAATTTTTCTGAAACAAGCTCAGATTCTGTGTGAACAGTAGCACCATTCCACAGTGGAATTTCTTTGTCAGTGAACGCATCATCCTTGAAATGCAACGGAGAGTAGAATCTAACAAGCCTAGCTTCTTCGTCACTTTGCATCAATCTGACCTTGTGGGATATAATTCTCGGGTTTTCTCTCTTTCACATTTCCCTCCATGATCATTATGGTCAGGGGATTTCGGTCAACCTTATCTTCAACAATTAATTCTTCCCATTCTTCAGTTCCTTCAACTTCAGAAATTCCACATAAAGTAATACAAAGGCAAAGACATTCGTAGACAACACCATTTTCTGAAACCATGAGTAAAGCCAACACTGAACATTTTCTGAAACCACACATGATCATCTGAAAATTTTTTGAAGGCGAAGGCTCACTCACCATGCCATCAGGAGATACACTGATACATCTCATTATCTCATCTAATTGGTTAGATCTGGAGAATAAAACCACTTCAAAAGTTGTCTAAAACTTAGAACTAGTATGAAAGCATTCTATAAAATAGGAGATCACTCCAATTTGATAAGAGAATGCAATGAAATTGGATAAATGTTGTACCAGCTGCCTATCTGATCTAAGCTGCATACAAAATGCATACATCAAGGTGCAGGCTGTGAGATTTTGGCATACAGAGAACAGTGCATGTACAAGCCTGTTGACACAAAAAGTGACGCTCTGTGCCTCACACACAGCAAGCCGAAAAGCTTAGCTTCAATCGGGTGCCCGGGCGTTGAATCCGGAAGTGTGCCAGTCGATTTGACCTGAAAGTCGACAAGGGATAAAACAGTAAGATCAAAACTGGAACATGCTGGATGAGACCAGACAGTCCCATATTTACGGCCCTGAAGCCACTTATGACGACATATAGCTATAGAAGCTATCCGCAACATGTTTACAAGTCATTCGGCTAATCTAATATAACTGATATGAAGGGAATTGACTGCCGAATAAGTATACATGAAGACATGTTTGAAAAAGATTAAATCAATGAAGTATAACAAACCATATCTTAAGCTAGAGCATTATCAGTACATTGACAATTATAAATAGGTAACTTGTAAATATAAATCTATTAAGATAACACATGCATAGGCTAATCCAACTAGTCTCACCGCACGTCTAGCCTTCATAAACCCGTCAAGCATAAAACCAAAGTAAGCTAATCCACCGCATGATACCACCTACTATGAGCATATGCCACTCCTCACTCTTAGATCAATCCACCGCATGATACAATCTAATAATAAAGAGCTAAAAGCATATAATTGCCTAAACAGATTCATAAATCCTCATCACACGTGTAAGCATAACCGTATCGGCAAGATTGCCGAATCGGGGTCCATGAAGAAGGAACAAGCAAGCTATTACAATTTAGAGCTCAGCAAAGCCTACACCTGCCGCATGATATCCGGCTTTATCCAAGATCTAAACATTCTAACATGCATGAACCCGCAACATGTAACAACCTTGATTAATCTAATTCGGCTATATGAATTTGATCTACTTAATATTGAGTAAGCATGAAAGAGTAACCAAGAGCCGAAAGAGTATCAATCTAGGTTGGGTAAAAAGAGTGTTGCAAATAAATAAACATTTAACGTAAACATGCAACACGTGATAACTTAATGAATCTATTAGATCTTGCCAAATCTAAAAGAGCCGATAACTATTTTTACCCATGTCTTAATCCGTCGCACGATACAAGGCATAAGTAAAAACTTTCCATGATCGAGCTTAGATCTACCGCATGTTCTAAGCTAAAACAATGAGACTACTTGCATCATTATCTAAATCCACCACATGATACTAGACATGATAGCAAGGTTGCCGGAACTTACGCAGGTCGACGGATCGATTGTTCCTCTCGAAGAACTCAATGACACGACTAAAAGACTCGAAAAGGTGGCACGGGGCCGGTTGTATTGATTTGGTTGTGAACACTTACTACAATGGTTGAGGGTTTATATTTATACCCTGGAGTATCAAATTTATACCGTCAACGCAGCAAGAGAAAGGACCAATATGAGTTCACCTGTTAGATATAGGGGTTACACTGACAAAATTCCACGAGTTTTGGTGATTGTCTATTTCTGTAGGGGGTTATCAGAAAGAGAACCAAAAGAGACCCACATGTCAGGATTACATAGAGATAAAGACCGAACGGGTAAAATTGTATACTCTAGAAGACTCCAGAAGGTGACACCTGAAACCGGGGGCCCACCTGCCATTGACCAGAGGCGGCCGCCCCTGGCCTATGGTCAGCCGCCTCTCCACCTCAACCAATGAGGTGGAGTCTCGCGGATCCTGCCTCCACCGCCTTTGAGGATGAATAATTATCGTCCATTTAGGTCGATTTGATCCGAGGGCTATGGTGAATCCTAGAGGGCTATATATTCAGAGCCCCTGACCCAGGGTGAAACCCTAATTCATTCTCCATTCATTCATCTGAGAGAATTCAGAGAAGCCAGAGCCACCATCTCAATTAGAGCTCCATAGTTTAGTAGCATAGCTACATAGGAATAGATCTAGAGGGAATCAAGCCTAGCTTGGAGTCCGGATCTGTCGGAGTTCTTGGTAATTCCCCACTACATTCTTGTAATATTCATCATTGTTCGTGATACTATGAGTAGTACTTTATTCTATTCTATTATATCAGACTTGACTTTGCTCTATTCGATTATGTTCTTAATTATATTGTTCTTAGTTTACTTTGATTATATGTTTAGCATAGTTGGACTAGAATTATGTTTATGCATAGGATCGTATAGCGCTTGCTCATTAGATCGATGGGTGAGTGGTAAATATTGTGTAGGCGTGGTGCCTAGATCGTATTTATCTGCGATTGCACCCTATATTCCGGATCGTGAGGTAGATCGCGGGAGTGACGGTCCCGTTGAGTCCTTTGTAGCCCTTCTCCCGAGTATAGGTCTAGCGAGAACAACCCTATTAGATTGAAGTCATTGCTATGTCTCTAGTCTTCTCTGGTAATATCACTATGCATAGATGTAACCTTTTCCCGCCATGATTGCTAGATATTCTTGCACTAATCATTGTATGCTTTGACTTTATAGTTAGAATAACATAGGATTATACCCTAGATCGTCCTAGTCCATGCTAGTGTTATAAGCTTAAGAGTGCTAAGTTGAGATGGTTACTATCATTTTATGTGGCTAAATGCTCTCATTTATCTTATGTCAATTATCATTCATTCCTATATTTTATGTGACACTTACCCTGTATGAGATGATCGATACAGACAAGGTTAAGCTCTCCATTATCGCATGTGCATTGCTCATCACTCATTATCCAGTGCATTCCCTTCCCAGTGGTAAAATTATAAATAATGATACCTGGATTACTCCTGGTTAAAATGCTACGATGATACTTTCTGTGCGCTTGCGGAACCCTCCTTATTTCAGTTGCACTTAATAGACAACAACATCTAACATGCATGAACCCGCAACATGTAACAAACTTGATTAATCTAATTCGGCTATATGAATTTGATCTACTTAATATTGAGTAAGCATGAAAGAGTAACCAAGAGCCGAAAGAGTATCAATCTAGGTTGGGTAAAAAGAGTGTTGCAAATAAATAAACATTTAACGTAAACATGCAACACGTGATAACTTAATGAATCTATTAGATCTTGCCAAATCTAAAAGAGCCGATAACTATTTTTACCCATGTCTTAATCCGTCGCACGATACAAGGCATAAGTAAAAACTTCCCATGATCGAGCTTAGATCTACCGCATGTTCTAAGCTAAAACAATGAGACTACTTGCATCATTATCTAAATCCACCGCATGATACTAGACATGATAGCAAGGTTGCCGAAACTTACGCAGGTCGACGGATCGATTGTTCCTCTCGAAGAACTCAATGACACGACTAAAAGACTCGAAAAGGTGGCACGGGGCCGGTTGTATTGATTTGGTTGTGAACACTTATTACAATGGTTGAGGGTTTATATTTATACCCTGGACAAGACATGAGTACTAAACGACTACGATCTATTAGACGAAATTGGAAAATACACGAACCAAATTCTAGACTTGATTGGAGTCTATAGTCATCACGACACCTTTCCCTTTTCGGTCAGCTCTCTCATGCCACTTTTACTTTCCCGAATGAAGTCATTGCTCAGCTAAAGTTAGCCGACCGCATACGCATTTGCCGAATCCTTCTCTCTGCCGATTGTGGGCCTACCTGTCATATCCTTTACCAAATTTTGGTGTTAATACATGCCCCTCAATTTTGGGATAACAGGGATTTTTATTCCGAAATTGACTATAAGCGCGCATCGCCTAGGTCAATACTGTCAACACCCACAGCCGCCACTTGAGAGCTCAATCTGCTTCATCACCAATCTTCTAATGGCGACTTCGGAGGCTTCAATTCATTCCATCCTTGCGACGGGAACTCAAGAGGAACTCTTGGAGGTAACCCTACCCGCTCCATTTATTTGGTAATTTCTTCGAATCAATCCTTGGCACATTCTCGATTTATTTATTCTTTCAGTTTATTCATTGAAGGAGATGCGGAATGACATCTTGATCCCCTGCCTTGCTCAATCTGAATCCTTCTTCCTTGGCCCAATGGGAGACCCTAACCCGAGGGAATTTATTGAAAAGGAGACCTTGAGGATCCCATTTAAATCTAGGATTGCTCCTCCAAACAGATGGCCAAACACCTTCAAAACTTGGCCTCTTCCCTCAATCTCGCATGGCGAGACCGGTACCGCGAGAATGCAAGCCGAGAACGTGATCTTTGGGAAACACAAGATATTCAACACTGCTTGGAGTTATCGTTGGCGACATGCCAAGGAATGATTCCCTCTTGATAGTTGCTTCACACTTCGGTCCGATCTTTGTCAATGCTTTCATCTTTGGCCATGGCCTAATGTCCATTACCTTGGCGTACATTTTTATGATGACTTTGGACTGAACATCACAAAGCCATATACCCGAATAAGTACAAGGGTACCAAGACTCGAGATCGGTTAAGTCGAGGTGGATGGGTCAAACACATCCAAGCTTATGCATCAACCGGTGCTTGTCTCGACAAGGAGTACAAGGCCTTTATGAACATGTGGTTGTGCAGATTCATCTTTTGCGCAAGTCTAATGTGCCAACCTTGAATCACATAGTGATGGCTGAAGATTTAGCCGCAGTGGCCAATTAATTCCCCGGGCAAATATCTTTTGGGAGTTGTTTATCACATGATGCATCGATCACTTTGTTCAAATGCACCATCGGGGTGAAATCTCCCGTGTCAATGGTCCCCGGTGGTTAGTTCAAATGTGGCTGCAATTATATATGCACCAAATTATTTCAGTGGACCTCCATGGCCTAGGCTTCCCCTCGATTAACTATGCTGAAGGAGAAAACCCCAAACAGAAGTCTTGCCAGACATATGGTGAAGCTGCATCCTCTATTGTCATTGACATAGACCTTGGCCACCTCTTCAAGATATTCTACAAGGGATCTAACCAAATGACTTGGTTTCCTTACAAGGAAAATGAAGATTTAACTCTCCCTTGCAAATTCAGTTATGAGCTCGGTTGTTTAGATGATGAATCTAAAGAAATCTTCAACTCCTTCATCGGGCCTTGTGCCCCGCCAATTGGAATTTCATCAAGGCAAAATGGGTGAACCCAACATATGAATTCTACAACCCAAATGTGTTTGCCAGGCAGTTGGGATTTGGCCAATTGCCCCCAAGGCTATTTTTCTCAAGTATCATAAGGCCTAGAGAAAGACTGTCAGATAGTATTGAGGCTAATAAAGTTTTCAATCTTGGATGCCACTTTCCATCATATGCACACGATCCACTTGGTGATAACTGAAGTTGCTCATCCTTTATTTAACTCATGGTGGCAAGAGTGGCACTCTCACTTTTTTAGCACTCAAGTTCATCCTCTGTGTCAAACTTTGCTGCCTCAATTTGCCTCTGATGATGAGGTAACTTTCTCAGAGCTTCTCTTATTCTTGGGCTTTTACTTTATATTCTAAGCATCCCTTTGGATAGGATAATGCTCCTCCAAGCCCTCCAGAAGTCCAATATTGGCAACCTGGCCCTATTGCTACTTTAGGACACAATGCTCCAACTCTGGCAGTCTTCAATAGGACCCCTGCCGATGACACAGTGCTTTTGAAGGATCTTAAGATGAAAAATTCCTTCTTCTCCTATCAAGGACATTGCCATACCCAAGAAAACAAGATCAAAGAAAGCCAAAACACTTCCTCAGGTATGAATGCTCCCAGTCCTTTTGTCATTACTATTGGTGCATCTATACTCACCATTCTTCAACAGGTACAAGTTAGCCCTCAGGGTTCTGATAAAATGGTAAATCTGGTGGACTCCCCTGAAATCTCCACTGGTCAGATAGGTGCCAACGAGACTGTTGGCAATACTGGTATATCTCTGTACTTTGTGTCTTCTTTCTCCTTTTAATTATGCTTTATTTTCATCCCATATCTTATGATTTCAGATGAACAAGAAGACACAACGAAGAACCCTTTCATCGGGCTTCAGATTCACCAACCCCGGCTATACAAGATATTCCCATAAGCCGTGAGGTTATTAATCCTGAGGTAGCCATTGTACCAACTACTCAAAATGTTGAATCTACCCAGGATGTGACTGATCAAGTATCTGCCGAAGAGGTAACACTCTTGCTTCATTAGTCACCTTTTTGCCTAAACTTGAAGCATTCAAATAAATCACTTTCTTTGTCTACCAATAGGACACTCGCTCATCCACAAAGCTAGCTTTTCTCTTATTGCCGATGAATTTGACGAGGCCAAAGATGATGAAATCTCTTCCGGCCAAAGAAATTATCATCGAGAATCAAGCCGAGAATGAAGGATATAATTCTTTTTTACGAACAAAGATATTGTCACCATGACTCGAGAATCGGACCGGATAAGGAAATCGCGAGCTTATTGATCAAGAGATCCCTTCGATCTTAAAGCCGCTTTAGAAGCCTTATCCCATCTCGATGATCGTTTTTTGCTTTAAAAGGGAAATCAAAAACACAACTGTCAAAGCCAACCTGGAAAATGACAAGATGGCTAAAGAACAAGGTCAAAGAGCTCTATTCTCAAATCAAATTGTCCAAACACTCCTTGGACACTTTAGAGCCGATGAGAGAACCAAACTGGAAGCTGAATTGGCCCAGCTGAATGCTAAAATCCAATCTCATGAAGCCAAGCTTGCTAATCTGCCAACCTCTCTTGATTCGGCTAAAGTCAAGATATCATCAGTCATAAAAGAAACTAGGCAAATTAAGAGCAAGTTGTCCAAGATCCAGGACTCCGAAGAAGAAGACCAGAAAACTCTTGATGAAGTTAACCGAATCAAGATTGATGCTATTGATGTTATCAACTCCTTTACGAATGTGTAGACATTTGGCTTGTAATGCAGATGTAACACTATGCTTCTCTCGAACATGTCATGTTGAAAATCCCATTTTTTTTCGGGAATAGAAATTTTTCCTTTTCTTCCCTCGTTACTTATCCTTTAGCCGAATGTCGTTGGCTTTTTGAATATAATTGCTCCTTTAACAAGCAAGTATATTTTTTGAATGCAACCGCCTTTAACCCAAGTCCACGCTTTAGCCGAATGATCCTTGTTTAGATATTTAGCCGAGCGCACGCCGGAAACCGAAGCGATAGCAATGGCCGGCCCGGCCCGGTTCAATATCGGCCCATAGAGGTGGGAAAACCCTATTTCGTCGCTTGGCTTTCCCGAAGGCTCACCCACGGCTCCCAACATTCATAAATAGGACCACTTCTTGGCTCCCATCATCACATTCAAGCAGTTGCTATTCTTCTATCTCCTCCTCTTCGACTTCCATCTCGAGCCAGAAAAAACCCCAGCACCACCATGGCGAGCGGCGGCGATCGTGGGATGCGCCCTGCTGAGGATGCGGTAGAGGGAAGCAGCAACCAACGCCGGTGGTGAGAGTCTTTCAACTCCTTGAGTTCATTGCTCAACTACTTTTACTCGATCTTGACTCTATTCCCTGCCCCCTTGCGGTTACTCATTCGCCTTCTTGATTCCATTCCAGGGGCGTGGGGATCACCGGCGACTACGTCTCCAACTTCAGGAGGGAGGTCGTCCGGGCTCGCGCTCCTGCCCCCGCTCCCGCTCCTGCTCCGGCAACGGGCGAGGCGGGGGGAAGCAACTGCAGCGGCCGTCATCTGAGGTGATGAAATGATTTCTTCGCTTTCTCTGCGGTTTCTTTCTCTTAGCCGATCTTGATCTTCTCCTCTATTTCTAGGACCGCGAGGATTGGCTCCGGCCAATGGCACCTCCTCGCGCCGGCTGCGGCGGCTGCAGCTCCTCCTCCTGCTCCTGCTCTGGCTCCTGCTCGGGCTCCTGCTCAGGTTCGGCCTCCGGCAGTTCGTACCACCCCTATCCGTGGGGTCGGGCAGACGAGGAGATCCCGAATCCGTACAACGGCAACGACGCCGTCACCTTCCTCCGCGAGAGAGAGGAGATGAAGGAGCTTCTTGGTGAAGAAACCAAGAAGCATGGGATCACCGAGCTGGAATGGGAGGACCAGCGGAGGCAATTCTACACCGCCATCAATGGTTTGACAGTTCTGCTTGAATTCTTGCTTAAGCTCTTTTTCCGATTCATTTGCTCATTGGCTCGTTTTTTCCTGTTTTGCAGACCTCTCCGCGGAGCTGGGCCGCCTGAAGGCGGCGGCGACGGCGGTTGCCGACCAGGTGAACGCCAGGGGATTGATGGTCGTGGAACGCCTTGAGGCGGTGCCTGGTCAGATTGATTAGGTCGCCATCCAAGGTGTGCGCCTCGGCACCGCCCTTGGCCTGGTGGGGATGTCGTCCTGGACCGAGGACGAGTATGTCTCCATGCCGGTCGGCTTCCAAGGCGGGCTCCCCCATGAGATCGACGACATCAGCGATCGTCTGGAGGAGTACGAGGACCACGCCCGCACCATGGCCGACGCCACCCACCCCCAATCAGTCCTAAACAAGCTCTTCACCGGAGAAGAAGAAGACTCCGAGTAGTTTATATCTAGGACTGATGCGGGTGTAATAAAAAATTTTTAATGAAGAATGTTGGTCCTCCTTCATCTTTGCTTGCCTCTAATGGCGTTTGCTTGTCATATCTGTTCTTGCGAAACCTTCATTCCTTAGTTAGAATTTTTATTGCGATATTCTCCCAAATGCGGTTTCTTCCCGAACACATGACGCCACTTTAGCCGACTAGATCTCGACTACGTGGCCGCGATTTGACAGTTTATAGTTTAGCACTTCAATTCACTTTACCTTCTCCCGATAAACCTACCAACTGGAAGACAGAGTTATCGCTGGCCACAACACTTTAAAAATTGCTAAAGGCGATACAACCGTATCGGCTATTTTATATTAAAGACGATACACGCGATATCGGCTATTTTGTGCTAAAGGCGATACACACGATATCGGCTATTTTCTTCAACCTCTTTCCTCTACTCGAAGGCGATTTCAAGTTAATCGGCTATTTTGCATTCTCGGTCATAATCAATATCCCACTTCAATACTTGGATAAAACTTTTTGAGGTATCTCGCCATTAATAGCTCTTGTAAGCTCCTCTCCAAATAATGTTTTCAATATATATGCGTTACCGTGTGCACAACTCACAACCCAAAAGGTCCTTCCCAATTTGGAGACCATTTGCCAAATGCTTTATCCTTTGTATCAATTGGCAATATTGTCTTCCAAACCAAGTCTCCTTCGCAAATTGTTTGACTTTAACCTTCTTGTTATAGTACTTGGCGACACGCATCTTATTCTTCTCAATATTCTCCAAAGCTTTGAGACGGATTAAATGCAAATCCTCTAATTCATCCATCATTAAATCCTTATAATCTTTCTCTACCAAGTCTTTTTGCAATTCAACTCGCCTTGATCCAGACTGTAACTCCCAAGGTAGCACAGCATTGTGTCCATAGACCAATTCATATGGAGATGCTTGCATGGATCCATGGCAAGCCATTCGGTAAGCCCATAATGCTTCATTAAGGACCAAGTGCCATCTTCTTGGCTTCTCATCAATTTTCTTTTGGATGATCTTGATCATGATCTTATTTGATGCCTCTGCTTGGCCATTGGCTTGTGCATAATAAGGAGAAGAATTATATAGCCTTATTCCCATGCTTTCGGCAAAATCACAAAACTCTGAAGAGGTAAACTGAGTCCCTTGATTGGTTGTTATGGTCTGTGGAATTCCAAATCTGTGAATTATATGCTCCTTAACAAAATTAATCATGTTCTCTGATGTAACCATTTTCAAAGGGATAGCTTCGACCCACTTGGTGAAATAATTTGTAGCCAACAGCACAAATTTGTGCCCTTTACTAGATGGAGGGTTGATCTGTCCAATTAAATCCATGCCCTATCCCCTGAATGGCCAAGGTTTGATTATGGGGTTCAATGCAGATGCAGGTGCCCTTTGAATATTACCAAATATTTGACAGTCTCGACATCCTTTGTAATATTCAAAGCAATCCTCCAATATAGTCGGCCAAAAGTATCCAGTCCTTCTGATTATCCACTTCATTCGGTAAGCCAACTGATGTGCACCACAAGATCCCTCATGAACTTCAAACATAACCCTTTTGGCCTCTTCTTGATTCAAGCATTTGAGCAATACCCCATCTATAGACTTGTAGTATAATTGATTGTCAAGAAGTACAAACTTGAGGGCCTTATACCTAAGCTTTTGGGAAACTCTCTCGAGACGGATCCTTCGGATAATCGATAATGTCACGTCTCCAATCATTATCTCGCTTGATCGGTATCGAAAATACCCTCTTCTATGGCAAAGACCTCCCCGATTTTCACGATATCCGGAGGCAGTTTGAGCTAACTTGTTTGCCTCTCCATTGTGTTCTCAAGGGATATGATGCTGTTGACGGTCGTTAAGTATCAATTTTATACCGTCAACGCAGCAAGAGAAAGGACTAATATGAGTTCACCTATTAGATATAGGGGTTACACTTGACGAATTCCACGAGTTTTGGTGATTGTCTATTTCGCGGGGGTTATCGAAAAGAGAACCAAAGGAGGCCCACATGTCATGATTACATAGAGATAAAGACCGAACGGGTGAAAAAGTATAATCTAGAAGACTCCAGAAGGCGACACCTGAAAGCGGGGGCCCACCTGGCAGGCTGGCCAGTCGGCCGCCCAAGGGGGGGAGTCGGCTGACTCCCCACCTCAGCCAATGGCGTCGAGTCTCGCGGATCCTGCCTCCACCGCCTTTGAGGATGAATAATTATCGTCCATTTAGGTCGGTTTGATCCGAGGGCTGTGGTTCATCCTAGGGGGCTATATATTCGAGCCCCCGGCCCCCGGTGAAACCCTAAATTCATTAGAATTCATTCTCTCTTCATTCACACGAGAGGATTCGGAAGCCAGAGCCACCATCTCAATTAGAGCTCCATAGTTTAGTAGCATAGCTACATAGGAATAGATCTAGAGGGAATCAAGCCTAGCTTGGAGTCCGGATCTGTCGGAGTTCTTGGTAATTCCCCTCTACATTCTTGTAATATTCATCATTGTTCGTGATACTATGAGTAGTACTTTATTCTATTCTATTATATCGAGACTTGACTTTGCTCTATTTGATTATGTTCTCAATTATATTGTTCTTAGTTTACTTTGATTATATGTTTAGCATAGTTGGACTAGAATTATGTTTATGCATAGGATCGTATAGCGCTTGCTCATTAGATCGATGGGTGAGTGGTAAATATTGTGTAGGCGTGGTGCCTAGACCATATTTATCTGCGATTGCACCCTATATTCCGGATCGTGAGGTAGATCGCGGGAGTGACAGTCCTGTTGAGTCCTTTGTAGCCCTTCTCCCGAGTATAGGTCTAGCAGAACAAACCTATTACATTGAAGTCATTGCTATGTCTCTTGTCTTCTCGGTAATATCACTATGCATAGATGTAACCTTTTCCCGCCATGATTGCTAGATGTTCTTGCACTAATCATTGTATGCTTTGACTTTGTAGTTAGAATAACATAGGATTATACCCTAGATCGTCCTAGTCCATGCTAGTGTTATAAGCTTAGAGTGCTAAGTTGAGATGGCTTATTACTATTATTTTATGTGGCTAAATGCTCTCATTTATCTTATGTCATTTATCATTCATTCCTATATTTTATGTGACACTTACCCCGTATGAGATGATCGATACGAGACAAGGTTAAGCTCTCCATTATCGCATGTGCATTGCTCATCACTCATTATCCAAGTGCATTCCCTTCCCGGTGGTAAAATTATAAATAATGATACCTGGATTACTCCTGGTTAAAATGCTACGATGATATATTAAATGCGCTTGCGGAACCCTCTTTATTTCAGTTGCACTTAATAGACATCAACAAGCATTTTTGGCGCCGTTGCGGGAAGGTTGAAAGCCAATGGATAATGAGTAGCACCGCACTAGATAATGTGATCGAGTAGTCTTTTTTTATACTAACCCATCTCTACAGGATTACCCTTGTTTTGTCTACTTGTGTATTTTATGCAGGGTAATCAAGACAATTCTTCCTGATAATTATATTGACAATCCAGAAGCTTTAATCAGGAAGGCCAGAAGCAAGTTGAAGAAGACCAATCAATCATCATCATCAACTCAACTTGGAAGTTTGTCGGAAGCAGAAAGTCGACCTTTCGTTCGAGACTTGACACCAGCGTTTGAAGCCATGGCAAACAAGTCACTCCGCGAGTTCTCAGCTCCCACTACGGACAACATTCGTACTGGACCAAACTGCGGACATCGAAGGAGCTTTTGAGCTCAAGCCTGCGCCGATCAACATGGTGCAAGCAAGCCGGTTACGTGGGAAGGCCCATGAAGATGCTAGTGCTCATCTCCAACACTTCCCGGAGATTTGTAGCACATTCACTATCAAGGATGTCCCCGGAGATGCTATACTACTTCGCCTCTTCCCATTCTCACTCTTGGGGAGAGCGAAGCAGTGGTTCTATGCCAATAAGGAGAAGAATACTACGTGGGCATTATGTTCCACTAATTTTTGGCGAAATTCTTCCCCATGGGCAAGACAAATGCTCTTCGCGGGAAGATATCAAGCTTTCAAAGAACATCATGATGAGACTGTCCCGAAGCTTGGGAGCGCTTTCAAGATTACATCCTCGAGTGTCCTTATCATGGCATGGAGAATTGGCCGCTTATGCGAGACATTCTACCATGGGCTCAGCAACAAAGACACGTGAGACGATGGATGCCGCCGGGAGGTGCATTCTTATCACTCACTATTCCTCAAGCCACGGCTCTTGTGGAGAAGATGGCATCCAACCAAGGTTGGAGTGAAGAAAGAACGCACCCGCAAGAGAGGTGGAGGAATGCACCACCGAAGGAGGTAGACATGCTGTCT
The DNA here is from genome assembly GCA_018135685.1 of Themeda triandra. Taxonomy (NCBI): domain Eukaryota; kingdom Viridiplantae; phylum Streptophyta; class Magnoliopsida; order Poales; family Poaceae; genus Themeda; species Themeda triandra. Next base: position 148,157 of record JAENPR010001371.1, on the reverse strand, counting down.
CGCCAAAATGGATCTCGCTAATGAAGAGGCTCGATGAGAGAGCCACGAGAAAGAAAGAAGTCATGCATATACATGATGCTCGCATGACATGTGAAGAGTGTGGAGAGACCGGGCACACAAAGCTAACCGCGCCCCGAGCGAAGGAGGATGTGAACTACCTCAACAACAACAACAATAATAATTACTATCGTCCTCGCAGAATCAAGGTTGGAATCAACAGCAGAGGCCTAACTACTCGTGGCAATTATTCGGCAACTATCAAGGTAACAACTCCTCCTACAATAATTACAACCAGCCGCCTTTGAGAGAGTTAGTGCTTTGAATCAAGGCAAGTTGATGGACAACCCGTCCAAGAAGCCGACATCAAATGACAAGGTCCTAGAGACACTCGGCAAACAGAATGGATGGCTTTTCTAATGCCATCAAGAGTCAGCTCGCTTCAACAAGATACTTGAGTCGCGGTACAACAGCTTGTCAACCTTGCTCCCTCCACTGGTCAAGGTAAACCGGCGACAACCCGAAGAGCTCGAAACCGCAAATCTTGTTGATATATTCAATGTAGAAGATAGCCGGAGTGATCCATCGAAGGGGTCATGGATAGACTCAACTCGCCAATCAAGAAGGGCGATCCAGGGAGACCGAGTCATTCCGATCTCCATTGGAAGTACTAACTTTAATGAGGCAATCTGTGACTTCGGTGCAAGCATCAACATCATGCCAAGAGTGATATATGAGAAGCTATTCGATGCCCCTTAACATACACAACTATGTGCTTACGGCTTACTTGCAGATCAGTCACTCCGTGTCCCTTTGGGAGTACTAGAAGATATATGTGTACGAGTAGGCAACTCGTATGTTCCAGCAGACTTCGTGGTAGTGGATACAGGCAGTGATGAAAGGTCCCCTGTCATTTTGGGACGACCATTCTTGAACACTGCTGGAGCCATCATGTATGCCAACACTGCCAAGATCATCTTCGACATCAAGGGCAAGAGAGAAACCTTCTTCTTCAAGAACAGTCTTTGCCGGTTCCCAAAGACACCCTCATCAACGTAACGGAGAAGAAGAAGAATCCAGCTAAGAAGAGCAAGAACAAAGATAAGAAGACCAAGAAGACGAAGACGTGAGGATGGTCACCGCAGTCCACGGGGAGCATGACCACTTACTCAGTCCCCACGTCTGATCAAGAAGGATGACCCGTGTGTCCCAACCATTCAATGCTCCATCAACGAAGCTCTTTCAATAAAGCTATCTCGTGACCTTTGGATCGGGCGTCAACATTATGGCCAAGGTAACCTATGAGTATCTATATGGCACTATGCCTTTGGAGCCCACCTATGCACAAATGCCGATGGCGATCGGACATTCCGCTTCGTCGAAGGAGAAGTGAAGGATGTCCTCATCCGAGATAGATGACCATTATGTCCCTACCGACTTCCTAGTTATCGATATGGGAGATGACTACGATCCTCCAATCATCCTAGGAAGACCATTCCCGAACACCACCAAAGCTATCATCTATATTGGGACGGAGAGATTCACTTCCACTTTCCCACCGAGAAGGTACGCCGCTACTTCAACAATAATTATATAATCACCGAAGAGCCCAAGAAGAACAGAGCAAGGAGAAGGCAGCGTACCCATCGCGTAACAAGAAGAACATCACTACGAGATGGATGGGCTGACTATGAGGGAGAAGTGTCAAGATATGAAGACCGGTACCAAGAAGAAAAAAATGTTGCGGAAGAAGAGGAGGTACTACCAACAGAAGAGAAACAAGTGGTCCAAGAAGCTTCCTCCTCAAGGTCATCCTCTCCAACAAAGAAGGTGTGGAAGGTAAAAGCAAAATCAGAATCAATTCCTACACAAGAGGCGACATCATCAGAGGCGCCAGCCAATGCACCCCTTGAAAAATGAGCGAACATGACAAGTCCTGTTCGGAGGACTTAAAACCACCGAACGCCGCGCCAAGAGGTAACTTGGTATTTATCAGCAATTCACTTTTCAGCATCGTAATTTTACCTTAGCATATTTGTTTTCCTATTTGCATCCTAGTTGCATCTTTACTTTTTTTATCTCTGCATTAGAAAAGAAAATAAAGATGTTGTGCATTTGCATCCGTAAAAAAACTTTAAGCCCCATGTGGATAATCATTCACCGTGGTGGCACAAAAATAATTTCTCAAAGATATTTATCTTTCCCCGTCTCGCATTCCTTAAATAATAAAAAGATAAAAATATTTCTTGTGATCCTGTTAGAATGAGTTTTAAGTTAGGGAAGTTCTAGACAACCAAGGCTTAGAGGTTTTATCACTAACGCTTAAGTAGTTCCACAAGCTTTGTTGTCTATTTGAGCTTCACGTAACATCAAGGATCATGAAGAGCCAACGTGCGAAAGGACATCCAGTCCCCCGTCGGAGTGCTTTCGCGACACTGAACGCCGTCTCCAACAAAGAACCATCTACGACACTCCTGGAGGACTAAAACGTCTTCATTGCCTGTCAGCAACATCAGCAGACTATGTCAGCATCCAGCTTGGGGGAGGGCATCCCCCGTGTACCAAGCTAAGTGTTTCCAACTTAACTATTTATGCCTTGTTAAAGTATGCTTTGTTAAAACAACTAAAAAAGATGCATAACCATAGAAACCCAGAAAGATTTCCTTATTTATTCTTTTCTACTTTTGGAGAGCTTTTGCAATCTGTCTTAAAAGTTATCCCCTAGAATAAACTCTACATGGAGATGATGAATAGTTGCTCTGCCGTAATTCCTTTCAAGTACCTAGTTTTCAACCTTGCACTCTCCCGAGTTTTGGACACAATTGTTTAGACTTGAGATTTGCTCTGAACCTGAAACTTGTGGGTAGCGAACACTTGATCTAAGTCTAGGTGGTTGACGGGTATGATATGGGAAGGTTTTGAGTCTCTGTCCATCTTGTTCCTAGAGATACTAGAGTTCGGAGAATTTATCTTTGAAAATATTAAATTCCTGCATGATGAGTTCCTTTATGATGAGAGTTTAAATTCCTACCACGGCCATGTATTCATGCTTACTAGATTAGGAAAACCCATCTGTTTATATAGATCACACTATAGCTTGAGTGTAGTCTTTATAGGCATTGAGTGTGGTTATCTTTGTGGACCCATAAGGAATTAGTCATGCGCTTAAAGTCAATACTATGTGCTCTCCATCCATTGATCTATGCTACTTCGTCCTCGAAGCATGCACCCATTTTATAACTACTACATTCATTTTTGTGCTACTTCGTCCCTAGAAGTACCACCCACATATAGATCCATGTCCACCACATATTGTGCTGTCTCTACCCTGGAGATACGCACTTATGCTACTCCTACCCTGGGAGTATGCATCCATCCATCCATCCACATATACATACACCACTTATTTCACTTCATCCAGAAAAGGTTCTATTCCTATCCTGGGAGTGAACATCTAGAAATAATCATCGCCGTTCTATTTGCCTACATACAAGCTCCAGTCATTATCATTTCAAGTTATACACTCCCCGTTGCTAAAGTTTCGTTTCTAGAGGATTGGTTGCTCTAAAAAAAGAAAAAAAAAAGAGAAAAGAAGAAAGAAAGAAAAAGAAAGAGTAGCCAAGTCCTTCCATTCAAGAAGTTTCAAGGTTTCCAAATAAAGGGAGTCATGTTATCCTCGAAGGAGCAAGTGTAGAAGTAGATGTTCACCAAGTGATCACCCCTCATAATCATTTCCTTATCGTCATCCTATCATCATCTTATCATCCATTTCCTCATTCACATGCACATATGACTTTATTATTATTTTAGTTCCTATTGGATCCATGTCTTAACTATGCAATATATGCAAGTGAGTTTGAGTGTCTCCCCACCTATGAGCTCCACATAAGCCTATTAGAAAGTAGGGTGAGAGAGAGAAGGCACTTTCCACTATGCCTTAGTTCCATAAATACCACATATTCGAGAGAAGAGAGAAGGCATACACTACTCATGCCTTGGAAAGGATCCGTAAATACCACAAATGAGAGACCCGAAAGGTTCATACAAGGAACTCGAGTTTTATTTCAAAACTTTGCAAAAACTTCGGGATAATAGTTGATCAAAGAGTGAGAAACATGGCGCTTGACTTGACCGTTCTATCTTTCAACTACTCAAGACCCAAGTGACGGTTACAAGCCCCATGGTGAAAGGTAATATGAGTAAGTTTTGAGTCAGAATAGTTCACTCTAATCCGGAGGAAAGTTCTTGTTTGAACGCATGTGTACTTGTGAGGAATGAAAGCATTGTAGCAACTCCTGATCCATCACTGAGTCTATCTTTGCTCAGGGACGAGCAAAAGGTATGCTTGGGGGAGTTTGTTGACGGTCGTTAAGTATCAATTTTATACCGTCAACGCAGCAAGAGAAAGGACTAATATGAGTTCACCTATTAGATATAGGGGTTACACCTGACGGCTAATTCCACGAGTTTTGGTGATTGTCTATTTCTCGGGGGTTATCGAAAGAGAACCAAAGGAGGCCCACATGTCATGATTACATAGAGATAAAGACCGAACGGGTGAAAAAGTATAATCTAGAAGACTCCGGAAGGCGACACCCGAAAGCGGGGCCCACCGGGCCCGTCGGCCGCCCAAGGGGGAGTCGGCCGACTCCCCACCTCAGCCAATGGCGTCGAGTCTCGCGGATCCTGCCTCCACCGCCTTTGAGGATGAATAATTATCGTCCATTTAGGTCGGTTTGATCCGAGGGCTGTGGTTCATCCTAGGGGGCTATATATTCAGAGCCCCTGGCCCCTGGGTGAAACCCTAAATTCATTAGAATTCATTCTCTCTTCATTCACCTGAGAGGATTCAGAGAAGCCAGAGCCACCATCTCAATTAGAGCTCCATAGTTTAGTAGCATAGCTACATAGGAATAGATCTAGAGGGAATCAAGCCTAGCTTGGAGTCCGGATCTGTCGGAGTTCTTGGTAATTCCCCTCTACATTCTTGTAATATTCATCATTGTTCGTGATACTATGAGTAGTACTTTATTCTATTCTATTATATCGAGACTTGACTTTGCTCTATTTGATTATGTTCTCAATTATATTGTTCTTAGTTTACTTTGATTATATGTTTAGCATAGTTGGACTAGAATTATGTTTATGCATAGGATCGTATAGCGCTTGCTCATTAGATCGATGGGTGAGTGGTAAATATTGTGTAGGCGTGGTGCCTAGACCGTATTTATCTGCGATTGCACCCTATATTCCGGATCGTGAGGTAGATCGCGGGAGTGACAGTCTGTTGAGTCCTTTGTAGCCCTTCTCCCGAGTATAGGTCTAGCGTAACAAACCTATTACATTGAAGTCATTGCTATGTCTCTTGTCTTCTCTGGTAATATCACTATGCATAGATGTAACCTTTTCCCGCCATGATTGCTAGATGTTCTTGCACTAATCATTGTATGCTTTGACTTTGTAGTTAGAATAACATAGGATTATACCCTAGATCATCCTAGTCCATGCTAGTGTTATAAGCTTAGAGTGCTAAGTTGAGATGGCTTATTACTATTATTTTATGTGGCTAAATGCTCTCATTTATCTTATGTCATTTATCATTCATTCCTATATTTTATGTGACACTTACCCCGTATGAGATGATCGATACGTACAAGGTTAAGCTCTCCATTATCGCATGTGCATTGCTCATCACTCATTATCCAGTGCATTCCCTTCCCAAAGGGTAAAATTATAAATAACGATACCTGGATTACTCCTGGTTAAAATGCTACGATGATATATTCGTGCGCTTGCGGAACCCTCTTTATTTCAGTTGCACTTAATAGACATCAACAGATGCAAAGTAACTATTGAAAAGCTTTTCAAAAGCTCTCTTCTTGCACTCATATTGCCCTGTCAATTGGTTGATCACCAATTCGAATCACCAAATATCTCAACAAAATGGCTTTTACTTCTATCGAATCAAGCCCTCGAGCAATTGGAAAAGCATATTCAAATATTTTTCCACGTGGAGATATCAAGAGAATACCAGCACCACCACCTTTGTCACACGATGATCCATCGAAAAATAATGCCCATGGGGCAATACTAACTGCTTCAATAGAAAGATCTCGGTGTTGAGTAATGAAATCGGCAATTATCTAGCCTTTCACTGCTTTTGCTGATTCATACCTCAGGTTGAACTCTGACAGTGCTAACACCCATTTTCCAATCCTTCCATTCAAAATTGACATTGATAGCAAGTGTTTAATTACATCAAAACTAGACTCTACCACACATTCGGCATTTAACAGATAGTGCCGAAACTTGGTGCATGAGTAATAAACACACAAACAAAGTTTTTCTATGGCCGAATACCTTGTCTCTGGATCCAACAATTTTCGGCTAAGGTAAGCTATCACTCTTTCCTTCCCATCAAATTCTTGCATAAGGGCCGATCCTATTGTTAGGCTATCGGCCGCCACATACAGCTTGAAAGGCTTCTCAAGTTGTGGAGGTACCAACACCGGTGGTACCTTTATATATTGCTTGATCTCATCAAAAGCTTTTTGCTGTATGTCACCCCAAACGAATTTCTGATCCTTCTTGAGCTTTAATAATGGAGAGAAAGGTAATACTCTTTCTAACAAATTGGATATGAACCTTCTCACAATATTAATCTTGCCTAGCAATGATTGCAACTCTGTGAGATTAGTTGGGGGCACTATCTTGTCTATTGCTTCCATGCTCTTTTTCCCAACTTCTATCCCTCCTTTGTGGATCAAAAACCCCAAGAACTCGCCAGCCGACACTCCAAAGGCACATTTGTTTGGATTCATTTTTAAACCATGCTTTCTTGTGCACTCCAAAGTTTTCCTTAAATCGGCTAAATGTCCTTCATAGTCTCTGGATTTGACCACCACATCATCAATATAGATTTCCACAATCTTGCTGATCAACTCATGAAAAATATAGTTCATGGCTCTCTGATAAGTTGCACCAGCATTTTTCAATCCAAATGTCATAACTATCCATTCAAATAGACCAATATGACAAGGACACCTGAATGCAGTCTTTGCAATATCCTCTATTGCCATAAAATCTGATTATAGCCAGCATTGCCATCCATAAACCGATAACTTCATAACCTGCTTGCATCTACTAGCAAATCGGCAACCGGCATTGGATAACCATCCATAGGAGTAGCTTTGTTGAGGTCTCGAAGTCTATGCGAGACTCTCATTTTTCCATTTTTCTTGTATACAGGCACTATATTTGAGATCCAATCTGCATATCTGCATGGCCGAATAAAGTTTGCTTCTATTAATCTTTCAACTTTTTTCTTTACATCGGCCAATACCTCCTCTTTATAAATCTTTCGTGCAGGTTGTTTAAAAGGACGAAATCCAGGCTTTATGGTTAGTTTGTGCTCAACAATAGATCGATCTAATCTGGGCATCTCTGTATAATCCCAAGCAAAACAATCCTTAAACTCCTTTAGCAACTCTATTAACTTCAACTTATACTCTGGATCCAAATTTGCACTAACATACATTGGCCTTGGCTTTGAACTGTCACCAACATCAATCTCTTCTAGTTTATCGGCCGACATGAAACCACGACCCAGCTTCCCTTTGTTGCCGTCGATTGGATTGCCCAATAAAAATTACTGTGAGAGCCGACTGCTTGGATCGGCTGTTGATCTCCGTTGAACACATTAACAGGACCTTCTTTCCACTCTTTACCCGAAAGACAATCTAGTCCATCATACTCCCAATAAGTAGGCTCCGAAGCAGCAACACTTACCGAATCATCAGCTTGAACAACTTCCACATCATCCCCAATCCATTGAATGAGAATTTGGTGCATGGTTGAAGGTATGCAGCAATTTGCATGGATCGAATCCCTTCCTAGAAGCATACTGTATGCCCCTTGCCATCAATAACAAAGAAGGTAGTGATCAGAGTCTTGGATCCAACCATCAATTCAACATGCACAGCTCCACGAGTATCAGAAGGATTGCCAGCAAAGTCTCTAAGGATCATGTCAGTCTGCAATAAATATTCACTTGTCATTCCAAGCTTTCTGAAAGTTGTGTAAGGCATAATGTTGATAGCAGCCCCTCCATCAACAAGCATCTTGGTCAGAGGCTTGCCATTGACATATCCCTTCAAATATAATGGCTTCAAGTGACGATTTTTGACTGGCTTGTCAAAGACTGCTTGCCGAGTCAACACAAGTTGAGCCATCAGGTCTCGGCATTCAGTTTCTTCAAAGTCAGAGTACACTTCATCTTGAACATCTTGATCTTTAGGAGCCATAAACTCTAATGGGATGAAGAAAACCATATTAGCATCAGCCGAAGGAACCTGTCCATCATCCTTTTTCTTAGGACGCCATGTCTGCTTCTTTTCGGCTAATTCTTGCTTCAATTCTTGATTTCTTAAGCGCTGAACTCTTCTCTTTTGGCTCTTTCTTAAACCAGGAGGACACCATTGCCCTCTTTGCCATCTATACGAGCTTTCTTCTCCATTGTGACCGCTGCTGTGAGTCCAAGCTTGATCTGCAAATCTCTTCCTCTGATGCCCATCAAAATTGTTTATTTTTAGGCGCCGATCATCCTCAGGAGTCCTCATTCCAAGACTATCATGGACGGGACGGCGGTTGACTCGTGACTGCCTGTACTCTGAATACTGATCACTGCACTCAGGGCAATTGTTCCTAGCAGGCAATTTCAAGCCTTCGTTCCAACAGTGTCTGAAGAATGAACAATTCCAATGAGATTGCTGTTGCTCTCTTCTGTACTCCTCTTGTTCTTTCTGGTGAACTTCTTCTTCATATCTCCGACGCTCTGCCATGAATCTACGCTCTTCTTCAATGAACTGCCGCTCTTCATCATATTCCAGCTTCTTCTCTCTCTGCCATTTATTTAACAAGTAACGTGCTGTAACTCTATGCTTTGGTTTACCATGCATTCGGCACTTTCCATGGATGGCATCTGAAGTTTGGCCCTTCTCTGTTCGGCTATTTTTGAACTGAACTTGCTGTACCTCCTCTTTGGTCACTTGCCGATCAGGGTCAACAGCGCCACTCTCCTTAGCTCTTTCAGAGGTCAAAACCTTTATCTTCCCTTTCTCTTTAGAATCACTAGCCAAAACCATACCGACAGAGAAAGAAATCATGTTCTGAGGGAAAGGTTGTTTATCCACTTGCATCTTGCCGTCAAATCTCAAGTGCCCATCTTGAATGGACTTCTGAATTTTCACTCTGAACACTCGGCAATCATTGATATGGTGAGAGTTAGTATCATGATACCCACAATACTTCTTATCTTTCACTCCTTCAGGGCGCAACATGGGATGTCCTTCTGGCAGTTTAATGCGTCCTTTCTTCACCAAATACAAAAAGAGCTTGTCTGCTTTGGTGACATCAAAATTATAAGATCCTTTCTGCTGCTTCACCCATCGTTGACTGACCAAAGTGGGCTCTTTTGCCCAGTTCAATTCTGCAGCGCCTACTTCATCCCCATCCTCATATTCAGATGCTTCTTCCAAAAAGCCTTGGTATACATCGATGTGGCACTGTTCCTCTGAAAGCGAGCATCCCTCCTGAATCCCTGGGCTTGGTTGCTCATAGTTGTCAGCTTCTGTGAAAGTTGCCTGAAACATCCTCAATTTTCCACGAAGGGAAAATCTCACAGAACGATATACATCAGTCGATAATCAATTCCATACATCGAAATATAAATCTACAGAGTACAAGTAGAGGGGTTTACATTAATAATTACAACGCCACCAGGCGGATACAAAGTATATCTAACATCCAGAACAGCTTGAGAAGGCGGAAGTAACATGGAAGCAACTCCAAACTCCAACTTGAGCGCAGGCACGAGACCTTCTAATTCGTTTGACATCACTGAGAAGCAGGAAAATCTGCACACCGCCGGATGTGTGCAGGCCATGGTCAGCACCGAATGAGCTTTAGTGGAAAAGAGAAAATAAAGGGATCTGGCGATCCTATAATTTGGCTGTGGGTTGCATCCTAGCGCATGCAAAATAGCAAGTAAATAGTAGTAACAATAATAATAATAATATAGTCAAGTTTAACACATTCCCATTCCCACACACGTCCATCCATCCATCATCTCATCCATCCCAAATCCACATCATCTCACCTCCTTCACCCAATCTCACACTCATGTCGGCACCAACTCCCTCTCGGTGCTCTCGGCCCCCGCAGCCCCCATCTAGGCTCACGACCGGAAATGCTCGGGGAAGGTAGAAACAGGTCCTCTCCTATCTAGTGAAGCGTAACACGGACAGGTCCATAGGCGACAAGTCAGCATATATATCGATCGATCAACCAAGAACACTCTGCAGAGGTTTCACACACCACAAGATAGCCATCTTCGACAGGGCCCTGTCTAGGCTGATTCCGGCTGCTTGCTATAATAGAACGATGCCACCCTACCTCTCAGCTCTAGAACGCCCCAAGTACTTCTGGGTGCTGAAACTGTGAAGTCATGAACCGTGCCCCGTTACGCGTCCATACGTCTCTGAAGGGTGTGGGACCATCGCATGCCCGTACCTCCTTAACACTGCTCGCCTAGTAGTAGTGGCACCGTGCTACCAAGTAGTCCAGCCGTCTCCCCATTACAAGGAACAAGTGGTCTGTAAAGGAGTCCTGAAGAAACTGAGTACTAGTAAGTCCTTAGGGATGACTAAGCCGGGATGTCTCCAACAGGGTTACCGTTCGGGTGCCATCCTGGCACCACGTGCCACCACAGCACCTTCTCCCTGAGCGGCCCACGACAAGCCCACACTCAGGGGTTTCCCCAACCACAAGTATACCCGCCACAGGTATCCGCACAGGAATGTCCAGTCCATCCCAGGGCAAGACTCGCTCCATAAGCTCGTCGTATATCCCGGCTCGCGACTCAACCCTCACCCTCCACGCACCCAAGTCACGCTCACGTAACCACCGAGATCCTCACCAAGTCCACCAAGGCCGGCATCCCAAGCCAAAACCATTCCCGGGGTTCACCACCCGCATCACATCACGAGATCCAATGCGAAGTGGAGTTAATAAGTATGGTGATATAAAGTGCAAGCAAGCAGAAAGGTGGCAATAATAATATAAGTGCGAGCGCAAAGCTGGGTAACATGGTGAAGGGTTTTCAATCAAGGTATAAATGGCTCAGGCAATAGCATGCATCATATATTAACAAAGGAATAATTATAAAGCGCTAGCAATTCAATAAATTATGCAATGTCTAAATAGGATTCTCTAAAATAAGGTGCTGCCATGACACCTGCGATGTCGAGGAAGTAATAGTACGAGTCCAACTGTAGTGGTACAAGTCCTCCTTCGTCAGATGTAGTCGATCAGCGGGGTCTCCACCACGCTTTCGTAGTCTCCTTCCTAAGGTCGCTCGTCTCCCGAATTGACTGAAATCGAGACGTAATAGTCGCGTTAGCGACTCCTATAGAATCCACAAAGAACCAAATAAATTGCAAAAAGATCCAAATGCACTCAAACTTAGGCTCATGAGATAGAGCATGGTTTTAGAGAAATTATGATACTTGTTTCATAATTTTTAGAGCAAGAATAAATTTAATATGAGTTCTAGAAGGTAGGAATTGCTGAAAATAGATAAAGGAAAAAGGCATGGGGTTCACGTGGGCTTGCCCCCCGTCAGTTCGTTGAAGTTGAGTTGGGCCGGTTTGTTGCTGCTGGGCCGATCGACTGAATCCAGCCCAAATCGGATGGTGCTTCCTAGCTGGTTTGGTCCGGTTCAGGCTTCATCCTTGGGCTGGTGCACCGAACGGGTCTAGCAGGCCGGACTGGCTGGGCTTCAAGCGGCCATCCCAAGAAGCCTGGTCCTCTTACGTGAGCCAAGGAATTAGAAGCAGCAGCTGCGCCTCAGGTGCTCGACGGAAGGCTGACGGCGGCGGCGGTGATCATGTAAGGTGTTGCTCTCACGCAGTTCTAAGGGCATGGCGCCAACGGCGATCCGCGACCGGCGTGCCATGGTTGCCACGCGGCGTCACGTGCCGGTTCGGGCGTCGTCACATCAATGGCTGGGGTCGGCTTTGGTGAGGAAGGGCGAGGCCTACTCCGGGGTTATGACGGTAGCAACAAGCAGGAGCTGGATGACTATGGTTTGGTAAGCAGTGGTCCATGATTTCGCCGGTAGCGGCGAGGCCAGAGCTACAGGTCCAGACGTATGCACGGGCATGGTGAGCTACTGCCGATGGCCGGTGCGGCAGCGAGCAAGGCAGAGGCGTCCGTGGTCAGTGCGTTGCCCATCCGTGTGTAAGTGTCAAATGATGGCTTTGGCTACGGCATGGTCTTGTGTGTATATATATGCTCGTAGTGACGTGCCATGGCAAAGCTCTGAGGCTAGAATGCAGTCGTGCTGTGTGTGCATGGCGTGTGCAAACATGAGCACGAGCGTGATGCCGTGCATGGTGCTCGCGACGTGGGTTACCAAGGCAGGAGGCAGGTAGTGTGCTGAACGTGGCCATGGAGAACAGGAGCTGCTCGACGGCCGAGCATGTCGGTTGCGGCATGGCGGCCGGCGAGGGAGTGCGTCGATCCCGCAAGGCCGACACGAACAGCAGACTCCGGGCTCTTCTCTGGCTACCAGATGGCTTATATGGCGTGTCTCCTGACGTGGCGTGGTTGGTCAGGGTCACCACGGCGATATCCGACGGACGGCTGTGCCCGGTGCGCGCACCTTGGCGGCACAAGGCACGACGACGTTAGCACCAAGGAGAACCAGAGCTCCAGGTAGGGTGCAACGGCGTTGCAGCAGTCAACGAACACGGCACACGGCGTGGTTTCAGGTCATCTGCAGGGCATCCAGTGCGACGGTCCGTTCGGTGGTGCTCGCACGAGAGGCGAGCTCACGACGGACGACGACGGGCACGACGGCTCTGCTGGCGAGGTCAAGGTGGCGTCATCCATCCATTTGGCTTCGCAGCCAGGTGCCGCAGTCCAAGGCGAGATCAGTAGACGCGGTTTGGTCCAGCGAGGTGGCCGAGGCTGGTCATGATGGTCTCGCCATGGCGGCGAGGTGGCTAGATCCCTACAGGCATCATCTTCTACATCCAGTGCGCGCAAGGCGCGTTCCAAGTCATGGTGAGGGCTGGCATGGCGGTCTCCCTAGCTCTAACAGTTTGGCTACGCCGGGTCGGCGAGGCATCCATGGTAGGCAAAGCAAAGGCATAGCCGGCGACGATGGCCGGGACAGGCAGGCAAGATCACGGCGAGGAAAAAGGGATGGGTCTTGGGTGCTCACCGTGGGTGTTCGAGGATGCAGTAGTCGACGCAAGGCAGCACTGCTACGTTGTTGCGGCCGGGTTCGTGGTGCAGGGCGTGCTTGGCGTCACGTCCGTGGTTCACGCTCGCGGTTCAGGGCTTCGAACCTGCGACGAGGGCTCGACGTCGCGGGTACGGCGGGGCGGAGGCAGCAAGCTTGGTGGCGAGGTCGCGGTGCACGCATCGGGCGATGAATACCGCCGTCTTGAGGTAGCGGTGGCCGGCCCGACGTCGCGAGGATGATGAAGCAGGACGGCGAGGTCGAGGCGGAGGAGTCCGGGGCGCCGCGGTTCGGGAACGAGGACGACGGCGTCGCGGCTGCTGTGGAGAAGAGGAGAGAAGGATGGCGGCGCTGGTGGGGAATGGAGAAGGAGCGGCGGCTCTGGCTCTTATAGGCGCTGCGGCTAGGGTTCGCCAGGGCTTCTGGTCGTCCGTGACCGTGTGATGTGATGGCCGGCGACGTGGCGGCATCCAGAGCGTGGGCAGGTGGCGTCGCGGCCACGCGATCGAGGGCAGGTCACGGGCGCTGGCTGCCTTCGACGAAAAGCGACGGCGTCTTCCTTCGAACGGACGGAAAGCAAGCTGTACGGAGAAAGAAGATGGAGACGGCGCTGGAACGGAAGGGAGACGGAGCGGATGGCGTTCTTGGATTCCCTTTGCTAACTGTGGCTGACGAGTGGGACCCGTTGGGTAACGTACAGGGGCATGCCGGCGTGCGTAAGGCCTACGCGAAGCGGTTCGGCGGCGGCTTCCTCGTGCACATGCCGTGCACGTGAGAGGAAAGGGCGTGAGGTTTGCTGGTGTCCAGATTGGGCCACGACGGTGGACTGGGCTGCTTGTAGCTGGGCCGCAAGGAGATATGCAAACTTCGATTTGGATAGTCTGCTAGTTAATACGATTGGGCCATTAGCATGCATGTGTATGTATGTACATGTAAATACACACATATACGTATAAAGGGAATGGTAGCTTGCATGGATGCCTGCCTAATTACGTGCTTCACGTACCCAGCAAGTGCACAGGGGCATGCACGTACATGTTGTAGCCAGCTAGTTAGCTTGTCCGAGCTCGTTGGCCAGTCGATCCACGCGTTGTCATGTGTGTTAATCACACTTGGTGTTAGGGCGGTCTTATTAGGGGTTAGTCATAGGCCTTTAGGGTTTATAACCCATACATTGGTATAATAATTCATGGTGGTCATAAACGGTCATAGGGCATGTTAGGGTATTATCCCCAATATACTATGTATATGTGTTTGTTGATTTGTTATTCAATACAAGAGAAAAATCCAATAAGAACCAAATCAAACATGTTGCATATCATATTAATAAAGCTAGCGTGACCCAAACATAAATGTCACATATGTGGAATGATCATATAATGCTTAATTAAGATGATGGCCTAGCATGGGTTAGGGTGGTGTGGTATCCTAGTAGGTTATGTGTGTCACTAACCCTAGACATTAGGCTCATAAAGTGACAGGGTATGATTCTATGTTTGTCTCATCTTGAGATTATGGATAAGTTCCATATATACATAACAAGATGTCACTCCTAGGGTTAGCACTAGGGCTCATGCTAGGTTAGTTGTTGGTCATAGGTTCTACTAGCGAATAGGTGAGATCACCCTAGAAGCTCAATCATGTCATTATGTAAAGAGATAAGATTATAGGGTTATACTAAGTTATGTCCTTGAGATATAAGGGTTTAACTTAGGGTCCTAATCACATGTGGCTTAAGGGGGGTTAAGACACATGTGATGATGTGCTATTTGCGTTAACTAGGTAGGGTTATCTACATGACAGGCAACAAACATGGGTTTGTTTAGAAAAAATTTTGTAGTTGGGATTTTGGTGTTTGGTGAATTTTCCGGGTTGTTACATTGCCCAAGGTCTTCAAACTCCATGCCAAATAGCTTATCCTTGATGTGTGGCAACATGCCTGCAATGACCAATTGTGGGAGTTGATCACCTGGTATGTTCAGAGAGTAGCACATGTTCTTAGCTTCTCTGAACCTGCGAAGGTACTCCATAGGTGACTCAGTAGTCTTCATCCTTATAGCCCACAGATCAACTAATTTCTTCTCATTGGTTCCTGTATAAAAGTATGAATGAAACTTCTGCTCCAACTCTGCCCATGTACCAATAGAATTAGCCGGCTGAGATGCAAACCACGTGAAAGCCGACCCTGTCAAAGACATAGGAAAGTATCTGATTCTCCAAGCTTCATCACTAGCAGCTTCTCCAAGTTGCATCAAGTATCTACTAATGTGCTCAATGGTACTGGTGTCATCCTGACCCGAGAACTTGGCTAGATCTGTTGGTGGTTTTACTCTTGGTGGAAGAGCTACCCTATTGTACCACTCTGGATAAGGAGATTTGTATGCATATGTCTGAGTCTTTGGCTTTAGGCCGAATTGATTCTGCATCATATCAGCCATCTTGCTCAAGAGAAGCTCACTCGCAACTTGAGCTCCTTGTTGTCCTCCAGAAGGTACTCCTGATGCACTTTTGTACCCTGGATTCGGCAAAGCATTGATGGTACTGTAATGGGCAAACTCATTATACCCATCTCCATAAGTACTCTTCTGCAACCTGTTTGCTACTGGAGATATCTTGTAAGCAGACGCCGGTATCTCTGTTGTTGCACCAAAGGCTGCTTGACCATGGGTCGGTTGCTCGATCATAGGAGGCTTCTGTTTTTCAGTGTAAATTGCTCCATCTTTGCTTGTGCCGATCATGTCTCCTCCTCCAATCGGCTTCCCTGAAGATTTTTGTGTGTTAAAAAACACAGGTCCACCAATTGCATCAAAGTTCTCCTCAAAATGCTTGTCAACCACTGGACCGAAGGTATCAACCATAACTGTCTGAAAAGTATTCAGAAAAGCTGTTTTGTGATTCAGCATGGTATCTCCCACAGCCTTATGGATGATTCCAACTACTTTCTGCATCTCTTCTTCATCAGTAACATCAGTTTGATGTGCAAGAACTCTTGGTAGTGCTTGCTTCAGATTACTTTGTTGCTTTTATTCTTGGAGAAAGACATCAAGCACTTTTGCTGGTACTGTTCAACCGCTGTTCCACCATCTATCTATGTTCTGGTGGCAATTCATCCATAGTCACATTCAGAACGTGGCTATTGTCAATCTCTGACATCTTGAACTTGAAAGTGGTCCCACCGAGCGTGCCAAAAAGTGTGTTGACACAAAAAGTGACGCTCTGTGTCTCACACACATCAAGCCGGAAAGCTTAGCTTCAATCGGGTGCCCGGGCGTTGAATCCGGAAGCGTGCCAGTCGATTTGACCTGAAAGTCGACAAGGGATAAAACAGTAAGATCAAAACTGGAACATGCTGGATGAGACCAGACAGTTCCATATTTACGGCCCTGAAGCCACTTACGACGACATATAGCTATAGAAGCTATCTGCCAACATGTTTACAAGTCATTCGGCTAATCTAATATAACTGATATGAAGGGAATTGACTGCCGAATAAGTATACATGAAGACAAGTTTGAAAAAAGATTAAATCAATGAAGTATAACAAACCATATCTTAAGCTAGAGCATTATCAGTACATTGACAATTATAAATAGGTAACTTGTAAATATAAATTTATTAAGATAACACATGCATAGGCTAATCCAACTAGTTTGTCGCACGTCTAGCCTTCATAAACCCGTCAAGCATAAAACCAAAGTAAGCTAATCCACCGCATGATACCACCTACTATGAGCATATGCCACTCCTCACTCTTAGATCAATCCACCGCATGATACAATCTAATAATAAAGAGCTAAAAGCATGTAATTGTCAGATTCATAAATACTCATCACACGTGTAAGCATAACCGTATCGGCAAGATTGCCGAATCGGGGTCCATGAAGAAGGAACAAGCAAGCTATTACAATTTAGAGCTAAGCAAAGCCTACACCTGCCGCACGATATCCGGCTTTGTCCAAGATCTAAACGTTCTAACATGCATGAACCCGCAACATGTAACAACCTTGATTGATCTAATTCGGCTATATGAACTTAATCTACTTAATATTGAGTAAGCATGAAAGAGTAACCAAGAGCCGAAAGAGTATCAATCTAGGTTGGGCAAAAAGAGTGTTGCAAATAAATAAACATTTAACATAAACATGCAACACGTGATAACTTAATAAATCTATTAGATCTTGCCAAATCTAAAAGAGCCGATAACTATTTTTACCCATGTCTTAATCCGCCGCACGATACAAGGCATAAGTAAAAACTTCCCATGATCGAGCTTAGATCTACCGCATGTTCTAAGCTAAAACAATGAGACTACTTGCATCATAATCTAAATCCACCACATGATACTAGACATGATAGCAAGGTTGCCGGGACTTACGGAGGTCGACGGATCGATTGTTCCTCTCGAAGAACTCGACGACACGACTAAAAGACTCGAAAAGGTGGCACGGGGCCGGTTGTATTGATTTGGTTGTGAACCCTTATTACAATGGTCGAGGGTTTATATTTATACCCTGGACAAGACATGAGTCCTAAACGACTACGATCTATTAGACAGAATTGGAAAATACACGAACCTAATTCTAGACTTGATTGGAGTCTTTAGTCATCACGACTCCTTTCCCTTTTCGGTCAGCTCTCTCTTGCCACTTTTACTTTCCCGAATGAAGTCATTGCTCAGCTAAGGACAGCCGACCGCTTGATCACTTGCCGAAATGTGGAAAGTTAGCCGACCGCATACGCATTTGCCGAATCCTTCTCTCTGCCAATTGTGGGCCTACCTGTCATATCCTTTACCAAATTTTGGTGTTAACAAAGCCCAAGGAAGAAATAGATTTGCTCATCAAGGTACAGGCTATAGATAATGTCAAAACAAGTGACAACGACAAACCATAGACCGATTCCAGATTACATGCAAGAACCATGGCTCCACCAGCAAGATACTAGGTGATGCATTTAATGAAACAGAATTAAATAAACAATTCCAGCAACCTGCAACCTTTCAAACAGCATAGACAGATTGTGTACTTGTTTATTTAGCTTCTAGAATCATATATTACAGAAAGCCACCAACACCCACAAGACTGTTTATTTAGCTTCTTCCAAACATCATATATTAGCTGCTTAAATAGCATAGACAGATATTCCAGATTACATGCATAGTAAGCTACTAGAAACTCTAACTACCTAGAACTATGAATTGCCCACAAGTGGTCTACAAGATTATAATGAAGCCGCTCATGTAAAGACATATCCTCAATCCCGTCGTGTACCTTGAGGAAGTCCTCTAGCACAAGAGGATTACGGCATTGGTAGTCCACAGGTTGCAACACAGGGATACCTCCCTCCTGATGGTAGTTAAAGTCATCTTCCTCATCTCGCTCATCTTCAATTATCATGTTGTGCAAGATTACACAAGCTTGCATTATGTATCATAGACCTTCCTTCTGCCACATTTTTGCAGGACCTTGCACTATTGCAAAGCAAGCTTGGAGTACCCCAAACGCTCTTTCGACGTCTTTCCTCACTACTTTTTGTGCCATTGTGAAGTGGATGATCTTGTTTCCCTGTGGATGTTGAAAAGCTTTGACAAATGTTGCCTAGGATGGGTATATCCCATCAGCAAGATAATACCCCCATCGTGTACTTGTTTCCATTGACCATGTATTCCACTTGAGGCACCGTCCCAGAAGTCAGACTTTGGAAGAGAGGAGAGTGGCGCAAAATGTTGATATCATTTACTGAACCAGGAAGGCCGAAGAATGCATGCCAGAACCATAGATCTTGTGATGCAATGGCCTCAAGATCATGGTTGGCCCATCTTCCTTCCCTTCATATGCTCCTCTCCAACCTACTGGGCACTTGTCCCATTTCCAATGCATGTAATCAACGGAACCAAGCATACGTGGGAACCCCCTTGCACTATTAATTGCCAACAGCCTAGCTGTGTCCTAGGCATTGGGGGCCCTCAAGTATTCTTCACCAAAGGCCTTGACGACAGCCTTCACAAAATGCTTCAGACACTCAATGATGGTGCTCTCTCCCATCCTCGCATACTCATCCAAGAAGTCTGTTGAAATACCGTAGGCAAACATCCGAACGGCGGCAACAACCTTCTGTATGGGGGAGGCGCTAAGAGTTCCAATGGCATCGGGCTTCTGACGAAATAGTCATCATGGGACTCCACTGCATCCACTATCCGCAGAAAGAGCGACCTGGACATCCGAAACCTCCTTCTGACATGCCTCTCACTATATACACACTGGTCCGTGAAGTAGTCCAGGTAGATGCGATTGTGACCCCCCCCCCCCCCGCCGCCCGAAATGTCTCGTGGCACTTTGCGGCGACCGGCAATGATCCACGAAAATTTTTTTGCACTTCTTTCTCCTCGAGCCCACAAGAAGACCGGCAATGATGAAGAGGTCATCATCATCGATTCATCCTCTTCATCCCACCGTGGATGACCTCTAGTTCCAAACCTTGACATCTGCCATAGCAACAAAAGAAAGGGAAAAGTTAACACAATTTAGTTTAATAGATTGTGTGAACTGTAAAGTCATTAGCTGGTGATTGATATAGGCATAGTGCCATTTGCTTTCTTGTAAAAAAGAAATGTTGTGCATTGCAAATGGTGAGATGAGATGCTGCTGCTGAGAAGATACAGAACACCTAGCAAGTGGATTAGGCTTTGCAAATGGTAAACTAAATGCATATGTAAACTAGTACATCCCTGCACTACATCCTTGTCGTTGTCGGGGTACACTATACTTGCTTTGCAAATGTATTCTGGTGAGTTTTCAATGCCATGGATTGTTTGAATTACATGCAGAGAAACTGAAGTATATATTTTTAGTCTACTAAAGTATCTCAGCAATATTTTTCATTAGCTGAACATTCAGTAGTCATCAGTATCTAGTGAACATTCAGTATCTTCCAGTATCTAGAATTTAACTGAAGGCTTGTTAGCTAAAGCTACAATAACAGGAAAGAACTGAAGCTGCAATAACAGGAAAGAACTGAAGCTGCACTAGACAAACATCAAGCAATCAGAGAACTGTGAAGACCATCTAAGAATTATCAACAACACAGTTTCAGATGGTATAGCTTCGTCATTTTGTTTGCAATCACTACATGTTGACAATAGTCTAGTGACACAACTCATACACAAACATTTCATTCCCTACAATTTGCAGTACCAAAGCCAACCACCACAAACAGAAGGGCCATTTTGATAACAGGCTCGCAGAACCTTACCTTGGCATCGGCGAACAACATCGCTTGTATGTAGAAGCCCTTGCTGCCCACCCTATCGCCGAGGGTGGCGCCGCTGTCGACACCGGACCGGACGTACCCCAAGTTCTGGTTGAATTGCTCGCTGTTGATCTGATGATGCGATGCAGCTTCGACGTCGCGGTGCCGACGCCGGCACGTGGGCGGGGCGACGGCACTAGCGGGGCGCGGGAGGGCGCGGCGCTGGTGGCGCGCGGGCAGGGCTCCGGCGCTGGCGGCGTGTAGGAGGGAGCAGTGCTGGCGGCGCGTGGGTAGGGCTCTGACGCTGGCGGCGCGCGGGCGGGGCTCCGGCGCTGGCGGGGCGCTGCCCTCAGTACGAGCGCTGCCGGCGGGCGGGGCGCGAGGACCGCAGGGGAGGAGGGCGCGAGGACGGCGGCCGGGAAGCCGGAGTAGGCGGTGGCACACGGGCGGGGCGCTGGCACCACCGTGGTGCTTGGGCTGGAGTGGTAATTTTTTTTAGGGAGCAAATAGGGTCTTGGGCTGGAGATCCTCTCAATTTGGGCCCTTATTTTTTGCAGCCCAGCATGCAAATCAAAAATATAGGGGCCCAATTTGCATGCTGGGCTGGAGTTGCTCTAAAAGACCATAATTGTGGCTTAAATTGTATGAAAAGCATACATCTTAAACTCTTATAAAGTTAATGCCCACTAGCATATTTCTCTTTGATTTGGTGAAGCCACATCATCAAAGGGTCCCACAAGTCACCAGAAGAGTCACCCAATTGAAGTCCAAGTGTTTTCTTGCATTTTCGTTACCAGCTCATGCGGCTCCAGTTTCCTGTCCCATGGTCTCCCTCTGTCTAATCAACTACCTCCATGCACAACACCAAGAGCAAAGCCTTTAAATTTGAAATCATCCATCGAGTCAGCCCATGTGCAGCTATGAAGTATTATATATAGCACATGTATTAAGGTAAATCTCTTCATATTCTAATTAGATTTATTCTCTATGCAATCAAAATTTTAATGAAATACCCACAGCAACGCGCGGGGAATCCACCTAGTATATAGATGGAAAGATACCCCTTTACCTGAACAGCGGTTTCCTTCCGCCGTGAAAACTGCCTTCCTTTTTTTTCACGGTACAGGAAAAACTATGACTGTCCTGTCAAAAATAATTAAAAATGAAGCGCAGCATTACCTTAACCTCATGTGCGGATGCACGGATGGCTCTCATCTACTCATTCGTCTTCCCACTCGTGATTATGCATGCACGCAGACAGAAGGCTGTAAATTTTCTTTTTTTTACAATCAACTTGTTCACTAGAATTATCATTAACATGTTGTTGTTCTTCTTCTTGATTATGAGCTGCATCTCGTTGATTAACAGTAACAGGTGCATCACGTACAACAAACTTATCTAAAGCACCTTGTTGTGACTGAATAAATTGTTCTTCTTGTCTTTTCCGTTTTCTTTTCGTAGCCCAGACAATTGTTTCTTCATTCTAAAATTCTAAGACTTTACCTAAATTAGAAGAAGAATACAAGTAAAAAGTACTAGATAGAAATTGAACAAGAAAAAAACTAGGACCTAGACAGGTTGGACTTGGACATCAACTGATTCAGAATTGCAAAAGGATAGAAGGCAAATTACCAAGATCGAAAATGTGAGAAATGTTAAAACAAGAGAAGACAAGGCGCCGAGGCGGTTAGAAGGGAGCGGTTAGAAGGGGCGACTGCGCCGCCGCCGGCGTTCGGGGCTCGCCGGCGTCGATCCCCGCAGTTTCCCGCGGGGAAAATGAGGAGATTCGAGACGCGGCTCGCCGCTGCGTCGATCGACCGTGGTATTTTCCTTTCTCGCCCTGTCTTCGTTCTCCTCTCGCCGAGGCGTTCGTAGTTGTGGGTGTGAAGGCCCCATGATTCTTCTCCCTAGAGAGTTCCCTGGTTCCTGGCTGTGGATTGCGGACTCCCGGTGATCACCGGCGGTTGTTTGATGGGGAATCGCCGTCTGACTTTGGCTTGCCCCCCTGTATGTGCTTGCTTCCGCAAACCAAATTCAGAGAGATGGGGATAAATTCCAGAGAAATTCAGAGGTGCGGTATAGATGTCCACACCCAGATGTAGAAGTCTTAGAGATGGATTTGGTGGATTGGTTAGAGGCTGATCATTTTCCCAAATCGAGTTCGCAATCGAGCAGTACCACGGCTGCATTTGGTCTTCCAAAACATTCGCAACCGGTAGAGGATGTTAGAGGAAACAATATCAGGCATATGAAAGTTCCCCCGATTGCAGCAGTGGATGATAATACAATTGCTATTGGCAATTTGCCGCTGCAGTTTTGCTGGTCAAATGGCAGGCGAGAGGATTTGATAGGTGATAGTGAGAAGACGAAACCAGTAGATGAAATTCTTCGCCAATTGAAGCCGCCATTGATGCAGCAGGGGAGCTCTGCTAATGACAAGGGGAGCAGGAGCGCGGGAAGAAAGAGTCGAGTGTAAAGGGGCCAGGGAGGTCGAATGGGCCTGTCTACGGCCCATGTTTGGTGGCCCTTCCATCTCACTCCTATATCCCCCCAAAACCAAAGCCCAAACCAGTTGTGAGACGTTGGGTTTGGGTGGAGAGAGCTATGGTTCTTGACCCGACGGCGGAGAGGTGGGAGGCGTTGAGCAAGGAAATCTGCCGCTACGGTGCTGGGGCTAGACACCTCCACCGCATCACACCAAAAACCACCGACGGCCGGTCCTTTGTTGAGGTTTTGCGGCCTGATATGGAGAGGAAACAAATCTTTAGAGGGGAGCATCATGATGGAGGGGGATTCCGAGGAGGGAGGGATGAAGATCGAGTGCGCGACCGTCGCGCTGATGGCCAAGAGTTCAGGAGAGGTTGGGAGGCTAGGGGAAGGCAGAATTTCAGAGAAGCTGATGAGCATCAGGGAGCCCCCCACCAACCGGCAAGAGAGGCCCAAGCAGATGAGTTCCAAGGGCGCAAGAGAGGCGGGGAGCAGCAAGACCTCAGAGATGTCCGTCAGATGACAGATGCTGAGTTGCGCCACAAGTTAGATGGCAAGAAGAAGATGCAGCAAGAGTGGGATTATGGAGGTGGTCAGTTTGGTTCATAGATGAGATGTTACAATTGCAACCAAGTGGGGCACCAGCAGATGGAGTGTGAGAATGATCCATTTTGTTACATCTGCAGAAATACTGGGCATATTTCCTTTGATTGCCCCCAGAAGGAGAAGAAGAAGCTGACCTTTGGCCCTTTGAAGTATCAAGTGCAAGGCGCCCAGAAAAGTCAAGCCTTGGGTACACAGAGGAAAGCAGTGCTTGTGCATCAGAAGTTAGATGATAAGACCCTCTTAGATGCTGGAAAACTTAGCATGTGTGCTCATGGTATTCCAGATCAGGTGTTCTATGCTTTGAGGGTGGATGAGAAGGGTAAAGATGATAAAAAGAAAACTGATGCTGATGGGCCTATTAAGGCTTTGGTGTCTGTCTTAGAGGGTAGAGGCACTAAGCATAGAATCAGGATGGAACTGAGATATCTCATTAATCTAGATTGGGATTGGAAGGTGAGGAGGATCTATGGAAGTGAGTTTCTGGTTACAATGCCAACCAGATCAGGACTGACAATGCTTACAAAGTTGCAGAAGAGGAAATTTGTGACTTCAGACATTGTGGCTGTGATAGAGGAGACTGAAATTGACCCTGATGTGTTGTTTGAACTAAAGTCTGTGTGAATTAAAGCTAGAGGAATTCCTGATGAAGCTAGAACTAAAGATGTTGTGTTACAGTTGGCTAGGCTGGTTGGTGAGCCAGAGGAAGTGCACAAGCCTTCACTCAGCTGGGGATCTGTCTGGATAAAGGTGGCATGTAAACACCCAGACAAGATTGAAGGCTCCTCTGTGGTTTGCATCAACAAGAAAGCCAGGAGAATCACCTGGTACTATTCTGAAAAGATGAAGAAATTGCCACCGGTTACTCCTAATGATGAAGATGATATGGAAGATGAAGATGAGGACATTACAGATGAGGAGGATCCTGCCTAGGAGAGTAGGTGGGAAAATTCTGGCAAACCAGCCCCAAAAACTAATGGTGCTGGTTCATCCCAGTACCAAGGAAGACAGGCCTCTGAAATGGAGTGTGGTGAGCATCTTGAAGAAATACCCCAGGCTAGAGAAGTTGATAATCTAGATGGGAGTCCTGAGGGTTCAAAGCAGGATCAAGAGAATGTGCCAGCCATTTCTCTGATCCCTGAGGTTGCAGATGAGGTTACTCATGTGGAGGTGTCAGATGCAGAAAAAGACCCATTTGTAATGTCCAGTACAACCCAGGCCCATGATGTTGCTGTTGGGTTGGAATCTTCTAAGATGGCTGATGTTGATCAGTCATTCCAAATGGACAATGCTATGGGCGATCTAGATGGAAGAAACAACTCACTAGAGGCTGCCAAACCCAAGCAGAAGGTTGTCTTTCCCCCAATGGGAACCAGACAAAGCTACAGGGTCATTGATACGTCTACAAAGGTCCAAGAAAAAGCTATGGCACACAAATCAGCAACACAAGGTACTAGCTCCAATCTAGACTCTGCCCCTGATAATAATGTTTCCTTGTTCTATTAAAGATTTGGCTAGAGTGTGTGGTTTTTCGATGAGTGTAGAAGAGGTCAATAGATTGGCTCATATTTCTTTTAATCAGGCCAAAGAAAATGCTGCTACAGCTTTGAATAAAGCCTAGAAGAAACTAGTAGATAAACAGGGTATAGAAGAAGAGGTGGGTAATGTAATTCACAACTTGGATGACTTAGAGACTGTTGGCAGATCTTAGCGCAATCACTAGAAATAGATAAAGGTAATAACGACTGGCGCCTTGTAGCTATGCCTACTGCAAACCCGAACTACTACCAGAGAGAGGGTGTCACAATTCCTCCTCCGGCAACAGCCTAAGAATGCTAAGCAAAGCTAGATTCTAGTGATGACGTAAGACTGACCAAGGGTAACTCTGCAAGCGCACAGGTACCGCTGTAGCACTTCGACCGGGGTGAGTATTCCAGTGTCGTATTTATAGTTCGCTCATGGGAAGCGGAATAAGATTCTCTAGTAAATGGGTGATGGATACCCGTGGTGGTTCTACCCAATCTAAGCTATTAATGTTGATAAAGGGGTAAGTGTTGATATGAGTGATAGACTAAAGGTAACTAGTAGGTAGCTAGCTAGGTGGGAGGACAACGAGTGAGTATGGACTCCTATGTATCTAACTATACTCCTGTGTTCTAATCCTACTAGCGTAATGACTTAACTAAACTAATGCCTATACAATCTGTGTGATAGGGGAAGTCGACTGACAAACAGGAGGGTTCATCCCCTGCTCCACCGGACATTTGGCTTATGGTCGCCCTACAGCCTAACCCTGATGCAAATAGAGCCAGAAAGGAGACGGAGTCCTGTCACGACTCGCTCCCGCTAATATACGTCGGAAAGTGAATGGATATACCAATCAGCGATAGGGTGCATCCACTATTAAGCACTAGCCTAAGCACCTCGCTTAATCTAGCCTTAAGACTCTGGCTACCACGTAAGTAACCTCAGCCCCAGTTAGTAGTGAAACACACACAAAGGATCTAGACACTAAACTAGTTAAGACTCTACACTAAAGAGACTAAGACACAACACTACTACACTAGTATAGCAGTGCACTAAGTAAATGCGAAAGTAAAGTACTCAAAGTAAAGACTTAATAAAGTAAAGCAAGACTATATTGATATAAGGAAAGTACTTTGAAAGTAAAGGTACAAGAGCTATACCAGATTCTCCAGAAGATGACTCCAGAGACCCGAGCTTCGCTCGACTCGACTCTAACTCCCACTCCAGACCAGACTACACTACTCTTGATCTCCCAAGAGAACTTGAGCTTGAGAACACTATTGTGGACTACTTGGGGACACTTTACAATGAAGGACTAGGGGGGTATTTATAGTGGAGGTGGAGTAGGGGTTACTTCAGCGCCACGTCAGCGATCCGTGTGCTCTCTGCCATGCTCCGTTGCATCAAACCGACCTTCCCACCAACTTGAATCAACGTTGCTCGGTGTAGGACACGTGGAGGTCATGCAGGAAGGCGGTGGAAGCAAACCGACCTTGAGTGGGGCCCACTTGCAGGTCGGCCGACCAGGGGTTGGCTGACCTGTGGGTCCCACTCCCCTTCTAGAAGGTCAAGGTGGCAGTGGGAGCAGTGCCAAGGTGTCAGGCCACCAAGAGCTGGTCAGCCGACCTGGCATTGGGCCCCTAGCCCACCTGGCAGCTTCCTGGTGCTGTCCTAGCTTGTCACGTGTAGTCTTGTCCGAAGTTGGGTTCACGTGATATCTTGCTTGCTTCTATGTGGATCCTTGGTCCAATGTACCAATTGATTGGAATGTTGAGGTGTGGTACATTTGGATCCTGGATCAGGCTCTCCTGTAGAATGTCAGGGACCCTGCTTGGTGGTCAGATCCTGGTGAGACCGGGATCGGTCGGTAGACCCGGTTTCGGTCTCACGGGGCCTATTTCCACCTTTCCCGCATTTCACAAGCTAAGAGTACAAGTGGAACTTTATTAGTGATAAATATACTCATGTGATGCTTATCTTCCTT
This sequence comes from Themeda triandra, assembly GCA_018135685.1. Lineage (NCBI taxonomy): Eukaryota > Viridiplantae > Streptophyta > Magnoliopsida > Poales > Poaceae > Themeda > Themeda triandra. The sequence goes on along the minus strand of JAENPR010001371.1, from coordinate 121,005 downwards.
TCATCGAGGACTGTTGACGGGTTTCTGGGTGTACCAAAACTGGTCTTTATTCCCGTCAATAGAGACAGAATTAGATGGTTCAGTACCAGAGGTGAGTCATGTGTCCTCATTAGATGTTGAGGTTGTGACAAATTTAGAAGCAAGTGTTGAAAATATAGAGGAGGCCCCCACACAAACAAGTTTAAAAAAATGAAAATACTATTTTGGAACATTAGAGGACTGGGTAATGCTGGTAGAAGGAAACTGCTCATAGATTTGCAAATAAAACACTCTTTTGATGTTATCTGTCTCCAAGAAACAATTAAGACTTCCTTTAGACAGAGAGAACTAGAAAGATTTGGAGGTTAGAAGGATATGTTCTGGACTTGGTTACCGTGTATAGGTCACTCAGGGGGATGCTTATGGGTATTGATAAAGACTTAGCTGATGTGATTGAAGAAGATGTTGGGGAGTTTTTTCAGTGCTGCTTAGTGTCCATGAAATTAGATGGTTTTAGATGGAGAATAGTTAATGTCTATGGTCCTGCACAAGATGTAAGGAAACTTGAATTCCTAGAGGAAATCTAGAGGAAAATTTTGAGTTTAGATGATCCTATTCTGTTGGGAGGTGATTTTAATATGATTAGAAAATTAGAAGAGAAGTCGAATGATAATGTAAATCTCCAACTAATGGAAGCTTTTAATGGGATGATCAATACCACAGCTTTAAGTGAACTCCATAGGGTGGGAGTAGGTACACATGGACAAATAAACAAAATCCACCTATTATGTGTGTGCTAGATAGAGTGTTAGTGTCTGGTGCATGGGAAAGCAAATTTAACCTGGCCTTAGTCTCAACTGGGCCAAGAGTGGGCTCTGATCACAACCCCTTGATGATAGATGTTGATGGAACCATCATAGCCAAACAGTTCTATTTCAGATTCTGCTCACATTGGCTTCCCAAGAGTGGTTTCAAATATGATGTTTGGCATGTTTGCTCAGGGATATTGAGAAGATCAATAAAAGGTTGGGGAATGAACATAGATAGTCAGCTGAAGAAACAAAAAAGTACTCTGATGCAGAGAATTCAAATCCTTGATGATTGGAGTGATAATAGACCCCTGGCCCACTTGGAGTGGGAGGAGAGATATGAATTGGATAGAAATTACAGAAGATCTTGTTAGATGAGGAACACAATGGCAAAGAAAAGGTGGAGAGAAGTGGATTTTGGCCGGTGATTCTAACTCAAGTTATTTTCATAGATGTGCCACTGGAAGAAGAAGGAAGATGCAAATACACATGCTAGAGGTTGATGGCCAGGAGGAGGTTCATCCTAAGAAATTGAGGATACATATTATTGACTATTATAAATAGCTATTTGGTAAAGATACAGTAGCTAATATTCATTTAGATGCTAACTTGTGGCCCACTGAGCAACAGATAACAATGGAGGAAAATACAACTATCACTAAACCTTTCTCATTTGAGGAGACAGATGCAACTATTAAACAAATGAAAAACAATACAGCCCCAGGCCCAGATGGTTTTACTGTGGAATTTTATAAAGCCTTTTGGCCACAAGTGAGAGGCATTGTCAAGGTGATGTTAGATAATCTACATGAGGGCACGCTGGAACTGTGGAGGTTGAATTATGGAGTAATTATATTACTCCCAAAAGTCAAACCAGCTACCCTTGTTAAACAATTCAGACCAATCTGTCTTCTTAATGTCCTGTACAAGTTGATCACTAAAGTATTGACATTGAGGCTAACACCAATTGCTGGAAGATGTATTAGTCCTTATCAGACTGCCTTTTTACCTGGGAGGAATATCTTAGATGGCATAGTAATTTTGCAAGAGGCCCTTCATGAATTGAAAGTGACAAAATCTGCTAGGGTTATCTTAAAATTAAATTTTGAGAAGGCTTATGACAAGGTAAACTGGGGATTCTTAGAAGAAGTACAAAGAAGTAAGGGTTTTAGTGAGGCATGGATCAACTGGATCACCAAAGCAGTGAGTGGTGGTAGGGTTTGCATAGATATCAATGGAGAAAGAGGAGAATATTTTAGAAGCTTCAAGGGTCTGAGACAGGGAGATCCCCTGTCTCCACTATTATTCAATATTGTTGCAGATGCTTTGTCAGTCATGCTAACTAGAGCCTGCAGAGAGGGGTTGATCCCTCACCTGGTAGAAGGAGGTCTTTCACATCTGCAATATGCAGATGACACTATACTGCTCTTGCATTTCTCAGTGGAAAACCTAGGCAATACTGAAATGTTACTGTCATGCTTTGAAGCTATGTCTGGACTGAAAGTTAATTTTGAGAAGAGTGATATATATACAATTGGATTGACAGATGAAGAGCAACAGCTGGCTGCATCCATTATGGGCTGTAAAGTGGGTTCCTTCCCAATTACATATCTGGGAATGCCAGTCAACTGTCATAAAATCACTAAAGCTCAACTCAAATATGTAGAAGTGAAAACTGAGAAAAGATTAGGAACTTGGCAATGTGAGTACCTTTCATCAGGAGGTAAATCTTCCTTGATTGATTCATGTCTGTCAAGTGTTCCCATGTACACCATGGGTGTGTACAAGCTTTATGAGGGGAATTATCAGAAGTTAGATACAGTGAGGTCCAAATTCTATTGGCAAGGTACTGCAAAAAAGAGGAAATATCACATGGTCAAATGGGAAGAACTTAATAAACCTAAGAAGTTTGGAGGGTTAGGCTTTATGGATGTTAGGGTCATGAACACTTGTCTACGGCCAAGTGGATAGACAGAATTGAAAAAGATGATAATAGCCTTTGTTGTTCTATCTTGAGGAAAAAATACTTGGGGGACAGAAGTATCTTTCAACATAGAGGTAGAAAAGGTTCACAATTTTGGAGGACACTGCTGGATTTAAGAGAGGACTATGAGAGAGGTAGAGGAACGGTGGTCAGGTCAGGTAAACAAACTAGATTTTGGCTAGATAGTTGGGTAGGCCCATGTCCCCTCAAGTTTCAGTTCCCTGAACTCTTTAAGATTGCCATTGACCCACAAATTGAAGTAGCCAAGGTGATGGTGGAAGGGGTGTGGAATATTAATTTTAGAAGACAACTCAGTGAGCAGAGAGACTTAGAGTTAGAAGAGATGCTAGTCTTATTAGATGGGATAGAACTAGAAGAAGGTAAAGATGAAACTGTTTGGCTACTAGAGAAGTCAAGAAAATACTCCACTAGATCCCTATATGAAAACATGACGACTGCTGGAGTGGTAGATGTTCAAATGATGCTGGTTTGGAAATGTCTTGTTCCTTTGAAGGTTAAGATTTTTATGTGGATGGTGAGCAGAGATAGAATACAGTGCGGGGTTCAGTTAAAGAAGAAACAGTGGACAGGTTCAGAGAAATGTGTTGTGTGTGACATTGAGGAAACAACCGATCACATTATGTTCCAATGCCCTCTTGCTAACTTTCTCTGGACTTTCCTTAGAGAGGTGTTGGGATGGCCATCATCCCCGGTGTCCTTTTCGCTTTTATTCACTGAAACTATCGACAAAATGTGTGGTAAGAAAAGAACAATAACTTTGTTTGTGTGTGCAGGTGCGATGTGGATGGTGTGGAAGAACAGGAATGGAGTGGTGTTCGATAAGAAGATGGTGGCAGCCCCGTCGGTGATCGTGCATAAGGCACTGATGCTGTTAAGAACCTGGAAGCCGTTGCTGAAACCGAAGGTCAAGCCGATGGCAGAGGAGGTGCTGGCTCGTCTGGCAGCTAACGCTGACATGTAGAAGTCTGGTGCTGGTGGAAGACAAGGCGATCATGGAAGGCTTTCTTCGGGTCTTATAATGTTCTCTTCTACTAGTTTTGGCTCACAGGCAACTAGAGGTTCCTTGCCTGGAGCTGGTAGAGGGCCCGTGTGGGTGCTGGTGTTTGTTGATGGTTGAGCTTATCTGTAAACGCTGGTATCCCCGGTCGCAAAACTCTGTCAAGATACGCTTTCTATAAAGTCGGGCAAATGCCTTTTATAAAAAAAATTACCAAGATCAGATGTCGTCGTTCGTCGATCGTCGCCGCGCGGAGCCTGACTGAACAAATTGGCGATCGATGTCGCGGCACCGTGCCCTCGTCTCGGCATCTCGCGAAGTTGCGATGGGGAAGAACGAAGGAAATCTCGCGATGGAGACAGGAGAGGAAGTGTTGGCGGCGGCGGCTATCCTTCTCGTACTACTATCGTTGCCTCCTTCTCATACTACTATCGTTGTCTGATTGCCTCCTACAAAGGCCGCTCCACTTCCCTTCCTGATGGGCCACAGCCACAAACTCAATTAGCTAAAGCTAAGAACTAAAGGGTATTATGTACTACATACCTGGGCTTGGACTCCCATCCCGTCTGGACCCTCGTGCGTCGCACAATCTGCAACCCCCATAGGGCCGGCACTGGGCAGAAGCTGTGTCGCACATTTCTCCGCGTCCAACGCGTGGCCTCGGCACAGATCAAGGTTCTTGATCAGCCTCAGCCGAGCGACTACCGAGGCTAGGGACGGGGGCTGTACCGCCGGTGAGGACGGGGTGATGCAGCGCCGCTGAGCATAGCAGAGCCTGATGGAGATGATGCTGAGCTTTGATGGTCCATCTTCTCCTTCTGTAGGTGATCCTAGGTAAGCTTCGTGATGGCGGAGGGGGAGTCCGGTATCGATCTCGCCGCGGAGGGGGATCCCGGTATCTCGTCGAGGAAGTGACGGCGGCTGATCTAGGAGAAGCCCGATGGACGCTGTGAGGTGCTGTGCCAAGCGGGGGCAGAGGCATGGTGGAGGCTAACCAGAGTCATTTATACTAGACGATTGCATCGAACCTTTGATCTCTTCCGTTCGTGTTCATATTGTAGTGACAACTTTTGATTTTTCTTCCGTTACTTCTTCCGTAGAAGAATCACTGGTGCACGGCAAAAGGAGAGGATGACGTGGCTCAACGAAAAGCCACAAAAATATTGTAGTGGGTCTCCTATTTAGGCATAGAGGATTGCTCACACACATTGACCAGGGATGTAAATTCACTTTGAAACAATGTAACAATTCTGTACTTGCTCTCAATAACCCTACCCCCAAAACAAATGGGATTTGCAACATAGATTTGCTAGTTAGCTTTTGTTGATAACCCTAACCAATGATTAGATGTAGATTTCGTGACAGAATTCAAAGGTAGCATTTATCATGAACCCTAACAAAGAACAAATGAGATTCGAAACATAGATAGCAGATCTGAGAGGGAGAATGGGAGATAAGAGGGATTCTTGTGCAGGTGGGAGGGGACCATACAGCGGAGGCGACGCAGGCGTCGCGAAGGCCTTCAGGGTGGCAGCCGCGAGCATCGGGAGGCCCCATGGGGACTGTGGCGATGCTGGCGTCGTGGAGGCCCTCGAGGCAGCGGCGGCACGAGCTCGTGAGGCGCTTGGGGGCAGCGGTGTTGCGAGCATCGAGAGACCCTTGGGAGCAGTAGCGATGCGGGCGTCGTGGAGGCCCGCGGGGGAGACGGGATGGCATCAGGTGGGGCTTCGTGGTGGGGCGGCGGTGCGGGCGTTGGAAGGGCGGGGCGGTGGCGGGGGCTGCGCTGATGGGGCGGCTGGGGAGAAGGGGATCGAACGGGTGGGCTGGCTAGGGTTTGTGGCTTTTTATGTTCCATGTGGGACCCACTGTGCTAGTGGCGCGGCGTCTTCTTTATTTCTTGCGTGAGCTATGCGTGCGGGAGGACCCCTGTCGGCGTGGGTTGGGCCGTCAGGAATCATCAAAGAGTTCCTCAGTATTTCCTGTGAGTTAATACAAACCTACATGAATAATTGAGTCAATCCTGTTGGTTTTTTACCACCGCATGAAATTCCTGACGGTTCGAACGCAGCCTTGAGGAAAAACCCAAGCCGACAGGAAAAGTCCGTAGTCTGGTAGTGTCCGCAACCTGCTAGGCTAGGCAAAACATTACCAAGCAAAGGAACGAAATGTATCACCCCTCGCTCCATCGGTACCACCTGTCATTAGCGCACACGCTAGTGTAGTTGTAGTGTGTGATGTGTGTGGTGGCTCATTAAGATGGTAATGATTCTCCAACGATTAATCAAATAAAGATATAGAGCGGGGTGGTCTTATTACTAGAAAATGGATTAATAGATATTGAGAGACTAGGCCTCAAGATATTGTCAGGACCTGGGTAGATACATTGCTACATGTAACTAATTTAATTTTTATAGGTCATCTTATGCAACGTCACGCAGGTTTTTGATGTCCTGAAAGAGAGAGCAAAATGAGACATAGAGGTGGTTGTTTCATGAGAAAAATTAGGACTATGTGACATGCAACGTCACATTAGCTTTTTTATGACCTGAAAGAGAGAAAAATGAGAGATAGAGGTGGTTGTTTCATGAGAAAAATTAGGACTATGTGACAACTATTTGAGATTATATGATTTAATGTTGTCATATAATTCATAATTTATTGTTTGATCATTGCACAAATCAAGGATAATTGAATTGTGCTATAATAAGAAAACCTATTGTATGAATATATAAGATATTCAGTAGTCTCAAGATTATGTGGCATTGCATATGAGACAAATCAATGTACTTGTATCATTACTATTTGAGCATTATAGCTGAAAACAGCTTAGTTGCAAAAAAAAAAAAATGGCACGACATACAAGATTAAATTAACCTGCATTTCCCTAGACTATGCATTTGATTAATGTAATGATTTAGCTAAGATACGGCCGAAAGCAAAATAAGCTTTTACTTCAGAAAGCAATAGGACAATCAGAATCATATCCACATACTTTGATAATTCAGGATAAACAATTGAGGAGCTGTGTGGCAAAACTAATTGAGCATAAACATATACTAGAAAAATCTACATATCTACGAAAGGAAAACAATTTTAACTTACAATTTTGGAAAAGGAGGGAGTAGATCCTAGCTAGTCTGCAGAGTTCTAGCAAACGAAAAGGATGCAATGTGCATGCATATTACGAGCTGACGATCCTAGCTACCTAATCTACTTCCAGCATTGCTCCATTTTGTAACGATTTGATTAGAAGGATGAGTTGACGACCACGGCTCCATCAGAATGCATAAGAACACGGTCACGCCTGCAGCGAGAATAAGCAAAGGAGGCATAGTGAAAAGCAGTACCCCCACACCTTGGGTGCCAATATATCTTCTCATCAGATCGACAAAATACACCCAAAGTAAAACCAACAGTGCCTGCACACCATGAAATCTGTTAATTCACAGTAAGAATATTTTCCGTTATATATTTATATACATTTTAGACAAAAGGCATATGCCCGGCTTTATATTGAAAGCGTAACGGGAGATATATTTATATACATGCCAAAGAATAACATATATATACCAACAAAATTTGAACATATATAGTAGGTATATCATGTTATTATACGATCGATCCAGCCGATTAACGTACCTGTACCATGCATGTCCTGATCCTCGGGGCAGCCACGTTCAGCGCAGCCTTGAAGGCAGCCGCATCCTTCGCAGCCTCCATGGCAGCCCTTGTCATGGTGTCCGCCGGCATCGGCGGTGTCGCGGCCGTTGTGTAGCCGCTGTCGACTCCCTTCTCAAAATCCAAGAATACCGCATCCACCTCCTCCGTTGGGACGACCTCACTGTCGTCGGCAGTATTACATGGCATCGATGACGACGATATTGGCGGCGGTACCAAGGCCTGGCTCACGATGCAAAAAATTTCTGCTATAGGTACGGCAACAACAATCGCAGCAAACGTACTAAACCGTAGGTCTCCCCCAGTGTAGCTGATGGCGTATTCTCTCATGGAATTAAACAGATACAACCACAATAAGATCAACAATCCCTGCAACCAATAAAACGTTTAATTACTTAGCACGTACTAATTACGTGTGACTAATAAATTTTGTAAAATTAAGACATAGAAAAAGAGTCGGTTATTTATCTGTATACAGAAAAGTTGATTATAATATTTCTTCCATTCCAAATTAGGGCTTTTCCAGTGATATTTCGAAAGCGACTTATGAGAATATTTTAATTGGCATGAGTTGATGGAGAGGCCAATGCAGCAAACCGATGCGCATGAGTGTGTCTGAATTGACCACGCAACATGAGGCGACTCATACCGATTAAAATAGTATTGATGCGGAAAAACACGAAGAGAGAAGGATGGAAAGAACTAGTTCCCTTGTACGTGTGTCGACCCACCACACTCGAGATATTTTGGAATCAACTGATCACTGCCGCAACTCACCTGGTCTCCACGATCCCTCCTAAAAAATCGACTCACCACTGTAGATGGCCTTATAAAACGGATATTGTGACTTTCCTAGATACGTTGTATTTGCTATGTGCATAGATATACACTATGACTAGATACGTAAAAAAACATAATATGTCTAAAAAATCAAAGTCAAAGCATCTTATAATTTAGAAGTTAGAACGGATTTAGTAACTAGCTACTATACATACACGCATGAGTGCTGATTTTTTTATTATCATACACGCATGAGTGCTGACTTTTTTATTATCAACACAAATCAAAATAAGAGGAGTAATCACAACGTACGCACCCGGACGATGAACATGGTGCCCTTCCTGGCCACCAACATCGCGAGGTCGTCCTTGTTCATTGAGGCGCCGGGCGTCTCCGTGGGGCAGCCCGCTGGCCATCCCTTGCCGGCCTCCAGCCATGACGGCGCGCCGAGCTCCTCCCCCGAGACCTCGCCGCGGGCACTGCCAGCTCCACGCGTCGTCATCGATTTGATGAGGGAACCAAGACGCGTAACGCGGCGGGAACCAAGACGCGTACGACGCGGCGAGGGACCTTTCCTTTTTGGTTTGCGTCCTTTCCTCAAGTCGTAGCGTATATGCTCGATAGGCTGAAGTGGTTTTATCTAGATTTAATCTATACAGTATAATCTATATTTAATATATAATCTATATTTATGATGCGCCCGTCCGGCGGTTCTGATCCAATGCGTATCGGACAGGGCCTCGAGGAAATCCTTTCGTGATTCCGGACTGACACTACAGGATCCGCCCTCTTGGTCGAGTGCCTGTTGCAGTTTGTGTTTGTACTAAATTTTAGACTCAGTGTGCACGCGAATAGAGACTCACTGAGGTGGTGATCAACTGAAATATGGCAGTTTGGCGATTTTGCAGTGGATTAATTGCCAAGGACTCTACGTACGGGAAGGAAAAGTGAAGCCCAAGTTATCTAATAGTATTAATTATTAGTTATTTTTCCATATTTTGTGATTTCGTATTAGACAAGGACACAATCAAGACCAGGGTATAAATATATACACCCCGGCAATTGTAAAGATTATTCAACAATCAATCAAACAAACTGGCTTCACGCCAAACCCTTAGTAGTAGGAGTAACATAGATCTCGTCGACTTCTTTATCGACCTAGGCTGCATCGGATTCAATCGACCTCTAGTTTGTTCTAAATACCGTTGTGGCTCGTGTTTTCGTTTGATAAGGCTGCATTGGCTTTGTCCGACCTCTTGTTATGCGTTGACGTGAGTTAGTTATCGACTCTATCTAGACATGGCACTCTGATAGATTTATTAAGTTACCGATGTTGTTTATTTCTAATGATTTATTTATTGCAATAAAATCATTGCCAAGTTGGTGTTGGGTAGATTTGGCCTTAAATCTTATATGTAGATCGTTTTGCATGATTCATTATGCTTTACATGTTTATCCTTGTTAGAACAATTGAACTTGTGTTGTCATCATCTAAATCCTATCGATCTCGATTGTTACATGTTGTGGGTTCGATGCTTGCATAAAATCAAGTAGATCTAAGGTTGATTTGAGCTTGATTTAGCGTCTTTGTTTAAGCACAGTGTCATCCGGTGGATTGTGTATTAAGTTAAGTTGAGCGTCATCCGGTGGAACAGGTTTGAACTGAGCAAGGATTGTTAGATCAGGTTTGCTTTGATCTTAGATCTTGGCTAGGCAAGTACTCGTTCCTGCTTCATGGACCCCTTATCAGATAAATAGCCGATACAGTTAATAATTCAATTTCTGGCTTAGATGACTAATAATTCATATGTTGTGCATCTTTGTCCAAACAAGTGTTTTATACCGGGGCCTTGTTTGGATGCTGAAAAGTTAGAAATTTTCTAACTGTAGCACTTTTGTTTGTATTTGATAAATATTGTCCAATCATGAACTAATTAGGCTTAAAAGATTCGTCTCGTGATGAGCAACTAAACTGTGTAATTTGTTATTTTTTTACCTACATTTATCGCTCCATGCATAAGTCGAAAGATTGATATGATGGAGAGAGACTGAAAAAATTCTAACTTTTTGAACGCATCCAAAAAAAAGGCCCGGATTGAATGCTTTATTTACTTGTTCTTTCTTCTGGCCTATTATGCTTGTTGTTGTCCTGTTAAATAGAATCGGCTATCCTGCTAAACTTATCCATATACCTGATTTTGTCGATTTCTTCATAAAATATGTTGGTCATTGACACTTCCTAGTCAATGCCCGATGAATCCGGCTATTTGGTCATATATTTAGAACTGTCTGGAGCAAACCGACATGTTCCACCTTGTGTTACTGACTATTTTTTCTCCTTGTCAATTTCAGGGTCAATTCACTGGCACACTACGGATTCGATTGACCATAGAGTCTGTTAAGAAGTTGCAGGGATCAGAGATACGCTCTTGCTTCGGTTCACCTGGCTTCCTAGTGACACGTTGACGTGAGGAGTCACATTTTTGCGTCAACACACTTTTTGTCACGCTCGGTGGGATAACAATCGTCAACATGGCTTTTGAGAACGACAACATCCTTGATGTCACCATGGATGACCTCCCACCTAAACACAGGGCAACAATTGATAAAGCTCTTGAGCAATTCACCACAAAGTGCATGTTGTCTTTTAGGTGGCTGCAAGACAAGGTGATTCAGAAAACAGCCTTGCCCAGAGTTTTCATGCCTTCAGAAACAGATCATGGAGATGAAGCTGACAAGAAGGCCCTAGTGGATGCTCTGCACAAGATGGTTCATGAAGCAATGGGCAACCATAACAAAATTTTTCTGCAAATGTTCGCAACATCATGAAGGATCACTTTATTGGTTTTACTTATGAGCAGTTTGGACCTGCTTACTTTAATCAGCATATGGCTTCAACCAGTCAGCCTGGGCGTTCGGGTTACCCGATTTTTCCGGGTCGGGTAATTCAAACTTCGGGTAATGAAAACTACTATCCGATATTAGCCTTGAAAAAATAGTACCTGATAATTCGGGTTCGGGTTTGGGTTTACCCGATCTACCCGAATTTACATAAAATAATAAACTACACAAAATTTTAGTAGCGACTTGTACATAATTTTACTAGCAATTTATGTTGAATTCCAACAACAATTTGTTGAGAATAATATATTGCAGTCACTTGTTCAAACCGAGAGAATTATATTCTAATAGAGTGATAATTTTAAGTGTTTAACTAACAAAACATGATAAATACAAAGACCAAGATAAAACTTTGGGTAGTTCGGGTAGTTTGGGTACTGGAGTGTATTACCCGAATTACCCAAACTAATTTCGGGTAATCAAAATCAGTATCCGAACTTGGGATCGGGTACCTCGGGTTCGGGTAGATCGGGTTTGGGTTTGGGTAATTCGGGTACGGGTAATGGGTATCGGGTATCTTGCCCAGGCTGATCAACCAGCGGTAATCCTCCCACAAATACTACAGGAACCACTGGTGTGGTTAATCCCAAAGGAGATGGAAGTATGGGTCTCAAGAGCAGCCACAGGCCGCCCGCAAGTCGCTGCGTTGGACACGGCTCGCCATGAGGCATCCGCTCTTTTGTCATTGGGGTTAGAGCATCTCCAAGGGCTTTGCATTTGGGGCTTGCATTTGAGTAATTTGCCAAAAAGCCCCAAAAGAGGTATCCAACAGTTTTGCATTTGGAGTTTGCATTTTGCATAACTTGGCATTTAGAGGTCTACACTTGGCATATATATGCTAAGGCCCCCAGGCTTTGCAAATAGCGCCTCCCCCCCCTCCCCCACACGCGTGAAGTAGCCCGGGTCATGCGAAGCCCTTCGCTCCCCGTCGCGCGCTGCCAATTTTTTTGCCGCGAAGCACAACGACGTCGACTCATCCTTGTGCTCTTCCTGCGACGATCGACGTTGGTTCTTCAACAACGCTAGGTACTACACTGATCCCATCTCGCAATCCTTCATCAACTCCATTGTATCTAGGGTTTTGGGCATCTGTTGGTAGGGGATGGGTGGGATTCGGGAGTGGTTGCCGGCAAGGGGGTGGACATGGCGGCCTTGGAGATGGTATGGTCGGATGTGGGGGTGCTCATGGCGGCCGGGATTGGAAGACAAACCATGGCGACTTTGCCATGAAGACAAACCGGCGAAGAAAATCGCGTGCCAAGCGAAAAAACTGCCGGGAAAAAGTGTGGGCCCAAAATTCCCTCAAATGCCAAGTGAAAATGCAAAACCGTTGGAGATCACGCCTTTTTATCCTTGCCATTTTCATTTGGGACTTTGCAAACTCCATCAAATGCAAAACTAAAAATGCATAACCCTTAGAGATGCTCTTACGTCGGTGGACGAAAGCAAAGTGATGGCCGGGAAACCGAAAGCAAGAATACGTCTTGACTCTTCGTGAGAGAGAGAAGGATACGGCACGGTTGCAGGGAAACGACATGGGATGGAGGGGTGTTTTCAAATTTTTCTCGAACACGACTTCACGTGTCATTTTCATTAAGTAGAAGGTGGCCAAAAACATGGCAATTACAATGAAACACAACGCGACAGAGATAGTGGTTAGCACAAATACGACAAAGAGAATAAGATAAATGGCCCTCCACCATGCGTAACAACACAACGACCCAAGGGCTGGTAGGGGTAGGACTCAATGAGGAGCTTCGTGGGCACATCAACGGAGCCTTCAGGAAGGAAATGACGCCCACAGACACCAACTTTATGTCATGGGCAGCCAACAGGCTGCTACAAGATGTCATGTGGGCGCAGTCACCATGCAGACATCAATCCGCACCAGTTGACCACACATGCAGATCATGCTGACCAGGCTAGTGGCTAGGAGGCAGGCTTGATTAGGCATGCGGATGGAAGGAAATAAGGAGGTGTTCACGGCCTTAGAATAGGTGGCGTTGATCAAGCATGCGGTGCTAAGGAAATAGCGGCCTTGGAATCAGGATCAATTAGCTCCAAGTGTCATGGCCGAGTGGCCTATTTATTCTTGTAATTGAGACATTGAAAGGGAAGCAATCAACTATGAAGAAACAATTCTAGTCCCCCTTCAATCTCTGAAGCTCTGGGCAAAGCATAAGGCCTAATTATCTCTCAAGCTCTGGGCAAAGCATAAGGCCTAGTTATCTCTGAAGCTCTAGGCAAAGCATAAGGCCTAGTTATCTCTGAAGCTCTGGGCAAAGCATAAGGCCTAGTTATCCCAAATATCCACCACATTCATTGTAGGGTTATCAGGGTGCTACGCTAGCCAAAAACAAAACTTTTCTACCTCATATCCTAGGATCTACCGCTAGTTACAGGTTACGGGATTACCACTAGACGCGCAGATGCAGCGGAAGACGACTCAATGTAGTCGAACGCGTCACAGCAGTGACGTGCAGTTGCGTGGTCGTCCAGCAACTCCTCCCACCACTTGCGGTTCGTCCTCGTGCTCCAGATGCAGCACCTCCAAGGTATCACACACGTACGAGGGAGAAGCGATGCGCCTCCGGACTGCTAGGTCCGCAAGGAGCGAAGGCGAGAGCGTGGAGGGCGATGGCGGCTACCAAAAGGCATGGATTAGGTCTAGCCGCGCCCCTTCCCTCTTCTTATATAGGCGTCTCTCATGTGCTCCCGAGTTGGAGGCCCATTAGAAACCCTAAGCCTTGTCTAATTCGGGTCCAACCCGAATTAGGCTTCCAGCCCCTTAAGCGTGCGACCCTATGGGTTCACGCACACATAGACATGGGCCGAATACTCCTATTCGCCCAATAGCCAAACCCTCTAGCAAGGCGTGACAACTCCTATGTGCACACAAATGATCATATCAGACGAACCACCACGACCACATACTTGTTACTCCCTTGCCTAATGATATTTGGTTCAACTCGTGGGTTAACACTTAACCCAAGCATGGCCATGCATTTGTTGATCCAATCACTTGAGTGATCCAGTGATATCACTCTCATTAGAGAGGGGCAAGTCCCATCTTGATTGTCTATGTCTCATAGCATGTTTCTCGACAAACCCGAAGACGTCCTTTATAACTACCCAGTAACGGAGTAGCGTTTGTTAGTCCCTAAGCAAGTCGATACACATCTCGAGCACATACTACAATCTCAGGTCGAAGGACTTAACGTATATGATGTGTATAAAGACAATCTCATGTCGGGTCAGTCCAGCCTACATGTCATACATGTGCCCACATTATTAGTTCGACGTCTCCATGTCCATGACTTGTGAAACGTAGTCATCGACTAATAATGTGCTAGTCTAATATTCATGTGTATCCTCACATGAACTCCGACCAGGGACAAATATAGAATAACCATACAAGTAAAAGAGTTCCATAAACAATTCACATAATTATCAATCAATACAAGTTGTCTTTAATGGATATTCAATGGACACATTACATATCATGGATACATGTGGAATATCATCATCTCTATGATTACCTTTAGGGCATATTCCCAACAGTCTCCCACTTGCACTAGAGTTAATCTCTAAGATGTCTAATCCTCATAGACCTCATGTGCGCCTCATGCTTAGGCTGTGGAAGGGCCTTTGTCAACAGATCTGCTACATTCAAATCCGTATGTTTCTTGCACATTTTAATTTCACCTTCGCGAGGTGAAATTTTCGCTGTACATGTTTGTTCTTCTGGTGATTCCTTGGCTCCTTAGCCTGCGCTATCGCCCCATTGTTGTCACAATGTAGATTCAATGGGCTAGCCGCATTAGGAAACACACCAAGATCAATGAGGAAACGCCTCATCCAAACACCTTCCTTTGCAGCTTCAGAAGCTGCAATGTACTCGGCTTCTGTTGTAGAATCGGACACTGTCTCCTGCTTGGAACTTTTCCAACTTACTGCACCACCATTTACTATGAACACAAAACCTGATTGAGATTGTGAATCATCTACATCAGTTTGGAAGCTAGCATCGGTGTAACCATTTACAACGGGCTCCTCCTCACCTGCATAGATCAGGAACTCATCCTTAGTCCTTCTCAAGTACTTAAGGATGTTTTTAACCAATCCGATGACTCTCACCAGGATTGCCTTGGTACCGCCGCAACACTTAGAGCATATGAGACATCTGGGCGAGTACATATCATGGCATACATGATGGAACCAACTGCCGAAGCGTATGGAACCTTACTCATGCGTCTGCGCTCTTCATCTTATGAAGGACATTGCTTGTCGCTAAAGCGCATACCATGTGACATAGGCAAGAACCCTTTCTTGGATTGCTCCATGTTGAACCATTTCAACACCTTGTCAATGTATGTATCTTGGCATAATCCTATTAGCCTCTTCGACCTATCTCTATAGATCTTAATGCCCAAGATGTATGCTGTATCTCCTAAATCCTTCATAGAAAAACTATTATTCAAAGTGAAGTCTTTACTGATTGCAACATAGGAATGTCATTGCCAATCAATAGTATGTCATCCACATACAAGATTAGAAACACAACAGCGCTCCCACTAGCCTTTTGGTAAACACAAGGCTCTTCTTCATTCTGACGGAAGCCAAACCCTTTGACAACCTCATCAAAATGAATGTTCCAACTCCAAGATGCTTGCTTTAACCCATAAATAGATTTCTTAAGCTTGCATATTTTTTCAGCATTATTTGGATCAACAAAACCTTCGGGCTATATCATATACACGTCCTCCTCTAAATTTCCATTTAGAAAGGCTGTTTTAACATCCATCTACCAAATCTCATAATCGAAATAGGCAGCTATTGCTAGAATGATCCGGATAGATTTAAGCATCGCTACTGGAGAGAATGTCTCGTCGTAGTCAATTCCTTGAACTTGCCGAAAACCATTTGCGACAAGTCGAGCTTTATAGACGTGAACATTTCCGTCCATATCTTTCTTCTTTTTATAGATCCATTTACACTCGATGGGTCTAACACCATCAAAGCGGGTCAACCAAGTTCCAAACTTGATTATCTCCCATGGAATCTATGTAACACCCTAAAATTTGCACTTTTTGAAAATAGGTTAAAATTATTTTTATATGAATTTTTGTGCTCATAAAATATAGGAAAATAATATTTTTGTTTAAATTAAAATTTAGTGTAGGAAATAGAAACATGTTTGAGCATACATGCCTTTGCATTTGATTTATATGGGTGAGAGATTTTGATCAAAAATAAAATGGTTCCAAATGATTTTGAAAAGGTTTTGAAATAAAAGAAAAAATATATATTTTTCTCCTTTTTCTCCTCCTGCCTTCCAACCGAAAAGCTTAGCCAGCTTGCTTCATTGCTCCAAAGCACGTCATATCCAAGGCCGGTGGCCGGTTCTTTGATCAGCGTTCCCGTCGTCCTAGGGATGGAAACCGAAGTTATCTCTTTCCTTGTTGAAGCTGCCAAATCCCTCTTAGTTTCTTTAAGCCATATTCTTTCTTCCTCTTAATGCATGCATGGTCCATCCCCGCACACCCATCTTCTTGAGGTGTACGTCACGTACATGCAAAAACTTTGCATGATTTCTATAATTAGCTCAAGTGACTTCTTGATAACCAACTTGCACGACACGTATAGATGTGTGTCCTCCTATATTTAGCTTGTCAACGAAGCACGTACAAGATCTGCTCGTGGGAGTTTTGTATATCCTGCTGGACAGCGTATTCCCTTGTTTCGTGCACCTCGTGAAGATCATGGACTCGCCTAATCCACCGCCGTGTTCGTATCTTCTCGCGGATTGTGGCGTGCGTGCAACACCCTTGCTCCTATAAAAGCTAAAGCCCGACCTCCGTGCCCCGGTTCCCATGTATGCCGCCATCTTGCCCTAGCTTAGCCCGTGAGCTGTGCCGTTTGGATCTCGTCGATAAGTAGAGACGAAGTCGCCGCTGCTATTGACGACCTTTGCTGCGCTGTGATCCTGCCTTAGTCCATTGACGTGTCCTGCATCAAGGTGAAGAGGCTTCGGTGCTTGTTGTTCCTCCTCTCTGTCTTGTTCTGCGTTCTTCTTACGTCGCCATCGAATTTGCAGGACGTTGAGCCGTTTCGTTGCATCGCTGACGAATACGACTCTTGCCGAGCTCCACCGTACTATATCCAAGTTGTCCGCCTCACCAAGCCGCTGCTGGATGCCTCTATGCTGTCGTCGAGTTCTCAACTCACATGCATGCAGGTAGCCATCATCGTCCTTCCCCGAACCATGGCGTGAGTTCACCGTGATCTTATGCCCTCTCCAGTCTCCTTTGTCTTTATGATTTTAATGTAGTAATCTGAGCCGACTGCGTTGCTTTGGTTTGAATCAAACTCCAGCCAAGTTTCGCCATCTGCCTCGCGTAAGTTCCTAGCCTACCACTGTTGATGCCGTCGACGGTCTCTCCAAGTCTCCAATCTCCATCAAAGACAAGCTCTGCCGTGAAGGCCGGAAAGACCACCCCCTGTCGAAGTCCATCCGTTGACATCAGGTCACCAATTAGCCGCTGCCGATCGTTCTTCTGTCTTCATCACGACCAGCCATATATGCAGGATCATGAAAGTTGCCGTTCCTACCTGTTCGATGGTGAGCACATCTCCATGTTTTCCTTCCCCTATGTGCCATCGATCTCCAGAGAACCTAGTTCAAATACCAATCAAGGCCATCACCGAGCGCCATGCAAGCTAGCTTGCTTGCTTTGCTGACGCATTGTTGCTGTCATGATGACATCACCCATTGGATTATGGCCGTTTTCCTTTAACAAAATAATTCAGCAAATACATGAATACGTTTTTAGTATTTACAGTTTTGCCACTGTTTTCAAACCTCTATATCTTCTTCGTTTTAACTCTGTTTTGATCCATTCAAATTGCGTTGGGTTTGTAATTTCGTAAAGCTACGCAGTAGTGCTACTATTTAGTTCAGTTTATAGCTTTTAAATTTCGAGTTCATATTTAATGCATTATTAGTCTATAGGAAATCTTTGAAAATTCATATCTCAGTCATCGTAGCTCCGTTTTCCGTGATCTTTACGTATGTGTGATCGTAGAGACGTATAGATTAGTTTTAAAAGCTTTTCAAACTATCTTACTATGATTGGTGTACTGTTCTAATTTAGTCCTATTGTTTGCTTCATGTATGATTGCATAGATTGCTTGTGTGGTGCTTTATAATCAAGTCCAGTCGGTGAGCTTTGCGTTGGTGATTTATAACAAGTTGGTGATCTAGAAGAAGTTAGACTTAAGTTAGAGATCAAGAAGCAATTGATTGAAGATTGGAGTTGAACAAGGATCTAAGTTTAAGGCAAGTATAACTTCAGTTATTTTTATGACCATGATCTAGTAAGCTTGATTAATGAATGTGGTTAAACATAAAGGATGACTTTTTAGCAACTTGAAGGACTTTCCCGTATGTGATCATATGGGACTTAACGTGCCGCTTGTGAGGGCTATATGGCTCGGGCTCTAGTTGTTCATAGGACCTTTTCTAGCGAGATAGAGGACCTGCGAGTTGGGTATAGGGCGGCTTCTCCATGGTGTGTATAGCCGGGTAGGTAATGTGCCACTTTGGGAGGAGGGATTCCCTACATCCGATGACCCTGCGGCCCTATCTTGTTAGAAGAACCTATGAGTGGCTTTATAGTGAGACCCTGCTCATTCACCTTGGTAGTGTTATGGGATTTGCAAACCCGAGCATATGGGAATCACGACTCACAGGGAAAGGGTACACCTCTGCGCAGAGTTAAACCGATTTATCGTCCGTGCCCACGGATAGGGCGGCCCTGAGACATTGCAGTATAAAAGTTCACTATTCGTTATTGCTTAATGTTAACACTGATGCTTAATTATTATTCTTTAATTATGTTTACCTGGCCATGTGGTTATGAGATTATACTTGTTATACTTGCGGTGTTCGACATGGACTCACTCTTGCAATTCCTACCACCTCAGGAGAAGTTAGGCTTGTGATCAACCAGTCAGTTGGATCCAGGGGAGTGAAGTTAATACCCAAAGATTTAGAGCTGTCTTTCCACTGATTGTTTCTAAGGTTATCTCTTTTCCCTAAGTACATTAAGCATTATGAATTGATACTACCCCTCATTTGTAGCTATATGTGAGATTTGACCTTTAAGGCTCACTTATAGTGCATATCTGGTTTTGTCCTTAAAATCGAGTATTACAATCTATCTCGAATCTCATGGCACTCGGCATTGCTCAACCGAGTCCATCATAGCTTCGCATGTTGCGGGTTCGTCATCGTCCAACAATAATAGATCCCCATGCAACTCGCGAAGTCTTGCAGATCTTCGTGGTTGTGGAGGTGTTTCAGTGGCCACGGGCATCTCAACTTGTTATGCTACATTAGCATCACTCGTAGAGTCCTTCTCAACTGGCTCATCTTGAACTTCTTCAAGATACACCTTTTGTCCACTCTTCTCTCTTTTGAGAAACTCTTTCTCTAAGAAAACACCGTTTCAAGCAACAAACACTTTACCCTCTGAGCGGTTGTAGAAGTAATTTCCTAAAGTTTCCTTCGGATATCCCACAAAAAAACATTTGTCCGATTTGGGTGTTAGCTTATCTGATATAAGACGTTTGACATAAACTTCACAACCCCAAATTTTTAGAAAAGACAAACTAGGACTCTTCCCGTCCATATCTCATATGGTGACTTAACTACGGACTTAGATGGTACCCTATTCAATGTGAAAGCGGCTGTTTCTAGAGCGTATCCCCAAAACGATAAAGGTAGGTCCGACTGGCTCATCATAGACCGAACCATGTCCAACAAAGTCCGATTACGCCGCTCAGACACGCCATTTCTCTGCGGCGTTCCAGGTGGCGTAAGCTGTGGAACAATTCCACAACTCTTAAGATGATTGCTAAACTCATGACTCTAATATTCGCCTCCATGATCAGATCGCAAGGCCTTAATTTTCTTGCCACGTTGATTCTCTACTTCATTCTGAAAGTCTTTGAACTTTTCAAATGTTTCAGACTTATGCTTCATTAGGTAGACGTAGCCATATCTACTAAAATCATCAGTAAAAGTTATGTGCTAGTCTAATATTCATGTGTGTCCTCACATGAACTCCGACCGGGACAAATATAGAATAACCATACAAGTAAAAGAGTTCCACAAACAATTCACATAATTGCCAATCAATACAAGTTGTCTTTAATGGATATTCAATGGACACATTACATATCATGGATACATGCGGAATATCATCATCTCTATGATTACCTCTAGGGCATATTCCCAACATTCATAACATGTTATGAATGTGGTGGATATTTGGGAGAACTAGGCCTTATGCTTTGCCCAGAGCTTCAGAGATAACTAGGCCTTTTGCTTTGCATAGAGCTTGAGAGATAATTAGGCCTTATGCTTTGCCCAGAGCTTCAGAGATTGAGGGGGGACTAGAATTGTTTCTTCATAGTTGATTGCTTGATTCCTCAAGTGCCGATTACATGAGTATTTATAGTTCACTAATGCTGCAAATGAACGGAGCTAATTTGCTCGTAGAATGAATGGACCAAAGCTTTTTTGCTAAATATAAACCAACGGAGCAGAGCTAAGTCAATCCCCACGAATTGCTCTCTAGCCAAATGCTTGTTGCATGCTTGCAGGTCTTGCTTACTTCTATTCTTGGCACATGCGGATTGGATGGACGCCGCAGCCTGCTAGCTGCCCATGAGTCCTCGAGCTAGATAATTGCCGCAGACCTATTGACGGGACCTATGGTTAAGCCTTTTAGATCTCAGCTTACCTTTGTTTATTGAAGACTAAAATTGGAAATAAATTTGAAACTAAAATATAAAACAAATTTGGAACTAAAATATGGTGGTGGGCTGTGCCGGCGGCTGATGGTGGGTTGTCGAGAACGTGGCGGATCGGGATGAAGTGGATCCGGATCGATGATTTCTTTTTTTTTGTGGAGATGGAGAGGATTGGCAGCGGTTGTGGAATTGTGGAGATGGAGAGGATTGGCAACGGTTGTGGAAGATGAGGATCACTAGACTCTAGATACCAGATGTTATGAATGTGGTCGATATTTGGGATAACTAGGCCTTATGCTTTGCCCAGAGCTTCAGAGATTGAGGGGGGACTAGAATTGTTTCTTCATAGTTGATTGCTTGATTCCTCAAGTGCCGATTACATGAGTATTTATAGTTCACTAATGCTACAAATGAACAGAGCTATTTTGCTCGTACAATGAATGGAGCAAAGCTTATTTGCTAAATATAAACCAACGGAGTAGAGCTAAGTCAATCCCCACGAATTGCTCTCTAGCCACTCCGTGGTGTTGCATGCTCGCAGGTCTTGCTGACTTCTATTCTTGGCGCATGCGGATTGGATGGACGCACGATAACTAGATCTAGGCTATGCTTTTCATGGCCGCAATCTGTGTCTTCTAGGGTGAGGTTTTTCCCCTCAGCAGCCTAGGCTTGAGAACGATTGAGAGAGAGGTAGATTGGTTTGATAATACTTTTTGCTTGATTCTCAGTGTCTCGGTTACAAGAATAAATAGGCCACTCGATCACCTATTCTAAGGCTGTGACCGGCTCTCCCTCCTAGCCACTTGTCTGATCAACGGCCACCTATTCTAAGGCTGTGACCGGCTCTCCCTCCTAGCCACTAAAATTGGAAATAAATTTGAAACTAAAACATAAATTTGGATGGCAGCTTTGTCCTCCTGTCCTCCTGGATCCCAAAGAAAGAACTGAACTGTGGACTTCCTGTTGGATGAATGTTGAAGGATGTACCAGCTCATTCCTACGGTGGATCTGTCCAGCAACAAGGCAGATGCCTGCATGAGGGAGACAACCATATGTCATCGTGCATGGGGGCTGCATACCCAGCTCTCAACTTCTGTGAGAGGTGCATAAACTACAGACGAGACTGGGTAGTTGAACGCGCAGGCTGTGAGGCGGTGCAGTGACAAGCTGATCAGCATGCAGATCTTTCGCACCATCCGGCTGTAGGGTCGAGATGGACTAGAGGGGGGGTGAATAGTCCTTACTAAAAACTTACGCACCGGCTAACTGAAACAAGTGCGGAAATAAAACTATCGGTCTAGCCAAGACTAACCCCCACTAACTACAACTCTAGTAGCACCTTGTAAAAGATCCTAAACAAGGAGCAAGGTGCTAAACTAGCTAGTGCTCACCTAAACAATTCTATCTTGCAAGGTCACACAAACCTAAGCAACTAGTACTTTGCCACACCGGGAGCACCTACCCAAATCTAATGAGCAAGAGCACAAAGCCAAACCTAGGCTCACTAGATGCTCAAGGACAAGGCTACACAAGCCGAACCCAAGAGCGCAATTCACTTAACTACACAAGCTAAGCAAAACACTAAAACTACTTCTAGCTACACAAGCAAGAAGGTGCTCAACTAGCTACACAAGCAAACGAGCACAAGAGCCACTACTCAAGCTATGCAAGAATGTAACAAATGTAAATGCAAGCTTGAGCTAGAGGGGATGCAAACCACCGCGAAGAGTGGACACACAAAGTCGCGGCGGTGGCGAATCACCGGGCGTAGAGATCAACCACCTGCAAACAAGCTCAAGGGAGGTCGAAGCCTCACACACAAGAACAAGGAGGTCGAAGCCTCGGCAATCACAAATCGACACACGATTTTTCCCTGGTTCACTTGGTCGCCACCAAGCTACGTCCAGTTGTGGCGATACACCGACTTGGTGATGAGATGGCCGCTCAAGTTGGCTCACTCACAACAACCCTCCGGGAGCCCCAACTCCAATCAACACAAGAACGGGATCCTCCAAGCCACGCTCTACTAGAGTAGCCAATTCGCGCACCCGCGGGGAAGGCTCAAGAACCCTCACAAATCCTTCTCCGGAGCACCGCACAATCTCCACGCGTGCTTCAACGGAGTCTCTTGCCACCAAGCCGTCTAGGAGGTGGCGCCCTCCAAGAGTAACAAGCACACCGGCTTGCAACACGATCACCTAGTGCCACTCGATGCAAATCTCTCAATGCAACGCACTAGAATCGATCTCTAACTCAAGTGGATGAACACTCTCAAGCATGGATGAGTTAGAGGGCTCCCAAGCACTACAACACAAGCCACTAAGGCCCTAGTGTGCTCAGCAACCAGCCATGGCCGAGCAAGGCAAGTATTTATAGGCCAAAGGGCCAAACTAGCCGTTGCCCCCACGCTGGAACAAAAACGAGACGCGCCGACGCGTCCGGCCAACCGCCGGACGCTCCAAGCCGCGTCCGGCGCTCCAAGCCGCGCCACGTGTCCCGACCGCTTGAGCTCGACCGTTGAAGCCCAACGGCTATCTCTCGATCCCCGTCGAAGCCTGCGCCGGACGCTAAACAAGAGCTTCGCCGCGTCCGCCGCGTCCGCTCGGCGTCCGGGCGACCCGACCGCGCGAGAGTGAGCCCGGCCGAACTTTCGGGTCGGCGTCCGGGGACCGCCGGACGCGCCATCGCCGCGCCCGGCGCTCACCGCGCCCGCCGGCATGCCCACGCCTGACTCCGGCACGCGCCGGACGCGCGCCCGCCCGCCCGGCCGGCCGCGCCGCGTCGGCGCCCGTAAAACAAGGTTTTCCAGCCCGCCGCGAACGCCAACTTATCCAACAATTTGCATCCGGCGCAATAGAAAATATGCCTCCAATTTTCCCGAAAGCGCCGAATCCCGCCGCAAGCTCGGCGGGAGGGAGAGAGGACCCAAGCCCAACTCTACCCTACAAACCAAAGCGCGATCAACGCCACCTTTGCAAATGTGCCAACACCACCAAGTGCGTGTGTGTTAGCATTTTCACAATCATTTTCAAAGTATTTTCACTTGCTCTCACAACGCCACTCGATCCTAGCATGTCACAATGTTAGATCGCTCAAGTGGCACTAGATGACCGGATGCAAACAAGTTTGCCCCTCTTGATAGTACGGCTATCAATCCTAAATCCGGTCATCAACTTCTCTACACACCTCATGACAGGTGAAATGAAATGCCCTATAGCATACCTTTGCCTTGCGCATTTCCACTTCCACCGTCTTCCACCAAAGTGCCAATGCAACACATGCACCGACACGATCTCAAGTTGATATGATCCACTTCATATCATCATGCAACCTTCACGGTCCATCGATCTTGATCTCACTTGCTCTTCACCGCCTCATGGTCCATCGGAGCCAAGTCTTGCCCGAGCTTCACCATCTCATGGTCCATCGCTCCACTGCCTCGACTTGTCCTTCACACACCCTCCGGTCTCGAGCCAAGCATCATCTCGATCTTCACCATCTTGGTCACATGACTCCATGTCATGTCACACATTCAATGAAGCTCCTTCATCTCACATTCACCTGTGGACTAAATCCCTGTGTATTCTCATGATCACACAATTAGTCCACCTAAGTTGTCACTCAATTATCAAAACCAAACAAAGGACCTTTCAATCTCCCCCTTTTTGGTAATTGATGACAACTCTACAAAGATATGGAAATAAAGTTCATAAAGGACTTTATGTCACTTATCCAAAGATTTAAGCTCAATGTTAAGATTTGGATAAGCGCCACAAAGTCAACTTAGTAGTGATAGCTCCCCCTACATGTGTGCTCAAATGGTTTGGTTTCAAGCTTGCACACATGCATAGATATGGAAATTCTTTGAGAGTAATCACTACTAAGTGATGCTAAGGCATATAGGATAAACCTTTGAAGTGTGATACCAATCGGAGTTGCACAATGAAGTTCATCCTTAGCATCATCATGGTTAGCTAGAAATCACTTGAAACAACACTAGAAACCCCGTGAGATCAACATTAGAAGCAAGGTTCTAGTACCAAGTGGAAGGAGCACAAGTGTCTAGCTAAACCATCCTATGCATGCTAGTTATCAAATCATCAATCAAAACTATGACTAGCATACACCACACAAGCATTGCATATTGAATTTAAAAACAAAGCAAATGCAAGCAAGCACATGAATATGCACATATCAAATGCAATCAATCAAGTTCATGAGCTTGCTCCCCCTACTTGTGTGCTTCTCTTGTCCAAGAACTTTGATCCTCTTCAATGTTGCTCTTCTCGGTCTATGTCCATCTTCTTCGCCCCTTTGTATGCAACTTGCATATCTTTGTACCATTCTCTCCCCCTTTGTCATCAAAGACCATAAAAGGGTCCAAGACTGCTTGTATGATGCTTCATGTAAGACAAACTTCTTGATGCAAAGGATTGGAGCTCGGGGTTGATGGTTGATTCTTGAATCTTCCTTTTGATGGACACACCATATGTTGGAATGACACCACTTGTAATCTTCACATGTAGTTGCATGAACCCACTTGTCACTATGCATTGGGCACTCCCCTTTGTCATAGCACTAAAGATACCACATGTGTAGGTCGCTTTCAAGATCTTTGCCTCTAATACCAATGAAGTGGGGCTCCTCCCCTATGACAAAGCATGGGTCACACCAAATGACAATCTTGAGCAAATCTTCATTTGATCACTTAAAGTTGAGGATCACTTGTGGAACCACCTTGTTGAAATATGCATGAATACCACATTCTTGAACTAGATTGTTTTCATGAGCTTCTTTCTCTTGAACTTGAGCTAACTTGATTTGCACATGAGCTTCCAAGTCCGGTTTGAACCAATGACAAGCTTCTTCACACCTCACTAGAAGGGTTATCTTGCCAATGTTGTACTTGTAGCTAATGTGCAATCCAAAGTAGATCAAGTACATGGGTTCACTAGCTCATGAACATGTTATATGTTACCACTAGAACAAGTAAGGCATAGAAACAATAGTGGCACCATATAAACATCAAAACCTTTTGATTTTTCATGAATGCTCCTAGATATCATGACTATATGCACTAAACAAGTCCTTAGCAATATATGTATGCATATGTCAATCAATGTCACCTTTGCTATCTTAGAGTCGAGGATAGTCATGAGATTCCAATTTCATTACTCCAATAGCAATGTGAAGTCCATTGATAAGCTTGATGAAGCCAACAGATATCCATGAGGAATTGCATGCTTCACCCATATGAAATGAGAACCACTTATGATCAAGTGCACTTTCTTGTTGTGGTTGGCTTGCTTCCTCTCTTGATCTTTGCATGCATGAGAGAATACCACTTGCATTATCACTTGATTTGTCATGTATTGCTCTCTATTTGGATGTTGCTTGCTTTCTTGATCAATCTTCTTGATATCTTCAACTAAGCATCTTGAATCCCCTTAGATCATCACCTCCATGTCGGCCTTCCAAGCTCACTTGTCAATCCCATCTCTCATGGGCGGCACACCTCCTCGATGGAGAGAAGCGATCTCACTAAGAACAATTCTTGACACTCAATTGAATTGTCATTCATTTGATTGATCCTTGGACTTGATAAGATGAAGCATCTTGAGTTCTTCTTTAAGTCCTTTTCTTTCTTGCTCTTGAGCTTGATCTTGATCTTCAATAAACCAAACATAGGTTCCTCAAACACTTGTAATTATGATTCCAACTTGAGGACCTTTCAATGTGAGTAACACTAGAGATATCCAATGTTTGTCACTTTTCTGGCAGATTCTGCAACCTTCAAAGATTAACTCATATCTTCCAACTCCAAAAGCCATGAAATTTGGTCGAGATGAGCAACACTAAGTCTTCATGCAGCTGCAAAAATTTGAGCTTCATTGGCCTTCTATATTGCTGCCATATTTCACATCTTCTCACACTGCTGCATGCTGAAAACTGCTGCACTATAGCTGAAAAGAACTACTCCAAAACTGTAGCAATCCTTATCCAATTCTCATGAAATTTGCACAGCACATTGACTCATAAGCATAGAGCATGCATAGCTAATTTCAAGCCATTTCAATAATATTTGATCCATCAAACTCAGACTTGATCACAGCTGGCTCAGATTTCAAAATTTGGACAGATTTAAGCAATTGAGCTATGCTTCTTCAAAAGTGACTCAAACTTGATATCAACTTGTTTGAACATCCTCACAAGACATATATCCAGTCAAACCACTCACTAAAAGTCATATTGTGATCATATTCATCCAAACTAACCCAAGTTTAAATACTAGGCATTGAATCCATTCAAACATCTCATAGCAAGCAACCAAAGCATATATATCCAATTCAATCAACTCATATGCATCCAAATGAATGTGATCAACAAAAGATATACCTTGGTAGCATATGATCATCCAATAGCAAGCTTTCACGCAATACAATTGCAAGCCATCATATATGACAATTGATCACCACAACTTGAATCATGCACTTGTATATTGTAGCATTTGGACTTCACTTGTCATGACTTGGCATTGGGATGAGAATAGCAATAAGCTTCAATACTTGATTCAATCACATGATGAAGAATATGAACTCAATTGAATCAAGCTTCCAATGCCATGGTACCTACAAACAATCATCCACTTTTTGATGGTACCCAAACTTGTTTGGGTCCTCTCAAGTTAGGAGCAACATACTTAGGCAAAGCCTTAGTATGAGTAGCGGGATGTGTTGCAATAGCAACCGATGAGGTACCATTACCATCCTTTCTAAGCACATTAGTATCATCAATTGAACTAGGCTTAGAAGTTTTACCTAGGGGACATGAATGAGCCATGTGTCCCCTTTCCCGGCATGAATAGCATCTTCTCTTTGGTAGAGCCTTCTCTTCATTGCTCTTGTGATGCTCTTCATGGCCTTGCCTCTCATGAGTTGCTTGAGCCTTCTTCTCAAGCTTGTTGGAACACTTTGAGGCAAAGTGTCCCATGTCACCACACTTGAAGCACTTGATGTGAGCATGAGTGTTCTTCTCTTGAATCTTGCTCATCATCATCTTGGCATCTTGGATATGAGTTGGATGCCTTGCTCTTCCACCCCTTCTTGTCTTCTTCTTCATCATCTTCAAGTCATCAACTTTGACTTCAAGGTTGATCTTGACTTGATCTTGGGGTGTTGATCTTGGCTCAACTTGAGGCTTCTTGATAGGGCAATCCTTGGCTAGATGTCCCATTTCACGGCATTGGAAGCACATGAAATGAGATAGCTTCTCTTCTTCTAGCTTCTTCATGCTTCTCTCGAATTTCTTCTTGCCCCATCTTTTGCCTTTGATGTTGGTGTTGTTGTAGTTGATGCCATTCAAATTGCCATGCTTCTTGTAACACTCCAAGAGTTGAGAGTGAGAGACTTTTGGCAATCCATCCAACCACACATTCTTCTTGTTGTAGCCAAGGCCACTCATGTCACCAAATCTTCTCTTGTTTTTCAACATATGATCAAGAGCGACATGAGAGTTGGTCCACCTCTCTAGCTTGTTGCTCAACTTCTTCACTTGATTCTTGAGCTCATTGTTCTCCTTCAAATGGTTAGTCTCACAAGACATAGAAGAAGAACAAGCATCTATATGTGAAGAACATGGCATAG
The DNA here is from genome assembly GCA_018135685.1 of Themeda triandra. Classification (NCBI taxonomy): domain Eukaryota; kingdom Viridiplantae; phylum Streptophyta; class Magnoliopsida; order Poales; family Poaceae; genus Themeda; species Themeda triandra. The sequence continues at coordinate 92,394 of JAENPR010001371.1, read as the reverse complement.
ATAATAAATCATCACAAGAGGTGGATACATGCTTCTTGCCTACATCACAAGGGTTAGTAACATGTGATTGATCATTTGACCCAAGTGATGAGCTCTCACTAGTTTTAGCTTCTTCATTGCAAAACTTCTTAGTGAGAAAAGCATGTTCTTGCACCAAGTTATCATGAGCAACACTAAGTTCCTCATGAGCCAATTTTAGCACATCATGTGAACAAGTAGTAACATAAAGTAGATGCTCTTGTTGTTCACATGTGTTCTTTAGAAAAGAGTTTTCTTTTGCCAATGTGCTTGTTTTAGCAAACTCCTTTTCTAAAGCTCTTGACAACTTAAACACAAGCTCAAGACTTGGATCATCACAATCAAAGATCACATTGCCAATCTTTACCTTGCGGTCACCATGTGACATGTAGCAATGTGATGAAGTAGGAGAGCTTGTGGTAGTGTCATCACTCTCATTGCCATCATCAAGTGAGCTTGAGATAGAATCTTCACTTGCTTCACTTGAGGCATCATCATCGTTGTCGTCAAGTGAACTTGTAGTAGGAAGTTCATCATCTTCACTTGACCTTGAGGTGGAGCAATCCTCCACAACAACTTTGTTGTGGTCATGCTCAACATCCTCAAGTGGCATTACCTCGGCTCCTCCACCTTGAACTTTCCATCATCCCATGTGGAGGCATCACCATAGGTGTGCTTGATGGATTCCCACATGACATGAGCGGAGACACTAGAATCCACCTTCTCATACACATCAAAGCTCAAAGCATCATATAAGTACAATAAAGCACTTGAATCAAGATCAAAGAGAGCCTTTTGAGCTTTGGTGAGGTTCTTGTGATCCAATGGTCACATTGATCCCACTAGTGATCACCCACCACACCTTAGGTCCCGAGGCACGAAAGTGATCAAGCATATGGTGTTTCCACCGAACAAAGTTTGTGCCATCAAAAGTGTGCGTGTCACAAGAGCACTCAACATCTATCCCTCTAGTTTCCATCCTCTCGGGTCGGTGAAGACCACTAAAAAGAGAGACCCGGCTCTGATACCACGTGTAGGGTCGAGATGGACTAGAGGGGGGGTGAATAGTCCTTACTAAAAACTTACGCACCGGCTAACCGAAACAAGTGCGGAAATAAAACTATCGGTCTAGCCAAGACTAACCCCCATTAACTACAACTCTAGTAGCACCTTGTAAAAGATCCTAAACAAGGAGCAAGGTGCTAAACTAGCTAGTGCTCACCTAAACAATTCTATCTTGCAAGGTCACACAAACCTAAGCAACTAGTACTTTGCCACACCGGGAGCACCTACCCAAATCTAATGAGCAAGAGCACAAAGCCAAACCTAGGCTCACTAGATGCTCAAGGACAAGGCTACACAAGCCGAACCCAAGAGCGCAATTCACTTAACTACACAAGCTAAGCAAAACACTAAAACTACTTCTAGCTACACAAGCAAGAAGGTGCTCAACTAGCTACACAAGCAAACGAGCACAAGAGCCACTACTCAAGCTATGCAAGAATGTAACAAATGTAAATGCAAGCTTGAGCTAGAGGGGATGCAAACCACCGCGAAGAGTGGACACACGAAGTCGCGGCGGTGGCGAATCACCGGCGTAGAGATCAACCACCCGCAAACAAGCTCAAGGGAGGTCGAAGCCTCACACACAAGAACAAGGAGGTCGAAGCCTCGGCAATCACAAATCGACACACGATTTTCCCCGGTTCACTTGGTCGCCACCAAGCTACGTCCGCTGTGGCGATACACCGACTTGGTGATGAGATGGCCGCTCAAGTTGGCTCATCGCAACAACCCCTCCGGGGAGCCCCAACTCCAATCAACACAAGAACAGGATCCTCCAAGCCACGCTCTACTAGAGTAGCCAATTCGCGCACCCGCGGGGAAGGCTCAAGAACCCCTCACAAATCCTCCTCCGGAGCACCGCACAATCTCCACGCGTGCTTCAACGGAGTCTCTTGCCACCAAGCCGTCTAGGAGGTGGCGCCCTCCAAGAGTAACAAGCACACCGGCTTGCAACACGATCACCTAGTGCCACTCGATGCAAATCTCTCAATGCAACGCACTAGAATCGATCTCTAACTCAAGTGGATGAACACTCTCAAGCATGGATGAGTTAGAGGGCTCCCAAGCACTACAACACAAGCCACTAAGGCCCTAGTGTGCTCAGCAACCAGCCATGGCCGAGCAAGGCAAGTATTTATAGGCCAAAGGGCCAAACTAGCCGTTGCCCCCACGCTGGAACAAAACAGACGCGCCGGACGCGTCCGGCCTCAACCGCCGGACGCTCCAAGCCGCGTCCGGCGCTCCAAGCCGCGCCACGTGTCCCGACCGTTTGAGCTCGACCGTTGAAGCCCAACGGCTATCTCTCGATCCTGCTCGCCTGCGCGCCGACGCTTAAACAAGTGTGTTTCGCCGCATCCGCCGCCGGGTCCGCTCGGCGTCCGGCGACCCGACCGCGAGAGTGAGCCCGGCGTAAACTTTTCGGGTCGGCGTCCGGGGACCGCCGGACGCGCTTTGCCGCCGCGTCCGGCGCTCACTGCGCCCCGCCAGCATGCCCACGCTGACTCCAAAGACGCGCGGACGCGTCCGGCCCGCCCGCGTCTCGTCCGCCGCCGGCCGTCGGCGCCGGCGCCCGTAAAACAAGGTTTTCCAGCCCGCCGCGAACGCCAACTTATCCAACAATTTGCATCCGGCGCAATAGAAAATATGCCTCCAATTTTCCCGAAAGCGCCGAATCCCGCCGCAAGCTCGGCGGGAGGGAGAGAGGGACCCAAGCCCAACTCTACCCTACAAACCAAAGCGCGATCAACGCCACCTTTGCAAATGTGCCAACACCACCAAGTGCGTGTGTGTTAGCATTTTCACAATCATTTTCAAAGTATTTTCACTTGCTCTCACAACGCCACTCGATCCTAGCATGTCACAATGTTAGATCGCTCAAGTGGCACTAGATGACCGGGATGCAAACAAGTTTGCCCCTCTTGATAGTACGGCTATCAATCCTAAATCCGGTCATCAACTTCTCTACACACCTCATGACAGGAAATGAAATGCCCTATAGCATACCTTTGCCTTGCGCATTTCCACTTCCACCGTCTTCCACCAAAGTGCCAATGCAACACATGCACCGACACGATCTCAAGTTGATATGATCCACTTCATATCATCATGCAACCTTCACGGTCCATCGATCTTGATCTCACTTGCTCTTCACCGCCTCATGGTCCATCGGAGCCAAGTCTTGCCCGAGCTTCACCATCTCATGGTCCATCGCTCCACTGCCTCGACTTGTCCTTCACACACCCTCCGGTCTCGAGCCAAGCATCATCTCGATCTTCACCATCTTGGTCACATGACTCCATGTCATGTCACACATTCAATGAAGCTCCTTCATCTCACATTCACCCGTGGACTAAATCCCCGTGTATTCTCATGATCACACAATTAGTCCACCTAAGTTGTCACTCAATTATCAAAACCAAACAAAGGACCTTTCAATCTCCCCCTTTTGGTAATTGATGACAACTCTACAAAGATATGGAAATAAAGTTCATAAAGGACTTTATGTCACTTATCCAAAGATTTAAGCTCAATGTTAAGATTTGGATAAGCGCCACAAAGTCAACTTAGTAGTGATAGCTCCCCCTACATGTGTGCTCAAATGGTTTGGTTTCAAGCTTGCACACATGCATAGATATGGAAATTCTTTGAGAGTAATCACTACTAAGTGATGCTAAGGCATATAGGATAAACCTTTGAAGTGTGATACCAATCGGAGTTGCACAATGAAGTTCATCCTTAGCATCATCATGGTTAGCTAGAAATCACTTGAAACAACACTAGAAACCCCGTGAGATCAACATTAGAAGCAAGGTTCTAGTACCAAGTGGAAGGAGCACAAGTGTCTAGCTAAACCATCCTATGCATGCTAGTTATCAAATCATCAATCAAAACTATGACTAGCATACACCACACAAGCATTGCATATTGAATTTAAAAACAAAGCAAATGCAAGCAAGCACATGAATATGCACATATCAAATGCAATCAATCAAGTTCATGAGCTTGCTCCCCCTACTTGTGTGCTTCTCTTGTCCAAGAACTTTGATCCTCTTCAATGTTGCTCTTCTCGGTCTATGTCCATCTGCTAGAACATGAGATGATGCCCCTCGACAAGGGCGTGTAAGGCGTCGTCGGTAGCAGAAGGGGTGGTTGGCGCGGCGGCAGTGGAGGTGGTGGTCGGCGGCGGCGGTAGGTGGAGACGGTGAGCGGGAGCGAGTAGGCGAGGATCGCCGACTCATGATATCGTAGGTGCAGTAGCTTGGTGAAGCAGCACCACGTCGGGGTGCCCTCATCCCGCTGGACGTGGATGATAGACGGGCGTCACCCGCCAAATTACGGGAAGCCATCCACAGTTTCTCTTCCTCCATGATGCGCTCCCGATTGAAGTATGTCTCGCATTGGTTGATGAAGGTGAGAGGATCAGATTTCCCATCAAATTGAGGAAAATCCATCTAGATAGTATGGCATAGGTTGTGGTGGTGGAGTAGATGGTGTGGCGGTTGTTTGGGAGGTGGAGCGGAACAGCGAGGATCGCCAGACTCATGATACCAAGTTGTTATGAATGTGGTGGATATTTGGGATAACTAGGCCTTACGCTTTGCCCAGAGCTTCAGAGATAACCAGGAGCTAATACCAAAAAAAAGAAATCATTGATCCGGATCCACTTCATCCCGATCCGCCACGTTCCCGACAACCCACCATCACCAGCCGGCACAGCCCACCACCATATTTTAGTTCCAAATTTGTTTTATATTTTAGTTTCAAATTTATTTCCAATTTTAGTCTTCAATAAACAAAGGTAAGCTGAGATGTAAAAGGCTTAACTCTAGGTCCCGTCAATAGGTCTGCGGCAATTATCCAGCTCGAGGACTCATGGGCAGCCAGCAGGCTGCGGCGTCCATCCAATCCGCATGCGCCAAGAATAGAAGTCAGCAAGACCTGCGAGCATGCAACACCACGGAGTGGCTAGAGAGCAATTCGCGGGGATTGACTTAGCTCTGCTCCGTTGGTTTATATTTTGCAAATAAGCTTTGCTCTGTTCATTGTACGAGCAAATTAGCTCCGTTCATTTGCAGCATTAGTGAATTATAAATTCTCATGTAATCGGCACTTGAGGAATCAAGCAATCAACTATGAAGAAACAATTCTAGCCTCCCCTTGATGTTATGAATGTGGTGGATAATTTGGGATAATTAGGCCTTATGCTTTGCCCAGAGCTTGAGAGATGACTAGGCCTTATGCTTTGCCCAGAGCTTAAGAGATTACTAAGCTAGGCCTTATGCTTTGCCCAGAGCTTAAGAGATGACTAAGCCTTATGCTTTGCCTAGAGCTTGAGAGATAACTAGGCCTTATGCTTTGCCCAGAGATTGAGAGATTAAGGGGTGGACTAGAATTGTTTCTTCATAGTTGATTGCTTGCCTTTCAATGTCTCGACTACAAGAATACATAGGCCACTCGGCCATGACACTTGGAGCTAATTGATCCTGATTCTAAGGCCGCTATTTCCTTAGCACCGCATGCCTGATCAACGCCACCTATTCTAAGGCCGTGAACACCTCCTTATTTCCTTCCATCCGCATGCCTAATCAAGCCTGCCTCCTAGCCACTAGCCTGGTCAGCATGATCTGCATGTGTGGTCAACTGGTGCGGATTGATGTCTGCATGGTGACCGCGCCCACATGACATCTTGTAGCATCCTGCTAGCTGCCCATGATATCTACCCCGCCCTTGGAGACCCAGCTCGTCCTCAAGCTGGATAGTTGTCGCAGACCTATTGGACGCGATCGAGGGTTAAGCCCTTTACTAGTGGCGGACCGAACAGTAGGGCAGCCTAGGCAGCTGCCCTACTCGTTGGCCATGAAATGCACCAACGTCACTAGACAATAGGTATTTATTTTTTAATTTTCCATGATATTTCATCGATATTATATTGTATTGTACTATTAAAATTATACATAGAACTTCTTCCCATTGCAAACTTTGCTTGTGAATTCGTTACATACATATATATTTAAAATTATACATAGAACTTCTCTCCATTGCAAACTTTGCTTGTGAATTCGTTACATACATATATATATGGTCCTGTGGACTATTTTGTAGCTTTAGTATTTTGGCCGCTAGAAGTTCGCCCTAGTCTTTGCCAATTCCTGGTTCCGCCACTGCCCTTTACATGTCGGCTTACCTTTGTTTATTGAAGCCTAAAATTGAAAATAAATTTGAAACTAAAATATAAAACAAATTTGGAACTAAAATATGGTGGTGGGCTGTGGCGGCGGCTGATGGTGGTGGGTTGTCGGGAACATGGCGGATCGGGATGATGTGGATCCTGATCGATGATATTTTTTTGTTTTTTGTTTTGTGGAGATGGAGAGGATTGGCAGCGGTTGTGGAAGACGAGGATCGCTGGACTCTAGATGCCAGATGTTATGAATGTGGTGGATATAGCTCGTCCTCGAGCTGGATAGTTGCCGCAGACCTATTGGACGCGACCGAGGGTTAAGCCTTTTACATGTCGGCTTACCTTTGTTTATTGAAGACTAAAATTGGAAATAAATTTGAAACTAAAATATAAAACAAATTTGGAACTAAAATATGGTGGTGGGTTGTGGCGGCGGCCGATGGTGGTGGGTTGCCCGGAACGTGGCGGATCGGGATGAAGTGGATCCTGATCGATGATTTTTCTTTTTTTTTTTTTGTTTTGTGGAGATGGAGAGGATTGGCAGCGGTTGTGGAAGATGAGGATCGCTGGACTCTAGATGCCAGATGTTATGAATGTGGTGGATATTTGGGATAACTAGGCCTTATGCTTTGCCCAGAGCTTGAGAGATAACTAGGCCTTATGCTTTGCCCAGAGCTTGAGAGATAACTAGGCCTTATGTTTTGCCCAGAGCTGAGCCTGCTGGCTGCCTATGACATCCCCCCGCCCTTGGAGACCCAAATCGTCCTCAAGCCGGATAATTGTCGCATACCTATTGACAGGACCAATGGTTAAGCCTTTTACATCTCATCTTACCTTTGTTTATTGAAGACTAAAATTGGAAATAAATTTAAAACTAAAATATAAAACAAATTTGGAACTAAAATATGGTGGTGGGCTGTGCCGGCTGATGGTGGGTTGTCGGGAACGTGGCGGATCGGGATGAAGTGGGTCCGGATCGATGATTTCTTTTTTTTGTGGAGATGGAGAGGATTGGCAGCGGTTGTGGAATTGTGGAGATGGAGAGGATTGGCAGCGGTTGTGGAAGACGAGGATCGCTGGACTCTAGATACCAGATGTTATGAATGTGGTGGATATTTGGGATAACTAGGCCTTATGCTTTGCCAAGAGCTTCAGAGATAACTAGGCCTTATGCTTTGCCCAGAGCTTGAGAGATAATTAGGCCTTATGCTTTGCCTAGAGCTTCAGAGATTGAGGGGGGGACTAGAATTGTTTCTTCATAGTTGATTGCTTCCCTTTCAATGTCTCGATTACAAGAATAAATAGACCACTCGGCCATGACACTTGGAGCTAATTGATCCTGATTCTAAGGCCACTATTTCCTTAACACCGCATGCCTGATCAACGCCGCCTATTCTAAGGTCGTGAACACCTCCTTATTCCTTCCATCTGCATGCCTAATCAAGCCTGCCTCCTAGCCACTAGCCTGGTCAGCATGATCTGCATGTGTGGTCAACTGGTGCGGATTGATGTCTGCATGGTGACCGCGCCCACATGACATCTTGTAGCAGCCTGCTGGCTGCCCATGACACTTTATTGGAACATTGTAGGGTCGAGATGGTGGACTTGAGGAGGGTGAATAATCCTTTCTAAAAATAAACGCGTTGGCTAGACAATATAAATGCGGAATTAAAACTATCGGTCTAGCCAAGACTACACCCCTCTATCTATAACTTTAGAACACCTTATTTAAAAGATCCTAAACAAGAATATAAGGTGTCAGGCTAGGAAGAGCTCTTCTAATTGAATCTAGGTTGCAAGGTCACACAAACCTAAGAAACTAGTACTTTTACACCGGGGGAGCAACTATACAAATTCTAGTGAGCAAAAACACAAAGCCAACCTAAGCACACTAAAATGTTTAAGGGCAAGGCTACACAAGCCTAACCCAAAAGTTCAATTAACTTAATTACATAAGCTAAGCAAGATAACTAATTAGGCTACACAAGCTAATTGATTACAAGAGCAACTACACAAACACAAGATATATATGAAAGTAAATACAAGGCTTTTGTATAGAATGCAAATCACCAAGAAGAGTAGACAATGTTGACAGTTGACACGGCGATCTTTACCGAGGTTCACTTGGTTGTCACCAAGCTACGTCCTCTTGTGACGACCAACACCTCGGTGGTTCCTCCGGTATTTGGCGCTCCACGCCAATGCCTCTCAAGGTACGCCTTCGCAAAGGCACCGCGAGCAAACCCACACACAAGTGTGGTAACTCAATAACACGAGCAATCCACTAGAGTTGAAATTTGGCACTCCGCCGGGGAATCACAACAACCCCTCACAAATCTTTCTCCGGAGCACCGCACAATCTCCACGCGTGCTTTAACGAAGTCACAATCCACCAACCGTCTAGGCGATGGCAATCACCAAGAGTAATAAGAAATCCACAATTGCAATCACCACCTAGTGCCACCAAATATGAATCACAAATGTATATGCACTGGGGTTTCAAACCCCTCTCAAATTAGCCCTAGTCTTGAGATAAAACCAAAGGGGAGAAGGTGGATCTTCAACCTGTCAACCACACCCACATAGGGCACTCAATCTCTCATAAAAATTTGACACAAATCATAGAGAGAAATAGAGAGGAGCAAAAACCGTAGCTCATGTTGTCCAATAGTAAGAAAAGGGGGAGCTCTCTGTTTCTTTTGTGTAACCCCACACACACATGCACGCACACCCTGCGCACATATTTAGACCTACAACTACACACAGCATGAAGATCACGTCCAACCTGAGATCGACGGAGTCACATAGGGCTCCGTAGACGATGGGCACGTCGTTCTGATAATTATGACACTACGTGAGGAGGCAACGAAATTTATTTAGTGACATGCCCCGGTGAGACACCAAGTTGCAATCCAGAGGAATCGAACTCTGGTGGGCTGCTCTCACACCCGAGAGGCTAGCCATCGAGCTACAAGCTCGTTCTCGAGCGGCGCCAGCTCCTCCAACTCGCCGTCGGGCCGCAAGCAGGCAGCAGCAGATAGCGGCCCAGCCCAGCGAAGCAAAGCAGCGGCACCAGCTTATCCTCAAATAAATAATTGGCCGTGACCTCAAGTGCAACAGCGAATGCCTCCCATGCCATCTTGATTAAAAGAGTCGTGGGTCCCACGCTAATTAACGAGAGCAAAACCATTGCCTACTCTCTCAATTAGCAAGCAAAGTCGAAGTCTATTTCTGGCACATGGGCTCCACGAGCCACAACCACACGCTCCATCCATTTAAACGAAATTAGAAAAGCAAAAGAACGGTGGCATTCAGATTTTTCTTTTCTTCCAAACACAAACACGAGCATGCCTGCAGCCAACAACATCCACATCATCAAGAACGACGACGGGCCGGCCCAGATGCATACCGGGCACAGCAGGCCAGCGCCAGAGTAGGAGCAGCCCAGCACGGCACGAAGCAGAGGCCCAGCAGCGGGCAAGGCCAGCGGCCCAACGCGGCCAGCAGCGCGCGCCAGCCCATCCAGAAGACGACGGGCCAGCCCAGCGTGGCCAGCAGCCCAACCCAGGCGCCTTAGCAGGCCAGGAAAGCCACAGGCTGGTCGAATCAGCCCGACAGATCAGCAGCTACTACAAATCTTTCTCCTTTTCTCCAACAGAAGCAAACAGCAGCAGATCAACAACTTTTCTTTCCAAATCTCAACAATCCTCAATCCAAATAAAGTGCTATCTCATCCAAATAAGGTTCAACAATATTTGCACAAGAGATGACAACTTTCCAAAGCATTTCTAGGGATATTCTCAACAATCTTATCAAGCCACTAAACCCCAATGCATATGCAAAAGAATCTCAATTTAGTGGCACTAGATAACCGATGTAATTAAAAGACTTCCCCTCTTTGTAGTACTGTTATCAATTCTAAATCCAATCATAAGCTTCTCTAATCAACTTAGACCGGTGAAATAAAAAATCCTACAAATATACCTTTGCCTTGGACATTCCATTTCATCTCCTCCAACGTTGATGCAACAAATGCACCAACGCGATCAACAAATGATATGAGCCACTCCATATCATCATGTGACCCTATTGGTCCATCGATCCTGACCTCGCTTGCTATTCACCGTTGCATCGGTCCATCGACACCAAATCATCACTCAACTTGCCCTTCACACTCGCAACCGCTCCGTCGAGCCAAATCTTGTTTTGATCTTCTCCACCTTGATCAAATGACTCCATGACATGTCATATATTGAATTATACTCCTTCATCATCACATATGTGAGCTTTGCATCATCTCATAGCCATTTCTCCTCCATAGCATATATAGCTCACAAACATGTACATATGGACTAAGAAATTCCACTCAACCACATATTAGTCCACCTAATGTTTGTCACTCAATTACCAAAACCAAACAAGGACCTTTCAGACATGCACCCAGGGGATCTTTCGTTCCCAAACTTGCTCCGACAGCAGCGTACGAGGAGCAGCGGAGACAAGCCTTCAAGAAGGTGATGACGTTTTCGCCACCGTCGTCGGTCCAAGGCCTGTAGCTTGAGGACATGGTTTTCACCCGCGCTGCCCTGGACCGCTGCTGCTGCCAGAGAAGGCCGACCATCACCACGTCGGGGCGGAGCCGAGACGGCGGCTCTGAAAGGTCCTAAATGGCTAGACGGGGTGAATAGCCTATAAAAATTCTTGCAAAGCACGAAACAAACCGATTAGTACTTAAGATGGCGAAGCAACCTAGCACTAGCAAGTCTAAGCTATGCAAGCCACCTAAGCAATTCTAGCAAGAGGCTATGATATCTAGTCACACCAACAAGGCTAACTTGCTAAGCTACTTCTAGTGAGCAAGATAACTACAACTAAGTTACACTCGAGAGCTAAATTAGCAACTAGCACTACACGAGGCAATCCTAGAAAAGTGAGCGCTAGAGAAGGATAAGAATGATATACCACAGGTGTAGAGGAGAGAAGCCAATCACCACAATCATAATCAACCACACAATGGATAGATACCTCGGCAATCAAGATGACACAATGATTTTTTACCGAGATTCACTTGCTTCTCGTCAAGCTAGTCTTCGTTGTGGCGATACACCCACTTGAAGATGTGCACGCTTAATTGGCAATCACTAAGCCAAACCCATAGCTAGGTGCCACACTATCAACACAAGATGGGAATCCTCCAAGCCAAGAGAAATCCACTAGAGTAGCCAATTGCAATCTCCCATGGGGAAGGCTCAAGAACCCCTCACAAGCTCAGCCGGTGTGGCCTCAAACAATCTCCAACTCAAGCTCAACACCTTCCTATTCCAAGCCATCTAGGGTGATGAGAATCAACTAAGAGTAACAAGAAATCCACAGCAATCACGAAGAACAAGTGCCTCTAGATGCAAATCACCAAGCATTGGACTTGATTCACTCAATTCACTTAGAATCCGATGATCAAGCAAGGAGTTGAGTGGGAGGGAGTCTTTCTAGCTCAAAGTATGCTCAAGAGTATTAGAATGTGCAAGAGATGCCAGCCAAGGCCGGCCAACCTCTATTAATAGACCCCTCCTCGAAAATCAACTGTTACCCTTGGAACAGCTTCCGCGAATGTGTCGGACGCGCTAGTTGCCAACCCGTTGGACGCGTCCGACGCGTGCTAGCCAAACTAGTCGTTGGCAATCCTCAGTTCAAACCCTGGCGTTCGGCACTCCTTCAATGTGCGTCCGACGTAGCGTCCGATGCAGCGTCCGACGTGCAGACCTCTTTGGACTGCGTACTGCACGTGCCGGACGCGTCCGCCGCATGCCATGTCACCAGTTGTCCGAGCGAAGCCAACGAGCACTAGACACTGGAGTCCTGAGACCCCGCGTCCGACGCGATCCGCCCGGATGGTCCGGCGATCGCTTCGATCCGGCAGCTGGGAGCGACCACACGCTGGACGCTCGGCCAGCGTCCGATGGTCCAGAACCCAGCGTCCGAGGCTCCAAATGGTTGCCATGTCTTCGCTTTCTCTTCCGACTGATATTTGTGTCTCTATATCAAAATGATATTTTGTTAAACCATCAGTCACCTGGACGGAACGCAGTATATCAGGTGACTGTTGTTTTGTTTAGGAAAAAGTCTACTTTTCATCCCCCAACTATTGCAAAAGTTCGATTTTCCTCCCTTAATTGCAAAACCGGATATCTGGCCTCCCTCAACTATCCAAACCGTTTAGTTTACCTCTCTCGGCTATTTTGCGTCTGGTTTCGCTGACGTGGCAACGTAGGGCCGACAGAGGAGTGACTCGTCCGTGGACGCCGTGACCCGGGACGGAAGAGACTAAACGGATCGGAGCCCGACCCCGGCGCGCCGTGCGCTCCTCTTGGGCGCTGCCGCCAACAGGCCTCGGCGTAGCCGCAACCCCTCGCCATCTCTAGCTCCCGCATGTCGCCACCGCCGTCCCAATTCTCTTCTTCGCCTTCCCCGTTGGCATGGTGGGTGTGGTTCCCGCCGTCGTCAGCCTCGCGCACGGACACGGCGTCCTCCATCTCCCTCTTGCGGCTGGGAAGGCGAGCTCTACCGGCCGCAGGTGCGAGTGCGAGCTCCGCAAGTCGCGTCTCCGCCGGTCGTGAGCTCGCCGCAAGCGGGCTCCGCCGGCCGCTGCTCTGCTCGTCGCGAGCTCTGCCACAAGTGGGCTCCGCCGGCCGTAGGCGCGTTCGATTCACAGTTGGCCTCGTCCTTAGGCGCCGGCGGGGTGCATGCTCGTCTGCTCGTGCACCGTGGACAGCAGCGATGTTTGATTCCTGCATGCGCCTGTAACCACAAGAGTAGGGATTTGATTTGATCGTTGATCAATTAATCATACGGAGCCACCGGCGGCGCCGTTTGACTTGCCGAAGGACAACGTGGTGGGCAAGGTGATGGACACGAACGACGGCGCGGTCACGTCGGCGATGGGCGCGCTGCAGCAGGCCACGCGGTAGGGTGGGAGGGCGCGCTCTGTGCTCGCCGCAGCTCCTCGATGCGCTATGCCGCGTGCTGTTGCTCCCGTGCTCAACCTCTCCCTGGAGCCTGCGAACCTCTCCCTGGAGCCACGCGAACAAGGTGGCGCATCGTGCTTGCCGTGGCAATGCCAGCGCTCATCAAGGTGCTTCGGTTGGCACTCTTCGGGCTGGTGCTCTGCTCAACGAGGACTACGGCCAGCACTCCCCTCAGCGACGATGTGGCACGCAGCACAAGATCCCAAGCAACGATGTGGCAAGCACTCCCCTCAGCGACGATGTGGCACGCAGCACAAGATCCCAAGAGGCGGCGATGGTGAGGTCTGTTTGTCGGGATCTCAGCCTGACAAAGGACCAAGCTCCGATCCATCCCGGGTCACGGCGTTCACGGATGAGGGCTCTTCTATGGGCCCCACCTTGCCATGTCAGCGAAACCACTCGTAAAACAGCCTAGGAGGTAAACCAAACCGGTTAGATAGTTGAGAGAGGTTGGATATCCTGGTTTTATAATTGAAAGAGGAAAATCAAACTTTTACCATAGTTGAGAGATAAAAAGTAGATTTTTTTCCTTTTGTTTAACTATATCAGTCACCTGGATGGAAAATAGGATGGACGTAGCTGTTATCTTTTGTACAGCCCGTGGGCTTTAACTTGATTAACCCTAGAAAGTAACGCGCGGCGTTGCCGCGCGTGCGTGGAGTGCCTACCATTTTGAGTTAGTTTGGTTGTGTATGTTTCATGTTGTTATTCTTTTTTTATAAAATAATGCTGCATAATTTTAGGATTTGTTTACTGTAGTTTTCGGTGGTTGTAGGCTAACATTGTAATAGAATAGCCAATAGGTACTTTGTCGTGAAATCATCATATTTTTTCTAAACTAAAATAAATTTTATATGAATTTTGCAATATTAAATGAGATCTTAGGTTTTTTAATTGTATATATTCCTAAGGAAAAATATATAATTTCTAACTTTTTTGTAGTCTATTTGATCCTTGAACTATCAATGCAATTCATTATATCTCATTTATTTTATCTTAGTGTTGGTAGCTAATATGTACCTGTTGATATTAGTGATTAGTGATTACCCAATGCCGCGGATCAATTGTTGATTAATCTTTTACCAAGGAGGGTGTTTACCATTTTTGAGCTAGCTTGATTATGTGTTTATGTTGCCACGACTTGTTGGTTGTTTTTTTTTTATGAGGCAATTGTGTATAATTTGGAGATTTAGCTAACGTAGATTTTAGCGATTATCTATATGTGTACTAAAATAGGTAGTAGGTAATTCGTCACAGAGTAGGAGGGCTATTTGTATTTTTGAAAATGACCTTAAATTAACAAAAAAAGATTTAAATATGTAGGGTTATTTTAGATTTTTTGGGAGGAATTACGGCATTCGAGCTAGGATGTATAAGGTATAAACTTTCTAAATTTATCGACGAAATATGAACGAGAGGAATTTAGAATTTTTTTTGGGATGATGACGAAGAGGCAGAAAATATTTAGGTATGTTTTAAATTGGTCCTAGTTCATTTACGAAATTTTTTTGGAATTTTTTATAAAGGAGAAGGGCTTACTTTGATCTTCCGGGTACATTTATTGTGTGCGCGTAGCAAAGACGCGTGAACAGTGATCAACATTGAATGAACAATTCGGGTGAAAGTGACCTGGGAAGTGGCCCGAGCCATCCGATTCCGATCTAACGGCCGAAATTTTTTGCCGGCGACGTGGCCACCGTCACCGGCCCGAGCTTGGGCCGCGTTTCGTATAGTAAAAGATGTTGGGCTACCTGTCATTTTATTCTGTACAATATATAGAAAAACGAATTCCACTTGGACTCGAGTGGGCTGTTATTTTCTGTGGGCTTTATAAATGTTAGCAGGCTGAAAAATCACATGATAACATACAGCCAGAAAAAAATAAAAAATCTGAAGGGGAAACAAATCCGGCGGGAACGAGCCGATAAAAAAGGAATCAACCAATCCAAAAGGGAGAGGATGCAAGAGCAATGGAGAAAGAAACAAAAATCTCTCTCTCTCTCTCTCTCTCTCTCTCCCCCTCCCTCCCTCCCCCTCCCTCCCTCTCTCTCTCTCTCTCTCTCTCTACACGGTCTTTTTTTTACAAGATAAGCACGGATCCATATCTCCTTGTGTTGATTCTTGTCTGATGTGGTGTTTGAATGGATATCGGCGATCATCTCTGTCACCAACTACTAGTCTCCGTTTAGCCTTTTGCACCTCCTTTTTCTCTTGAGCCTTTTGGATAAGGTTTGAAGACAAGATAACAGAGATCAACAGAGATGATTCGTGCTACTTTTGCACCGCATATCTCCAAAGTCCTATTGTTGTGCAGCCCTAATTCTGCAATGGAAAAAACTGTAGTATTAAAAAACAATCTGTGATAACTTGCACGCATATATGATTTGAATTCTTTGCTAGTTTAGCAGATCCTTGCTGACTGAATAGACCAAACAGTATAAGAACAGTCTTAAGTTTTCTGTTTGCATGCATAGTAACAGGATTTTGAATTGTTTACCGTAAACAATTGGTAAACAGTTTACCAGTTTAGCAGATCTACTTTGGATCCCAAATGAAACAAGAAAAGACAATCTGTGATAACTTAAAGCATGCATACAGGATTTTCAATTCTTTACCAGTTTAGCATAGCCACAGTACATAAGTTGCAACATGAGAACAACCTGGGGGGTGGTGCATACAAGTGAGAAGAAAGCCTGATCCTTAAATCCACCGGAAACCAGAAACCATCTCGTCAGCTTCATCCAGCACAAACATCTTGATGTGGGTAGGACAGAGAAGAGCAGCTTCAGTCATCATCTTGACTAGACTAATCATGAGGGTCGCCACTCAAAAATGAGCCGATAGACTTGCTCTGATGTGGATTGAGTTGTTTCCCTGTGAAACATGAATGTAGAATTAGTGAATTAGTGATAAAGATACCGTGCAAAGTTTAGTCACAGTAACGATGGATGGTGATTGAGGATCAGCAATCTGAAAAAACATGCATGTTGTAACATTTACCTCATTCGTCTTCATCAGAGATTCTTTTACATTTGCTATCTTTTTAAAAAATGTTTTCTCAAGTTCATATAGAACCTTCTTCCCTGTTAAAAGGCAGCATATCAGAGCAACAAACTCATAAAATAAAATTGAAGGAACTAGCTATCTACTACATAGTATGCAGTTCAAAAGAAGATAACTGATGACAACTATCTCAGTAAAGAGGAAAGTGAGGCAATATAGGAGAAAATCTCAATACAGAAACAGAGACACCCACAGCCAGACACACAGAGACACACACACAGAGATGCCCACACACAATCCGGCATGCCACATGAGAAGAATAAGGAAGAAAAAAAAAACACATTACAGAAACAGAGACAACCACAGCCACACACACGAAGAGACACACAATTCGGCATGCCACATGAGAAGAATAGGGAAGAAAAAAAATACAGAACTCTTTTAGCAGTTCAGCAGATTTGCAGTTAGTGAAAAAAAGATTGAAACACACACTGCAGTGATGATCATTGTCTTTTTCTTATGTTGGAATTTGACCACAGTAAGATCATTATCTTTTTCTTATGTTGGAATTCGAGCATAGTAAACAGCTATACACATGTACATCTTTCCATTCCAACAAAATGTTTAATAAATTTACTAGTATAAAAATGTGCCTACAAAATCACTGTTGGTAGTTGGTTCCCAATTGTATAGTCATAGCACCTAAAGTTGCAGCATAACAAAACTAGGGTTTGCAGCATAAACAAGAATTGAGAAGTAAACCTGATCCTTAAATCCATAGGAGAGCAACTCATCATCTTCATCCAGCACATTGGGAAGTAATTGAGATTAACCTGATCCATAAATCCACAGGAGAGCAACTCATCATCTTCATCCAGCACATTGGGAAGTAATTGAGATTATTACATATCATAGGCGTAGATGTCTTTCACAAACTTCATCATACGAAGTGAAGAAGTCCTAAGTTCTGTAAAAAAAAAAGTCAAGTAAATAAAAAGCTGCAGACAGGGTATTATTTCAATTAGAAGCTGGAATCACAAAATTATCTGGAATATAGAGGTATCCTTAAATTTTGATATCAGTAATTAATCCCCCCTCTTTCTTAAATGCAGGAGATTGCTGATGATACAGTTACTCAGACTGCAACGGCAAAGGGACATGAACCTACATTGCAGATAGGAAGCCAAACAAAGTTTTCACAGATAATGCAAAGCCACACAGCACTACTTTGGGAACAGATAAGAAATTCACAAGAAGGGCCAACATACACATATCCAGTTGAGGTATTATGTTACTTTTCTTTGCAATTTAATTTAAAAATCATGTGGTATCCAAAACTGAACTATATCTAATTTGATTATTAACTGAGAAAGAAGATCTGAGAGGAAGCAACAACACATTACGATATAACTTACTATCAACACATTGATTCCTACAGATCTGAAATGTCAATACATTGATTCCTACAGATCTGAGAGGAAGCAACAACACATTACAATATAACTTACTATCAAGAAAGTTTGTCGACATGGCTTCAGAGGGATGCTTGGATCTTCATAGAACTAACTACATGCTATCAGAGTTCGACAGAGTCCACGCTGAGATGAGAAAAATGCCTATCAGAGATGAAAATGCAATCACCAATGATCATAATACAGGAAAAAGCAGAGGTGATGGGAGCATAGCAACAAATAGCATGCCAACACCACAAATAGCTATCCTTGAAGACAATACAACTATCCCAGTATAGATTACAGTCACGTTGAGATTACAGTCGAGAATACAGTCCAGATGATGACAAACCAAGACACAGAGAACACTAATATTGATTACAGCAAGATAGAAGCACTAAAGAAGCCAGATGTGGTTAAGAAGAGAGGAAGGCCTAAAAACATCCAAAATAGCAAAAGGTTGGTTCCAATAGGAGAGAGTGAGGACAAAGAGACAGATAACATGCAGTAGTTGTGGCTCTCATGAACACAAGGCAAGATCTACAAGTAAGATGCAAACATATGGTGCGACCAGCCTGAACTTGGAGAATTTTGTGCCATTCAATTGTATGCATATTTATCTAATTTTGTTGATATTATGATGCAGGAGGTGTTAATAAACAACAATGGCAGTGCAGCAAACTAAAGGAACAAAGATGGGGGAGACAACAATTGAGAAAGCAAGAGAAAATAGATGGGATCAAATATTACGGATCAGAAGGATGTCATTTAGAGTGGCGGATTATTTTATTCAATTTATGTAGTGGACAATATGTTACAAGCTTAAATTAATTTTAAAACTATGTTTGCATATGTTTTTGTCCAGAGATGATTTTGGTTCCAAAATTCTAATACTTCAAAATTTAAAACTGATATGGTTGTTGTCATTTGATACCTGAAATGAAGACACAGGAAAAACGCTATCCTTTTTTTGGGAGGGGGTGTTCTTTGAGTATTATGGCCTCAATGGTGTAGTTGGAGGAAGGCTCCACTACAATGGCTCTCTTCCAGCGAGGGAAGAAAGCAAGAATCAGGCCCGATATACTGCATAGGAAGAGATTCACAACTTCAATAAACTGATCAGGAACAGGATGTATGTATTTTTAAGAAGTGCAACAAGCAGTCTGATAGGGAGTGCACAAATAACAGAGAGAGTGAAAGAGCACACAGCCTACGATAGAGACACCCATACACACACATGGGGACAGAGTCACTGCAGCGCTACAAACACAAATCTGCACACAGACACAGACAAAAGACACACCCATGCACACACACACACACAAAAGCTAAGTGTACCACGCACAACAAAGATAGAGACACACGGGGACAGAGTCACTGCAGTGCTACAAACAAACGTCTGCCGAGAGGACATACCACACACATAAGTGGACAGACATAAAACTCAGTTCACATAAATTCAGACAGACAGGTGAGCTTGAAAAATATCCGAAGGGGAAGGGTAACATTTCAGAGAGTGAGAATAAATTCCGAGAATGAGAACACAAGACACACACAGGTGTAAGCTTTTAAAAAGCACCAGATAAGCTACTTACAGTCTTCTGGATTTCTTCATTGGTCACACGGGGAGAGGAATTCCATTGATCACCAGACACTCATGATTTTGTCAAAAAAGTTCACCAATGACAAGTTCCATGACTTTTGTATATCTTTGCCTTGCTAGCCACCACCTTCATGAGAGGACACACCATACACATAAGTGGACAGACACGCATAGAAGTGGGCAATGACACAAAAGAGGGGAGAAAAAGGTAAAATTTGATCAAGCAACAGGTAGCTACAAATTTTGCAAACTTTCACATGTTTTGCTAACCAGTTCACAACCTAGTAGAAAGAAGGTCAGCGAGAACACATGGTGAGAAGGATCTTTGGAAGTTGGCAATGACCCATTAGCATTTATCAGCTTGTCTATCCAGAATCTTTTCTCCAGCATCTTTTTCCAGAGGTTTCTGCTTCACTTATAACAGAACAGAATGCAACATGGATATTAGGAGCTTAGGAAGAGCAAAAAGGAAACAAACAACCAAGTAAAGATAAGGAACCTACCTGTTTATCTGCTGCCCTGTTTGTCAAAAACAAATATCTCAAAGAAGAGAATTTGCCCCTATCCTATTTGCATTATCGGCAGTTGCACAGGCGGCTTCACCAGCAGCCATTAGACCAGGAACAAAACACCATCTGGATTATCGCCCTTGATATCCACTACCTGTTATGCAAAATAGCAGAATATATTTTTATTATAATACTAGCAGGTTATGACCAATACTCATGTCTAGTACTTGCTCAATACAAACCTCCCCATGTTAGTTGGTTGGGATACCACCCATATTGAAGTGCACACTAGCCAAAAAATGGAATGGGCTCCTTGGTGATGTCAACAACAGCAAAAATAGCAGCAGTTTCAGAAAAAAATGCCAGGAGGCCTTTCCTCAAGGGCCTCAGGTGGCAGATGGTTCAGTTGCAAATAAATGTGATCATTCAATGGCCCTGTAGTAATGTAGTAATCAGATCAAAAGATAAGTTCCAAGCATAGGAAGATCAAAAAGACAAGTCAGGCACCTAACACAAATCTAGTGTACCAGCACATACCTACACCACGTCCTTCTCTAATTCCCATTGGCATTGATCTTGAGATAAAATGATGAGAAGCCAAAGATCTTTTTGCAGTAGGAGCATATAGCTCCGTGGACCGGTCACCTTCACTATTTGTAAGGATACAACCTTCACCACAGGGACCTGGTGACACACATGAGAAAGTAAAAGAATCCATAAGCAAATGCATGATGGTGCAAAAGAACAACAGTAAAGATGGTAAATCTGAAATTTTTATATACGCATATAAAATAAGCACCAAAGGACTAGTTAAGACAGTAGAGAATAAGAACAAAAACAGCCATGCATCATCATTTTGAACAGCCAATGCCTTGGCAAAAAGCATCAACCTTCAACTCAACAATGACCCCATCATCTGACAAAATTATCAACTAAAGGCTCAAAGGGCAGCAATAGCTAGTACTGAATCAGAAAAGACTCAAAATAGTTCGTCAAACAGCTCATCTCTAATTCTAATCTCTGATGTATCTGAACACTGATTCCATAAACCACAATTCAATTTAGGAAAGGCAAAGTTTGAAGTTCAAAATTGAAGCAGTGGAATTGAGGTATAAGGCTGGCAGGTCAAAATTTAACCAAAAACAACTAAATTTAGCTTCTCACAAGCATTGCGTAGCACAAGGAAGTAGGAACCAAGGATAAAACTGAACATTTCAGTATAGTATACCCAATATGCATATAACAACTCCTGAATGTTGGGATCTCCTGCAAAATGATTACAGAGTCCACTAAAAAGAACTAATATAGCAATGAAGCTGAAGAAGGCAATCAAAACAAGAAAAAAAATTACTTGACAATCTGTTACAACACAGATCCACCCCACACAACTGAAAAGCAAAGTAACGCTGGCCAAATCTCACCCCTTGAGCTATCCCCAGGGCGCCAGAGAGCTACCAAATTGCAGTCACCCGACCGCACCAGCACCCGACCAAGATGGCAAATTAAGCGGCGGCGCCCTGCTGCCACGCCGTCGTCCCCAACAGAGATATATTGCAAGTATTTCCTAAATTGTTAAGTAAAAGAGAAAAAACTTTATATCGAGTTTCAAGCCATTATTTATACAGGGCAGAGAAGGACAGATTTGCTGAGAAGGAAGCAAATTCCCATGTACGGCATCAACAAAACAAGGCTCTGCTCTACTTAACACAGCCACACATTAAAAAATATTAGCTGTGCACTATTCAGATAACTTACTGAACAAAGGCGTTCAGATAGCTGTTCAAAAAAACTTAGCTTACTGAAACTTAAGATAGCACATTCAGGTAGCACACATTCACAAAAAATAGTGCCACTTCCTCAAACTTAAGAAAGCATTCAGATAGGTGTTAACATTCACTAAAACTTACAGAAACTTTAACTAAAATGAGTAGTGCCACTAACTGAACTGAACTCCCCTGGAAATGAACTCAAGCAAAAACAAAATGCTAAGAAAAGTATGACACAGTAACTTGACAATCTGGTCCTCCCGAAAATCCACAACACACAACACTGAAGCAAAAAAGCGGAATACCATCAAATCCACCCCTTGAACTCTCCACAACCAACGACGGCAAATCAAAGGGGCAGCCCCTGGCTCCACGCCGTCGTCCCAAACAACAGCAGACAAACCACACGACAACGGAGCTCAACTGATAAACACATACTCGCCTCCCGTGGCATCAGGAGAAGCACGGGGGTCGTACCCCCCGACGAACTGGAGCTCGAATACGGCGAATCCGGCGGCGCGCGAGCCTGGCCCCGAGACAGACGAGGAGAGCCCCGCACAGGGCAACCGCCTTAACACGGCAGCTGCAGCAATCGGCGGGCCGGGTTCCCCGCTAGGGTTTAGCCGCCGGGATACGTCGCCGCGGCAAACAGGGAAGAGCACGCGGACAGAGAGAAGTGTGTCATCAAAGGGGAAGAAAAAAAGAAAGCAGCGGAACAGGGAAATAACGAGGCACACGAGGAAAAGCATCTACGGGTTGCAATGGTGAGTTGTGAACTTTTTTTTTTTTTTACCACAACAGGCAGTTTACATAAAAGTCCTCCGTAGAAGACCATATTACATTGAAGCCCGGCTGAGTTCATGGTGTTGGTGACGAAGAAGCCGCCAGCGGAGGGTTGCAGGGGCGTCGAGGATGCGTACACCCGGGTGGATTGACCGCGCAAAGCGTCGGTTGAAGGCGGGCCGATCGAGCCATCGTTGAAGTAGCACATCAGCAACCGAAAGATTCATTGGAAGCCGTTGCCGAAGGTTGAAGAAGAGGCTTGAACCTGGATCCCAGGGGGAGGCAGCGCCATTGGACGAACACCAGAAAAGAAGCCACCTAGTTGAAGAAGATAGCTCCAGGACCAAAGACTGTCGTGGAGGGAAGAAGGCAAGCGGCGGAGCGATGGAGGCGGGGAAGACAGTCATGGTTAAGGTAGGTACCCATGAATCCACAACACAGATACTCAAATCCACCCAAAGGGTGAACAAATGCTGCATCACACACACACAGAAACCACAACCACCATGGCCGAATCGAAGATGGAACGAGCGAGATCCAATCGGATGCGAGTGGGGCGAGATGTGGGCCGATTTGCTCGGCGGAGAGGGAAATTTATTTTATTCAGACTCACCTTGAAACCATGGCAGCCGAGTAGCGTGGC
This sequence comes from Themeda triandra, assembly GCA_018135685.1. Taxonomy (NCBI): domain Eukaryota; kingdom Viridiplantae; phylum Streptophyta; class Magnoliopsida; order Poales; family Poaceae; genus Themeda; species Themeda triandra. Next base: position 69,349 of record JAENPR010001371.1, on the reverse strand, counting down.
TACGGCAGGGACGGCAAGGGAGCAGACTCCAGTCATACGGCACTCGAAGCACTCAACTAAAGAGTTGTACTAGACTAGACTACAAAGACTAGAGGCCGTCCCACCCTACTCTCTCCGTCGGCAAGGATGCCGGAGAAGAAGAGCGAGGGGGGCGGATGGGGCTGCGACGGAGAGCTGGTGGGGAGAGGCGTGCAAGACTTGCCTGCTCTTGGTTCTGAATGAGCCCCAACAGTCAACAGAGCAAGTTTGTAGAGCTTCGTTCTAGTTCCATCAGTTTTCTGCATTCTTTCTAAAGAGTAGTTTCCTCTATTTCTAATATCAGAGTAACACGGGAATCCGCTCCCATGCTTGCTTATAGAGTATTGTGCATTTACTGAATATCCTGTCAGAGAGGTGACTGGCAGAAAAGCAAGGCCACAGGCGACTGCGAAGAAGCAAATCTCTTAGTTTTAACCTCTATCTCTTCTACAACTAAAACATTGGTAAGTATTTCAATATTATGCTAAATCTTTTTCCGACAAATTGGATATTTTGAGTTTGTTTCTAAAGTCGAGACTTGATCGAGTAAAATATGTCCAACCAAATTAGGTGTCTTATTTTTTTCTTTAGAACTTTGAAGAGCAATAAAATATGTCCAACCAAAGTTTCTAACGGACTACCAAAGGTTGAGCTCTAAATATTATGTTCAACACTGAAATAGATTCATTCATGAGTCACATGAACTTAGTAGTAGAAGATAGTAGTGAAGTATGACCTTTTATCACCATGTTTTTGGACATTAGGGATGTATTTTTTATTTTTGGTTTCGTTTTGATTTCAAGGGGAGAAGTGTCTGGATGTAAAAATTGTCGTTTCTTAAGTTAAAATGGGTTTAGATTATTGACATAGAGAGTCCTCAGCGCCGCGTGGCGACTTGGGGTAGGCTTTCTCTAGCGATCTAGGGTTTTTCGGTCCACCTTCGTCCTCGACTCCGATCACTGCCCGATCTGAGTCCCCTTCCTTCACGTCTCTCCCCCGACTCCGATCATCACCTGATCGGAGTCCTTTTCACCTTTCTCCCGCACCTGAGTCCACCGTCCTTCTCCATCTTGGAGTCGACAAATTCTGTTTGCTAGTCTAGGGTTTGATCGCCGAGGGGTGAGTCTGGTCCTGGATACAAACTTGTTTCTCGATGGCTTCAAAGGAGGAGAGTGTCGAGGGTTTGCTGAAGAAACTTAGCCTGTCGGAGAATGAGAAAAGAGGGATCAAGATCGGGAGAGCGGCGGAGACGGAGGGAGATCTGGGTGATCCAAGAGTGGTGGTGAAGGTGATGTCGGAGAAACCTGCAAGAGCAGATGCCCTAGAATCAACTCTAGGTCGCATCTGGTGCCCGTTTCGAGGTGTGGAGGTCAAAGAACTCGGGGAAAATAGGTTCATGTTCACTTTCCTCCAGGCGTCGGGGAAAAGGAAAGCAATGGAGGAGGGGCCCTGGATGTTTGGCAAGGAACAGGTGGTGGTCGCGGAGTTTGATGGGAAGAAGACGATCGATGAAGTGGATTTCGTCCTCATCCCAATCTGGGTGCGAATCCTGAAAATGCCTTTGGGTTTGATGACGAAGGAGGCAGGAGAGATGATCGGTGAGATGGTGGGAGAGGTTTTGGCGGTTGATGCTGATGAAAATGGCAGGGCGGTGGGTGAGTTCTTACGGGTCAAGGTGAAGCTCGACATTCGTAAGCCCTTGATGAGGGGTGTAATGCTTGACGTTGGAGAAGGCAAGGAGGAAAAGATGAAGTGGTGTCCTTTAGTCTATGAATACCTGCCTGATTTCTGCTACATTTGTGGACTGATCGGTCATATTGATTGAGCATGTCCAGAGTATGCACGAAAGAAGGGAGCACCGCAGATTCAAGCCAGTCACTGAGATTCATTCCAGAGAAAAAGAAGTTTGGGGAGGAAGCAAGAGGGAAGCCGGGTTTGCAGCACTCGATGTTGCCATGGAAGAATACGAAAGAGAGAGGTGGTTCAGGGAGTGGTGGTAGTAGTGAAAAAAGAGGGAGTGACAGCAACAGTTGGAGGAGAGAGGAGTCGGGGAAGGGGGACACGGCGATGGGAAAAGGGGAGGAAAAAGAAGTTCTCAGCCCACTGAAGGAGGCCGAGCATTCTCTGGCGACTGGTGCTGCAAAAAAAGCTTTGTCTTTTGAGGTGGGGGACGGTGAGAAACCAAAGGAGTTGGGCAAGGGGTCAGCCGATGAATACAGTGGTGTGAATGGAGAGGAGGCGAGTGCTGAAAATGCAAAAAAACTTGACGATCTGGCTGATGGTAAAAAGAGGGGTTTTAAGAGGTTCAAACGTTCTCAGGCCGAGAATGAGCAGAAGAAGAATGGTGAGGAAGGGGTTGTGGAGAAGAAAAGGGCTAGGGAGGAGGAGCCGATGGAGGTCGATGGAGGTGACCGTGTGAAAAAGATGGGCAAGACTGAGGTGGGTGCTCTGGTGATTGTGACCGATGAAGCGGAGCCGGCGAACCGGCTCTGTAAGGAGCAATGAAGCTACTGTTTTGGAACTGCCAGGGGTTGGGAAACTCCCGGGCAGTTCGGGGCCTCCTGTGGTGCCACGCCGCAGAGGGGGCTGATATCCTCTTCTTGTCTGAAACAAAACTAGACGAGAAGAGGATGCTGGTGTTCAAAAGGAAGTTGAGTTTGGAGAACATGGCGGTGGTGGATTGCGAAGGAAAGAGTGGAGGTTTGGCTGTGTTGTGGAGGAGTGGGATCGACGTGGTTTTGAAAAGCAAGTCTAAAAACCATGTCGATCTGGAGGTCCAGGAGACCGGCGAGGACAAATGGAGATGCACGGGTGTGTATGGGGAGCCTGAGTTGAAGGAGAAAACTTGGGATCTCATGGCATGGTTGAAAGACCAAGATAAGGAGAAACTTCCGTGGTTGTGTGCAGGTGATTTCAATGAGATCCTGTACCATCATGAGAAGGAAGGAGGAGTGGCCCGAGCACAAGCTTGCTTGGATCGGTTCAAAGGAGCTTTGGAGATTTGCGAGTTGGATGATCTGGGGTTTTCTGGTGATGTATATACGTGGAGGAATAAACAAATAAAGGGCTCCACCCACATCAGAGAGCGACTAGATTGGGCTGTAGCAAATGCTGCTTGGCGTATGTGCTTCCCGCTGATGCATGTCAAAAATGGTGATACATATCATTTTGACCACAGGCCAGTGGTAGTGTTTACTGAGATGGTGCAAAGGAGCCGAGGTGGGGGCGGTGGCTTCAAATTTGAAGCTAGTTGGGTGAAGGAGGAGGGGTGTAGAGGGGTGATCGAGGAGGCATGGGGTCAAAGAAGGGAGCAAGGAGGAAATTTGGCGGAGAGTTTGAAGGGGTTGGCCACTAGTCTAGAGGAGTGGAGTGTAAATGTCCTTGGTGACATGGAGAAAAGATTAAGGGCGGCTAAAAAAGAATTGGAGAGGTGGAGAAGAGAGTCGATTAGTGATGAGTCCGTCAAAAAAGAGGCTGTATGGAGTTTTAAAGTGGATCGGTTAGAGGAACAAATTGATCTTTACTGGAAACAACGGGCTCGTGTTAATTGGCTGCAGTTTGGAGATAAAAATACCACATATTTTCATAATGCTTGTTCGATGAGAAGGAGGAAAAATAGAATAGGGGACATGAAGAGGGACGATGGAAGTTGTGTAGTGGAGGAGAGGGAAAAGAAGGAGTTTATCTCTAACTATTTTTGCCAGATTTTCAGGACATTGGTCAATGATGAACATGGGAGCGATTACGGCAACTCCTTGCTGCAGTGCAACCAGGTGTTACGGAGAAGATGAACACTTTGTTGACTGCAGATTTCTCTGATGAAGAAATTAAAGCAGCCCTGGATGCAATCGGTGACCTCAAAGCGCCGGGACCAGATGGTATATCGGCGCAGTTTTTCAAGCAATTCGGGATGTAGTGGGAGAGAAGCTAACACAAGAAGTCAAGGTGGTCTTGAATGGAGGACAAATGCATCCGGGTTGGAACGACACTATCATTTCCCTCATACCGAAAGTCGATCACCCACAGAGAGTTACTGAGTTGAGGCCCATCAGTCTATGCAATGTGGTGTATAAAGTTATCTCTAAAGTCTTGGCAAACAGGTTGAGGATAGTGCTGCCCGAGTTGATCACACCGAACCAAAGCACCTTTGTACCGGGTCGGTTGATTTCAGATAATATACTCATTGCCTATGAGATCACTCATTACCTGCTGAATAAAAGAGAAGGGAGAGTGGGGTATGCAGCTATTAAACTCGACATGAGCAAAGCATATGATAGGGTCGAGTGGAGTTTTTTGGAGAATATGATGAAGCGGATGGGATTCCATGATTGATGGATTGCTTTGATTATGCAGTGTGTTACCACAGTGAGGTACCAAGTCAAAGTGAATGGGGATCTTTCTAAAAGTTTTAGCCCGGAGAGGGGACTAAGACAGGGGGATCCTCTATCCCCCTATCTCTTCTTATTGTGTGTTGAAGCATTCTCGGCCTTGTTAAGGAAAGGGGAGCATGATGGACTTCTAGCTGAGTGAAAGTTTGCAATGGGGCGCCTAGCATTTCACACCTATTGTTCGCCGACGACTCTTTGATCTTGATTCGTGCGAATGAGGGGGATTGCGAGCATCTGCAGAGCATACTTCAACTCTACGAAGATTGTTCCGGGCAGGTTATTAACAAAGCAAAATCCGCAATTTTGTTCAGCAAGAACACAGCGATGGATAAGAAAAAGCAAGTGTGCGAGTTGCTGCAAGTGACTAAGGAAACCATGAATGAGAAATACCTGGGGTTGCCGGTACATGTGGGGAAATCAAAAGTGAACACTTTTGCATATTTGAAGGATCGGATTTGGAAGCGTATGCAAGGCTGGAATGAGAAGTTCTTATCATGGGCAGCAAGGAAATTCTCATAAAGGCAGTAGCACAGGCCATCCCGACATTTGCTATGGACTGCTTCAACCTAACAAAAAATCTCTGTGATCAAATTGGTTCGATGATTTGTCGGTTCTGGTGGAATCACCAAGAGGGACAACACAAAATTCATTGGCTAAGTAGGGAGCAATTGTTGAAACCAAAAGAGGAAGGTGGTTTGGGTTTCAGAGACATTCATTGTTTCAATCTCGCCATGCTTGCTAAACAGGCTTGGCGCCTACTAAAGCAGCCAGATTCCGTGTGTGCTAGAGTCCTCAAAGCAAAGTACTTCCCCAACTCGTCGGTGCTTGAAGCAAAACCAAAGCAGGGCATGTCGTACTCTTGGCGCAGCATCCTTGATGGATTGACAGTGGTCAAGAAGGGAATGATATGGAGAATAGGGGACGGTGAGGGGATTAACATCTGGGCTGATCCGTGGTTGCCGAGAGACCATGCCAGACGACCGATTACCCCAAGAGGCCGAGTGATTCTGAATGAGGTATCTGAACTTTTTGATCCATATACTGGAGGATGGGACCAGCCACTAATTCGCGATGTGTTCTGGGAAGAAGATGCCGACCTCATCCTAGCATTGCCTGCTCACCAGGGCCGGTCTAATACATTGGTGTGGCACTTTGATAAACATGGTTTGTTCAGTGTAAAGAGTGCTTACCGGGTGGCTAGAGAGGATCTGCTGAGAAACAATTTTTCCGGGGGTCAACAAAGTGGCAGCACGGTAGGTGGGGGCGGATTGTGGCGAGCTATCTGGGGAACGAAGTGCCCAAACAAGATAAAGCACTTCCTCTGGCGGTTTGCACACAATAGCCACCCCCTCAGGGGTAACTTGATAAGGCGCGGGATGAAGATTGTAAACCGATGCCCGGTGTGTCATCATTTAGGGGAAGATGGGGGACACCTGTTCTTCAAATGCAAAGCTGCAAAGAATCTTTGGAGAGTGCTCGGGCTGGAAGAAGAGAGAGGCAGGTTGGCAACTAGCCGACCAGCAACAGAAGCTGTGGAGTATGTTCTGAGGGCCACTGAAGAGAAGAAGCAGGTGATGATTGTTGCTCTTTGGTATATCCGGTCCGAGAGGAACTTGATCGGGAGGAAGGCAAAAGGAGACCTACGGAGGTTACGCCCGAAGCGTGGAGCTCTATGCCAAGGAGATGAACATGCTCGACACTCATCGATCCGCAAATCCCAGACCACAGCGCAACCCTGAAAGATGGGTGAGACCACCGGAAAACTATCTGAAGGTGAACTGCGACGCTTCGTTCCACCATGATTGCGGAGAAGGGAGTTGGGGAGCCATTATCGGGGACTGGGACGGTGATGTGATCACGGCTGGGAGAGGAAAGGTGGATCATCTGCTATCCCCCTTCCACGCGGAGCTAATTGCATGCCTTCAAGGAGTGCAAATGGCGGTCAACACAGATGTCGTGCGTGTGATTGTGGAAACAGACGCTCAAGAAGTGGTGAAAGCCATCAACACGTCTCGAGTATGATGACTCGGTTGTCGGCCCGCGATTGATGAGATCAAGGCGATGGTGGAATCAAACTTTAGCTATTTTGAGTGCAAGTTTATTAGCAGAAATTGTAGTGCGGCTGCTCACGAATTGGCTGCACTAGGTTTCTTATGTAATGAGGGTGAGGAAGTGATTTCTTCTGTTATACCGTCTCGCGGTATTCGTAATCGTTGCTAGCGATTTGCTAGCCAATGAGTAATGAGAAGTCACAAATTTCAAAAAAAAAAAAGGTTTAGATTTTAGGATACTGAATAAACTCTTAGGTGATGTGTTCTAGACAGTGAATAGTAATTTAGATAGATTCAAATATATATGAGATGTTGATGGGTTTCAAGTATTTTCTTATGGTTTACTTTTTATCTCGCACCCTTCATGGTTTTATGTAAATTGCGTGGTGTTCTGCTATAGATTAGTGGATCTTTTTGTCACAGAGGAATGGCCAAATTGGATAGCGTGTGTGGTGGAGATATTGGCAAATAATGTTGTAAACTTTGCTTGTAGTTGAGGCTAGGCGAGATTCTTTCTCCTGTGATCCTTACAAACTTTTGTAGTTCTCTTTCTATTGATCTCCTTTTGTTCAATAAATGGTATGAACTAAACATATATATAGTGTGAGCACATGACTGCAGATCAAGCCCGAAGGAACAAAAGCCATTTTTTTACATAAGTTCGTAAAAAAGTTAAAATTGACATTGAATAGAAACTCAGGTTCGACGATCAGTGATGTCTGTTAGATTAAGGACAAACTTAATAAATACTTGATACGTATGAAAAAATTTTTAAAGCATGACCACTCGTGTCTAGGACTCACCTAGGAGCATTTTTTTTATAAATATATAGTTGTACTTGAAGGCTTTAAAGCCACTTTCAATGGGTTTTGCTACAACACAGTCGCTGGCTTTTCTCTAACTACCCAGGCGACGTATTTTCCTCACAGCTCCTCATGCCTCGACGGCAAAAAAAGGAAAGCATCGCATGCATCCACAACAAAAGGAAAGCATCCCCCGAAATCAATCAGACGACTAGTTTTTAGGAATTGTGACTTTCAATATATTGAAAATAAAATATTTGCCTATGAATCATACTCCCCGAGTCCCGGAATACGCATTGTGGCTATTCTTAGACAAAATAAGAGATAACAATAGACATAATTACCTCTCACTTTGCTTCCTAATTTATTCAAATCTAACCCTGTTTCGCATAATTAAAGAATGCAATCTAATTTTTCTATAGAAAATATGGTAAGCATTGAATCAGTTTCATCCCTCTCAAAGGCTAAAATACTCTTTATTTCGGGACGGAAAGAGTAAGTCTTACCAACCCAATCTCTTACTTTCTCATTTAGCTTGCATTGACATTAAGTAGAGTACCTATTCCCGTTACATTAGGTGGTTAGGGTATATTATTTGTTTCCCGTTGCAACACTTGTACATTTACTAGTATTCCAAACTCCTATAAAGCTAATGTTCACTAGCATATTTCTCTAGCTCCTCCTTCCTCCACATTATTCGCTGGTGTCATCCTTAATAATAGCCTTCCACTAATACTAGACCTCATGAATACCCAGTTGCATGAATTTAATAGAAATTGTCGTCTCGTGGCTTCTGGTATTGGACAGGGAGTATGTTTGTGGAGTTCTACATTTTGCAATATTTTACGTGTCTCCGTGAATCAGCACACGCAATGGCAAGTATATACATTCAGACAGGATACCCAATTGACAACCCTCTTGGCATATAAGCTCTCTTACCCTAGGTAAGAAAGATCAATGGAACTAAAAATATTGCAATAGCATTCTATAAGCACTTCTCTAAGATTTTTCATATGTACCAAAAATTTAGATGAGTCTGCCAATGTATGAGCACGTATGGTAATTTTTCCATGCAGGCGTTTGTTGGCAGACTTTTAACTTTGTATTTCTATGAAGAATTTGATAAAACAATCAATCTCTGTAGTACTTATTCTTCATATTATAATTCCATCTCTAAATCTCAAGAACGCACGGGAATTCACCTAGTATAATATAAATATCAATGAAATTTACTCGTCTCAATGTGCAAAGCCTAACCGGGTGAATAGTCCACTCTCAAAAAAAAAAAAAGTGCAAAGCCGAAAGTCCTGTTTTAAAAAAAAAAAAAAAAAACTAAAACCCCGGCACTTCCCGACACTTCCCGCCTCCAATTCTTCGGCTTCCACCTCACCGTCGTCGCCTCGTTGGCGCATCTGCTTCCCGCAATCCCGCCGCCCTCCGATGACGCCATCCTACTTCCTACAGCTCCGGCCCCTCAGGGCCCTCCGGGGGGCGGAGGGCGGCGACCTTAGCCGGCGCGAGCGTGTTCCTGTCGCGAATCTGGTTTCCCCCGAGGTGTTCGACGCCGTGCACGACGCGCTCCGCCTCAACGGCGCCGAGGTCCTCCTCTGCGCTGACCCGAACCGCACGGGACCTCTCGATTTCCACGTCATCTCATCCTCCTCCCACGTGAGCACGCGCCCTTTCCCCTTCCTGGAATCCGGCCGCCTCTCAGGATTCCCCAAATCCCCAATAATGTTTATTTTTCGTTTTTTTTTTGTATGTATGCCAATTTCTGCAGGAGAGGTTCGCTGATCTGCGGGATAAAGGATGAAAATTGCTAGGCGAGCATCTGCACAGTTCTAGGATTGGGCCCTATGGTTGCATAGATGTTTTGTTATGTTTTCTGACTAGTGGAATTATTTCAGATGCAAGTTAAGTTAGGCTCAATTGTTTACAAAATGCCTTGATGATTGGAAGCTGCATTATTGGATTTCAGCGATTTGTGAATCTATGGTCCATAAATTTAACTGGTAGGGTCGGATTGGTTAGGTGTGTTGCTAAAACTTTTACTAATTGTATGACACTAGAGATAGTCTACTGCTATCATTTAAAAGTACATCGGTTGTTAATACTGTTGGATTAATTTGATAGCTGGATTGTGCTGAATTTGCAACATGGAGCTAAATTTGTTAAATCTGGGTATCATCTTTATTAGGCCTGGCATTATGATAGCAGTTGCAAGAATGGCAGTAGTAGCACTTTGCCAGCTAATGTTGGGCTTAACCAACATAAAAATCCGTAAGAATCCTAGGTGATGGCCTCCTGTCAACCCTTTTGTGTGAAAATGAAAAGAATATGGAAGCTCATGTGGGTTGTGTATATATCATTTGTACTCTGTGTGGGTAGGCTAAATCATGATGGGAGGTACTATAGCCATCTTATTAATCACCTCAGGTTGTGCAAAGCTTGCGGTAATGCTGCATTAGATTTGTTAAGAGTTAAAGAGTCTTCGATTGAGAATTTAGTTTCATGCACAATGTGCTGCTTTCTATTAAACTTTGTTAATGTCTTGGGAGGAGGTTCCTATTTAAGGTATCTTGATTGTCCAAGTTTGTTACAGCCAAAGGGCCCAAACTGTTCATGCTTTATTAGTGCTGAAACTTGTAGACAGATTATTTATGAGTTGCGGGACCTGATCATGAAAATTGTTAATGCAATCTATGTAATCTTTCTCTCTCCAGAACATGCCAAGTGAAGCTATGATAATGTCCCTGTTTATCTTCTAATCTTGAAAAAATATTGGCTTTCTTGTTAATTTGGACTCCGAAACATTATTTGTTTTGCCTTGCATAAATTTTTAATGTGGTTGAAATCATAACAGCTAATCTTCTAATAAGTTTGTCTGAATTTTGTATTTAAGTGTTTAGTTATGAATGTTTTTTGGACAGGACCACAGTGCATTCTTTCCTGTGCTGAAGAACGTCGCTTTCTACCTAAACGAAGTTATACTTGTTGCCTCACAATGGATAGGGTTCAAACACTTGTTCAGGCTTTGAAAAGTCTGAGAAGGTACATATATCAGTGCTTCCCTTAATGTTACGGTTTTTTATAATTAAAACATTAATATTTATCTCAAGTTTGTTTTTGTTCTTGCAGGTCAGGATTGAAGAACTAGTGACAGCCATGGGAGGTCATTTGCTACCTAAACACTCCATGGATGTGAATTTTGTAATCGTGAAGGATGTTACAGCTAACAAATATAAAGTAAGTTATCCAAGTTTTGAAAATCCCTGCTAATTCAACTGTGGCAATGTTGTATGAAATGTTCTACATGCTTATCCTATTCTATTAGATCCTATATAGCAAATCTTTAGTGAAAAGTAGTTCCTTGTTCCATTACCGCAGAAAAAACCTAAGGTATTGTATTATATGTTTTATGTTGAATTCCTTAACTTCTCTGCATATGCTCTGTGATTCATGGTTCCAGTTTAATAAATTGATGCCACAAGTGCAAAAAATCATTTTGAGTCTTGTTTCTGTTCTTTTGATACTTCTGAAGGCTTTTTAACATAAATAAACCCAAAGTCAGTTTTGTTAATTTGTCCTTAACAGGCCTGAAAATTATGATGCCAAGTCTAGTGATTTTTTTTAGTAAATATTTACGTTTTGACTTCTAAAAGAGCTCACAAGTTATCTAATGCAGCAGCAGCAGCAGCAGCAGCAACAACAACAAAGCCTTTTATTCCCAAACAGTTTGGGGGTAGACTAGAGTTGAAACTCAACATGAGCTACCAACAAAACAGGAAAAGAAAATAAGTAAATAAATATATAGTGATATTATTAGGATCTAAAGCATGTTAGTGATTCTAGCATGAGAATTGCTGCTTTTTGATCCATTATTTGGTGGAATGGTGCCGTCGAAGTGTGCCCAAGTATTTGAAAAAGAACTGAATGCCCTCATTGTTCTGGTAGCTTGGGAGATACAGGAACACCACAATGCATGTGTATTTAAGGGTGCTAATTGTTCTATGTCCACTAGTGTTATAGTTGATGGCAAAAGGAAGTAGCTTTTGGGGCTTCAGTCCTCCACGAGTTACTTATTAAGTCGCTTGTCCTTGACAGTTAGGTCAGGGTGTGTGGCGGAGTTCGAGTTTGTTAATTAATAAAGTGATGGATTTGTAACTATACATTTATGGGAGCTGGCTCACTAGCCTCTCCTTGTATTTTTTTTCCTTGATGAAATTACATGCAGCTCTCCTGTATCATTTGAAAAAACAGTTCACTCATTTATACCCAGTTTCATGTATCTTTGCCTACCTACTCCCTGCATACTCTTTTATTAGTCGCATAGTGATTTCTCTGTTTTGAGGTTATACTGGGCGTGGGGTACGTTTCTAGGCATGGTCCGGTGGATTTGAAAAGGCGTCCATCGAGCATACCGCAGTTACTCGTGTGCTCAAATTCTAAGCGTTCTTTGCATGCATGCATCCAATCACGTGCTTGCTTTTGGCTGTCATCCAGGGCTACAAAGCCTTGCATGCATGGAACCAATGAGCTGTAAAGATGTGGCCACTGCATGCCCAAAGTTCTGAGCTTCATTAATCTTCCGTGTCGTTTCTTGCAGGTCCTTTGTATCTGTAAGAGCTCCTCACACGTCTAAGAAAAGATTATGGGTGGACTATTATGTAGCTATGATTTGTAGTAAAGAACTGATGCTGTTATGCTGCAGCTAAAAAGCATAACTGTGTGCTGCATTAGTGCTGCTAACTCCTTTGAACACCTTAGATGGCATCGACGCAAGAACTTTCATGCTCTTTTAGCATTGGTACTGGTTTTGCTGTTGGCCTATGAATAATCTGTATGTGGCTGCTTCTTTTTGTGTTTGCAGTGGGTTCTGAATACTTTGAAGAAGCCCATTGTCACCATGAAGTGGTTAGAGCAATGCTGGATTGAACATCGTGTTGTGCCTCATGAAACTTACAAGATTCTTCCCTTTACTGGGTTGAATATTTGAGGTTGGTCCAGTTGAACTTTATTCAGCTTGGTGTTGGAAGTGAGTTCTGATTTTCCTCCCAGAGCATGTTTTTTTTCTCTTGTATTGGTTATTGAAAATTGAAGGCATGTTTGGAAGAGTAGGATTACTCTAGTAACTTTAAAGGTCATATTTAAAGAAAATTCTTCAGATTTGGAGCCCAACCCGCTGATCACGCTTTTATGGTCGTTGATTAAAAGGTTGATATACTTCCAAAATAAAATATCAACTATTGTATTATTGAATATGTCCATGAATTTGGTAATTGCTACCTGACCAACTTGTGCAAATGCTCCACTTTCTATATATTACTGAGGTTTCAGCTTATTGTGTGTTTAGTAAGCAAGCCAATGTTGATGTGGTATATTATTGTACTGCTGCCCACTGGGATGTAATGCCAATTGCCAATAAAAAACACAATTGTCTTTACATGATCTTGAAAGTTTAAGGTGTCAAGTGCCTGATTTTGGAGTCGAGATTTATTTTTTTAACCTAGTAGGCAAAGTTAAGGAGGGTAAACTCAATTTCTTTCGCCTTGTCTTCTCACAACCATCAGTAAGCAGTTAAGAATATCATTTCTCTGTTTTCACCTTGAAACTGGACTAGGTTTTGGCAGATTGTTTTGTGTGGCATGAATATACTATTTTTTATAGGCAGGTGTGTTGGTCTGGTATTGTACTCTTTGGTACGTTTTCTTCTTTATGGAATGACATGTCCTACGCGTTTGGGATTTTATTTTTGGCACAGTTGTGATTGGGTTTGTGGAGACTGGCAACGATTTGTGCTATACCAATCCTTGTGGAAATTAAACAGAAACCTTTACTAGATATCAGCCTACTATCAAACACTAAACCTTTAGGACTTCGACACTCTATGAAAGTATTTGGATTTACGTGAAAATGGCATTAATGGATTTGATGTCAGTAAGTTAGTTCACTTATAATATATATTCTAATGTCTAACATGTATATTCGAGCTGTATAAACCTAAATAATAGGTAATCTAGACTGGGAGTTAGTCCAAGTGCAAGGTAGGAGTTGTGGGCTTTAGACACAGAACTTCCATCCCCCTGCTAGTGCAAAGCTATTGTTGATAACTTGATATGTATGGAAACTACATGTAACATATGGTTTATTCTGTTGAGTGATCAGTTACTTCATTAATGACGCCTTATTTTTCTTCTGTTTCTTCAGATAAACGGAGGAATTGTAGAAAATGGTACTGCAGAATGGTGGCCAGTTTTCTCCCTGTCTCACAAGGAAGTGCACCCATTTAGTTACAAATATATCCTTTGATGCTTTGTAAATTTACTATTTTCTGTTTGAGATTTCAATTGTTTTATTAAATGAGTCAACCGGAATAGATCTGAAGATCTCAGCAAAGTACCAGATTTATTCTTAGGCCAAACTAATAATATCCACCCTGTATTCCTTTTCCATAGCCACAGCGCAGGAAATGAAATGTAGAGGAATGAAAATGTGAGTAGCCTGACATGTCGTTAAAACTGGTGATCAATGGATGCACACCTTAGTTGTGAATTCATGAAGGCCGTGTATTCATCTGTCAACTATCAATATGACAAAGAAAAAGAAAAGAAAAGATAAAAACTCACTGAAAGAAATTACCACTAGCAGCAGTGTGTGTGTGTGTGTGGGCTCTTTGTGTTTTTGTGTGTTTATGGGCACTTGTCCCTCCTTTTCATCTTATTAATATCATGATGCGTAGCTGAAAGTCCATAGTTTGGTTTTGGCTAATTGATGAAACCTAGGACTAACCTTGTTTATCTAAGTGGTTGATTTAGAGAAAGGTTGTCCACATGATGAGCATATTGAATATGAAGCATGGCACGTGTCATGTGATCAAAGATGAAGATCAAGACGATGCTTGGCTCCATGGACCGGTGTTGAAGGTGAAGGGCTAGTCGAGGCTTCGGAGTGAAGGACCATGCGATGGTGAAGCTCGGGCAAGACTAGGCGCCGATGGACCGATGCACGGTGAAGGGCAAGTGAAGTCAGGATCGATGGATCGAGACGGTCACATGATGGTGTGAAGCGTTCATATCATTTGGAGGAACAAAATGGGCTCAAGGCAAAGGTATAACCGATAGGGCCATTTTGTTTCGCACTCAAGACACCATAGAGGGTGTGAGTGGTTTAGGTTCGATAGCCGCACTATTAAGAGGGGAAGTCTTATCGGCTATTCGACGCACGGGTGCCACTAGGTGAATTCATGAAGTGCATTGCATGTAGGGCCTAGTGAGCTAACCTAACCTTTGGGAAATGATTGTGAAAAGCTAACACACAAGCACATGGAGATGTACACTTGGTGGTGTTGGCACATTTACAAAGGTGGCTTTTGGGCGCGCTGTGGTTTGCAGGGTAGAGATGGGTTTGGGTCCCTCTCTTCCTCCCGCCGAGCCTGTGAGGCGGGATTCGGCGCTTTCGGGAAAAATGGATGCATATTCTCTATTGCGCCGGATGCAAAATTTGGTTGAAATCATGCTATCTCTGTTGATCAAGTTGGTATACTTGTTGGATAGCATGTTGGAGAAGTTGGTGTCACGGCACGGCGACGAAAAGACGGAGGCTGCGCCTGGCAGAGGCGCCGGACGCTGGGCGGACGCGTCCGGCGGGCGGCGGACGCCGACCAGAAAGTTCTGGTTTTTCGGCCGTCGGCCGAGCGTCACGCCGGACGCGGGCCGGACGCGCGCGCCGGACGCGGCGTGGTTCCTGTGCAGCGTCCGGCTCTCGGTGGAAGACGGCGCGGTGCTTGGTGGCTCGGCTCAAGATGCGGCGGACGCGGGTGCGCGTCCGCGCACGCCGGACTCGGAACGAAAGTTCCAGAGCACGCATTGCGAGCGGACGCGGCGCCGACGCGGGACGCACGCCGGACGCGCGCCGGACGCCGACGTGGCGGCACGCGGTTGGCGCGCGCCAACGGTCGTCGGGCGCGCGCGGGTTGAAGCGCGGACGCGTCCGGCGGCTCGCGGGGACGCGTCCGGCGCGGAATTTGCGCCCCCTGGGGGTAACGGCTAGTTTGAAGTGTTGGGTCTATAAATAGATGGGAGGCCGGGCTTGGCTCTCTCTCTTGGCTCTCCCAACTCATTCATTCATCCTTTGAGCTGAAGAAACACTCTCCCTCTCATCTCTCTTGCTTGATTGTGAATCCAAAGTGAGATTGAGAGATCACCTAGTGCATTGTATTGCTTGAGGGCATCTAGTGGCACTTGTGGGTGGTTTCGCCGGTGGATTTCTTGTTACTCTTGGAGAGTACCGCTCCTAGCCGGCTTGGAGATTGTTGGAGGCGTTGGCAAGAGAAGGTGATTGTTCTTGGCCACCTCCGGTTGCTTGTGAGGGTTTGAGCTCACCTCGTGGGGATCACGAAGAGCATCCTAGTGGATTGCGCGTGTCGTTGAGTACCTCGCTTGAGAGTGGTGTCTTGCGGTGCCTTGCGGGGGCGAGCCTTGAGGGCTAGTGACTTGAGGGTCACACCGAGGAACCATCTAGGTGTTGGTCGACACAACGGGTGACGTAGCTTGGCGGTGCCCAAGTGAACATCCGGGGATAAATCATTGTGTTCATCTTGTCTCCCGGTGATTGGTCATCATCCTTTGTGTGTTGCCGATTGTGATTGATTGTTCATCTTATTGGTGATTGTCAACCTCGACTCTACGCGTTGGTATAACACGCTCCTACCCTATCTTGTATTACTTTGATTACTTTCTTGCAAAATAGAATTGCTTGCGTGGTCGGTCGGGAACCACAACTTGTGTAGACTAAATCCCGTGGGTAGAATTGCTTGTGTGGTCGGTCGGGAACCACTCCTTGTGTAGATTAAATCCCGTGGGTAGAACTCTTGATCACTAGTGGTAGCTATTGTTTGTGCTAGTGATCACCTACTAGAATTGTTTGGATAGGAGGCTTGCAACATCTAGTAGGCTAAGCAAAACTTGCTTTCCGCCGTTTGTGTATCTAACGAAGTTTGCTTAGTGAGTTTGTAGAAATTTTCATAGGCTATTCACCCCCCCCCTCTAGCCATCTAGGATCTTACAGTAGCTCTCCTGTGTTTTTGAGAAAATGAAATTGCCACTAGCATTCCAGGATATACTTAATGTTTGTTCCAGTGTTTGAGGAACATTTGGCTTGGCATTTGTTAAAATATTGTTACTTTCCAAACAGCTTTCTTAGGGACAACACACTTTGATTACTATATTGATTTCTTAACATATTATTACAAACCTGGAGGTGACAAATATGTCGTGGCCCAAAAAATGGGGTAATATCCACATTGTGAATCCAAGATGGGTTGAGCAATCTGTTGCTCGAAGAGGTACTCACATACCTAGGAGCTTTTGCTGCTACTATAGATTGTTCCTCCTGCAAAACTTATAAATCGAGTAAGATTAATCTAACTTCTTGAATTTATTTCTTTATTGAAATGAAACTTGTCAAGATGAAAATAGCTACCTTGTTTGTCGAGTTCATCTCGCTTTTAGTGGTTCAAAGAGTTACTTAAGGAGCAACAAAATCCAGAGATCGAAGTGCAAGTGCAAGTGCAAGCTTTCAACCTGTTCCAGCAACATCAGTTGATGATTCAGTATCAATGTCACAATATTTGCCTGCTTCATTTGGTGATGCTGCACACATGATATTGTTGCTGCACCTAGTGTCCAAGACACAAAGGAGATGCAGGTTGAGAGTCATGTTGCTGAGGACTCGGAGTCGGAAAATGATGACCTATATTTATCAAATTGCTGAATTTCTCTGGTGGGTTTTGAGGAGAAAGAGTCATAGGCTCCTCATGATGATACGCAATGGAGGTGGATCCGGGCATATTTTGCTAAGTGAGAAGCTTACTCATATTGTTATTGGTACACCTTCAGACGAGTAAGTTCATGCAACTCTTTCTCCTGTATATCCTAGTTCTTTTCTGGATAGTTTCTGTTAGGGAATATTACACTATTGCCATTCATCATGGTAACCCTAGAAGGGTATATAGTTGTATACATGGGCCTTATGGGCTTTTGCCTCATGGGTCTATACTCCAACACTCCCCGCATGCCTCGAACTACCGGCGCAAATGAGTTTCAAGACTGGACATCTAAAAGAAAGAGCACGCACACATGCCCCCACAACCCACAACTAGCCACTGGTGATGTTGAGGCTGGAGCGGAAGTCGGTGAAGGTCGACGACGGGAGGCCCTTGGTGAAGATGTCTGCGAACTGGGAGGTGGTCGGTACATGGAGGACCCGCACCTCACCGATGGCTACCCGATCACGGACGAAGTGAAGGTCGATCTCCACATGCTTCGTGCGCTGGTGCTGAACGGGGTTGGTGGAGAGGTAGACCGCGTGACGTTGTCGCAGTAGACGAGCGTGGCCCGGCGAAGGGGGCTATGGAGCTCGGCCAGGAGCTGCCGGAGCCAGGAAGCCTCAGCCACACCGTTGGCGACGGCGCGGTACTCGGACTCAGCACTGGAGCGGGAGGCCACCTGCTGGCGCTTGGAGGACCAGGACACCAGGTTGCCTCCGAGGAAGACGGCATAGCCAGAGGTGGACCGTCGAGTGTCTGTCGGCGTCAGTGTAGACAACCAGCTCTGTAGAGGAGGACCGTCGGTGCAGGAGAAGGCCATAATCAGCAGTGCCCGGAGGTACCTGAGGAGACGCTTGAGAGCGGTGAGATGAGGCTCCCGAGGATCATGCATATGAAGGCACAACTGCTGAACTCCATAGGTGATGTCAGGCCGAGTGAAGGTGAGGTACTGAAGAGCACCAGCAAGACTGCGGTATGCCGTAGGATCGATCCACCGGGGGCCCTCGCACTCGCATGCTTGCTCGAGTGTCAACTGGAGGTGGTGCGGGGGTTGCACCG
The DNA here is from genome assembly GCA_018135685.1 of Themeda triandra. NCBI lineage: Eukaryota > Viridiplantae > Streptophyta > Magnoliopsida > Poales > Poaceae > Themeda > Themeda triandra. Next base: position 51,204 of record JAENPR010001371.1, on the reverse strand, counting down.
TCATCCCAGCCCGCTCAAGTATGTCCGAGTGTACGACGCCGGTGGAGAAGAAGCCTAGGCCGGATGAGGCTCAACAAAGGACTCCAAGAAAGTGGTGAAGCACACCCAAATCCTTCATCGCAAACTCCCCGCCAAGAGAGGTGATGATCCGGCGAAGAAGTGAGTCACCGGAGGCCGTCGGGACTATGTCATCCACATAGAGTAGCGTATATGCGGTCTCGGCCCCATGGTGGTAGATGTACGGGACGTGTCGACTTGGCCTCCACAAAACCAAGTGTCGGGAGGAAAGCGGAAACCCGTGGTTCCATGCCCGGGAGCCCGCTTGAGGCCATATAATGACTTGTTGAGCCGGCAGACCATCTCAGAACTAGAGGAGTCCACAAACCCACTGGCCGACCGCAAAGATGGACTGTCTCGGTGAGAAGACCATGCGAAATGCATTCTTCACATCCAAACCGTGCACCGGCCAAGAACGGGTGAGAGCCAGCGAGAGCACGGTACGGACAGTAGCAGGCTTCACCACTGGACTGAAGGTCTCATCATAGTCAACTCCAGGGCGCTGAGTGAAACTCCGGAGTACCCACCGAGCCTTGTACCTCTCAAGGGTACCGTCAGCCCGGCGCTTGTGGGTCCAGATCCACTTGCCGGTGACGACGTTGGCACCTCGCGGACGGGGCACCGATCCCAGGTCTGGTTGGCGAGGAGGGCCGCGTACTCCTCTTCCATCGCACGGCGCCAGTGAGGGTCCGCTAAGGCCTCGCGGACGGAAGAGGGTGCGGAGATCCCCGTCTCACGGGCGGTGGCGGAGAGGGCTGCGGGCGGGACGCCTGCCTAGTCACCATAGGGTGAGTGTGACGAGGGTCCCGGTGAAGCAGCGGCGGGTGGTAGACCGGTGTGGCCACACGGGCACCCGTCGGACGAGGCGGCGGCGATGGTGTCCCCGGCGGAGAGGAGGACACCACCGGCGGTGCAGGTGACCCTGGCGAAGAAGGGGTCACCGGCGGAGGCGGTGGTGGTGGTGGCTCAGGCCGGGCACGACGGTGGTAGACGTGCACCGGCTGGGCGAAGCGAGCCGGTGGCTCCTGAGGTGGCGCTCGTGGCGCCTGAGGCAGCCGGCCCGAGGCGGTGGCTCAGCCCGCCCCCACCCCCACTCGGCCCCTCCATGGTCGAGTAGGGAGCGAGGTCGGGAGAGACACCGGCGCCGGTGAGCCGGGGCACGACTCCGGCGAGGAGTACGGTCTTCGGAGTACCCGCGGGAGACAACCGGAAGGTGGCTCGACCACCGCGTCGGTGGGAAACACGGAAAATGTCAAGCTCCCGTGGAGTGGAAGTGGTAGGAGGAGGGGTGGAGAAGGGAAAACCGACTCGTCGAACACCACATGGCGAGAGATGAGAACCCGACGAGAGGTGAGATCATAGCACCGGTACCCCTTGTGATCCGGGAGTACCCAAGGAAGACACACAAGGTGGACCGAGGAGCCGGCTTGTGGGGAGCGGTGGCGGTGGTGTTCGGGTAGCACGCACACCCGAAGACCCTAAGGTGATCGTACCGAGGAGGGTGCGAAGAGAGCGTGGTGTGGTGTAGGAGCTAGACACAGGCGGAAGGAAGGCGGTTGAGGAGGTATGTGGTGGTGTGCAGGCACTCAGCCCAGAAGCGAGCAGGAAGTGAGGCCTGGAGAAGAAGCGTGCGCATGGTGTCGTTGATAGTACGAATCATGCGCTCGGCCTTGCCGTTACGAGAGGAGGTGTACGGGCAAGACATGCGCAAATCGGACACCGTGAGAGAGGAAGAACGCACGCGATGTGGAGTTATCAAACTCACGACCATTGTCATACCGGACGGCCTTGATGGTGAGGCCGAACCGTGTGGACACCCAAGTGAAGAAGTGGTGAATCGCAGGGAAAGCATCAGACTTCGCACGCAAGGGAAAAGTCCACAAGTAATGAGAAAAATCATCAACCACCACAAGATAGTATTTATAGCCAGAAATACTGAGTACAGGCGATGTCCACAAGTCGCAGTGTACAAGATCAAAAATGTGAGCCGCATGAGAAGAGGAACTAGAAAAAGGAAGACGAACATGACGGCCCAACTGGCACGCATGACACAACTGCTCATCATGAGCTCGAGTACAACGAATGTCTGAGCTATGACTAAGCTGCATCAGGGCATCACGGCCAGGGTGCCCGAGACGCCGGTGCCAGGTAGAAGAAGTAGTGGTGGCGAGGGCAGCTGACGAGGATGGCGAAGAAGTCGGAAAGCGGAGAGTGTAAAGGGGCCCCGAGCTGTCACATCGGAGCAGAGGACGCCGGGTAGCCAAATCCTTCACAAAAGAAGACCCCGTAACGAATAGAAAGAAGATTGTGGACCATCGTGGGTGCAACGAGAACATCGGGAAGGCGAAAAGAGCCATGGCACGGCGGTACCCACGGACGTGACAGAAGACACGAGCCATTGGCAACCATGATAGACGAAGGGTGAGAGGAAGAAGGAGGAGAGGAAGACGTGAGTATACCGGAACCGGGGTGGTGTGGTAGGTGGCACCCGAGTCGGCGATCCACTCGGGCCGACAGCGGTGTGTCAAGCCCAAGGTGGAGAAGGAGCGCGCCGGGGCCTCCGACTCCAACCACCCGGCCCGGCGAGGCGCGGAAGGTGTGCCCCACGGGACGCCGGGTGGAACGCCGGTGGAGAAACGCCGGTGGAGCACCCCGCGAACATGGCGGCCGGTGGACGAGGCTCGCCACCCGGGGACTGGAAGGGCCACATGGCGATGCGCCCGGACCGGGGGTTGTTGTAGGAGAGGCCGGCGAGGGAGGACGTGGCTTCTTTGTGGAGCGCCACGGCCTGCCCCCCCCCCACCACCACCCCGCCCTTGCCCTTCTTCTTCTTGCCACCCCCACCATTGCCACCCCTACCTACGCATGCGGCCCTCCACCCCGCTCGGCCCGGTGGGAAGAGGGGCCAAAGGTGGGGTGTACGGGGCAGGTGGACGGGGCGGTGGAGTGGCGGCGAGAGCCGTGGAGGAGGCTGCAGCAGTAGAGAGAGCCCGGGCCTCTCAGGGTGATCTCCTCCATGAGGAGGTCGTCGCGAACCTGCAAGTAGGTGGGGAATGGCCTCTGTCGAACGATCAAGGACCTGAGGTTGGCGTAGCGGTCACTGACCCCGCGGAGGATCTGGAGGACGAGGGCGCGGTCCTCCACGGGCCAGCCGAGGTCGCCGAGGGAGTCCGCCATCGCCTTCATCTTGCGGCAGTACTCCCCAACCGCAAGGTCCCCGCTCGAAGGTGCGGAAGCGCACGCCGAGCCGCGGGCCCGGGCCTCGCATTGCCCCGAACCGGCCTCGAGTGCCGGCCCGGGCGTGCCGAGCGGAGGCGGTGTTGCGGAGCATGTCCTGGAGCTCGGAGTTGATCGTGTTGAGGATCCGGGAGAGCACGATGCGTCGAGGCGGAGCCACGACGGCCGGCCCGGCCGGTGGCTCGGCGAGGACGTGGTCGTCCAAGGCGTAGCGGCGGGGGCGAGGACCATCCGGTCCCTCCAGCGGGCGTAGGAGGTAGACGCGGGGTCGAGGATGACCCGGATGAGTAGCCCGATGTTCCCGACACCCCGGCCCGGTAATGGAGCTGCCGGACGAGGGATTGGCCGGGTCGTGGCGGAGCACCACGGTGGTGGAGTGAGGTGCCCCGTCCGAGCCGGAGCCGGAGGAGTGGCCCCGGGCGGGTGCCGAGGCTGTGCGAGGAGCTGCTCCGCCTCGCGATCCGCGGGCCGGGTATCGGTGGCGTCCCGCTCGCGTTGCCAGCGAGGCGCCGCACGGACGCGCTCCCGCCGCGCCGCTGCCCGAGCGAGGCGAGCGTGCGCCGAGGGCGGAGGTGGGCGGAGGAGCGGCGTAGGCCGAGCGGCGGAGTGGTGGGCGGAGTGGTGGACGAGACCGGCATCCCCAACCCTGCTGCGACGGCGGCGGCGGCCGGCTGCGGCGTAGGCCGCCGGCCCCATGGTCCCGGCCGGCCGCGGTAGCGACGGCGAGGGCGGCGGCGTAGATGGCTGCACCCGCCCGCGTCCTCGAGGGCACTCGGGATGGGAGGAGTGGGCCGGCGCGCCGGCCGGGGTCGGGATCCTCCGCCCTCGTCGCCGGACGAGGCTCCGGAACCCGCTCGGTCTCATCCCCGCGGCCGTGGGGGGCCATCGCCGGCGCGAGCCGCCGCCGCCGCATCGCGCATCGGGAGGCCGAGGTCGGGGGACGAGGCCGCGGAAGCCGAAGCTCGGGGGGCCGCGCCCCGGAATCGCGGCGGGCGCCATGGTCTCCGCCCGAGACAGAGGAGCGGCGGGTGCGCGGGAGGAGAAGGCCGGCGGCCCCGGCGCCCGAGTGCGGAGAAGGGGTGAGGGGGAGGGAGACGAAGCACGGAGGTGGTGGACGCCGTCCATGGCGCGCCGGGCGCGGGAGATGGCGGCCGGCGGCCCTGGCGGCGCTGGAGGCGCTGGATCGGGGAGAGGAAGGAAAGAGTCAGGCTGATACCATGTTAGGGAATATTACACTATTGCCATTCATCATGGTAACCCTAGAAGGGTATATAGTTGTATACATGGGCCTTATGGGCTTTTGCCTCATGGGCCTATACTCCAACAGTTTCAGCTGTAGATGATGGTGCTTATTTGTTTTGATAGTGAAAGGAGGTACAACGTCTGGCTGCATGGGGTGTAATAAATATAGTGAAAGTAACATGGTTAGAAGACTGCAATAGAGCTAAAAAGGAAGTGAAAGTATCCCCAATGCATATAGCAACTGAGCTCCTCTTTAAGGGTATGGAACCACCAGATTTAGTTGTATTTAGAAGTTAAAACAGATATTATCCATGCTTGACTTAACTTTCATTGTTATTCTACCTTTTGAACATAGGATTTTCACAAGTGATCATGGAAAATTCTGCTGATACACATGAAACTAAGGTAGGGAAAAAGCTCAGATGGGATTTTTCATGTTCCAACTGTCAATGACTTACATGACAAACATCATGAAAAAGATGTGTCATCTGAAAGAAAACCAAAAAGAGGCAAACATGAAAACAGTATAAGCAAAACCCGATCAGCATCCAGGACTGCAAAATTATGTCAAATGGAATGGTCAATGTTAGTGAGTACCAGCCCCAATATCAAGTAACATCCACAATGAAATCTGGAAGTCGCAGATCAATTATATTTGAAGGGAGAACATTCAATTTCTCAAATTCATTTTCTCATGACAAGGTATGCTACTTTGCTAATATTCCATCCATTTCCTGTGTTCCTATCACTTGTGCCACCTCCCTTTTAAGATGACACATGGTTTAAACTTCAATGTTCATTCGATCCCCTCTCGCCACAGAGAGACACACAGTAGAGGTCTCGCTACTGTAAAAACATTCATTTTGGTGGGTGGTACAAATAGCAATCAGGTCATGTTTTCAGAACTTTCAAATGCTTTTGCTGATCAACTTGTTGAGACATTATTTTACACTAGTCTTGTTCATCTAGAAGCCTAGTTATATTTTGATTATGTATAAATATTTGGCTCCCACTTGCCTTGATTTTTGTTGACGAAGTGGTTATGTTCATATGAATCAGAAACCTGAGGTTGTTGATTGGGTTAGAGATGTTGGAGGTGTTATGGTGGACGACATACAGTCAACTGTTGTGGATTTCATAATTGATGCCATGGACAAAACAGCTTGCTTTGCGACCTCTCTCATTCAACTGTTGTTTTAACTCAATGGATACACTTATGTTTGGGGGTACATGCTTCTGTGGTTGAGGTCACTTTGCTCCATTATGGTTTAGTGTTTAGGGTGTATAGGACAACTGCTTACAAGATGTTGGCAGTCATCCTATCTTCTCTCCTTTGAGCTGTCGCATCCCGTTCCCAGGATTCGAAAGCTCCCGTTTCTGTGTTTCACAAAGTGGAGAGAAAGAAAGACAGCTGCTGAAGAACTTATGCTTTCTACTGGGCGTTAAGTTTACAGAAAAGCAATTAAGACAATAACCCATCCTCATCTGCAAATTTTCAAGTGGTCCTAAGTATGAGGTTTACACCAGAAGAGGAACTCCAACCATTACTTCTGAGTGGCCCTATGAGTGTGTAAAACAGGTATTTGTCTTCAATACATGGTGTTGAGCATATTCACGTCTTCCCTTCCCCCTGACGATGGCTTGTGCGTGTGAAATGGTTAACAAGATGGCAAATTGTCAATGCAGGATAAACTTCTCCCTGTTGATCACTTTCATCCGAAACCACTTACGTCACAGGATAGAGATGCAGATATTTCGTGCACTGTCAGCCAATATTCCATGCAGGCAACCAGATTTGATTCCTCCAAGCTGCTTAGTGGTTAAGTAACAACAAACAATGCAACACACAATTCTGGTAATTGTTCATTTCACAAGTTCTGCATAGAAATTATGTTATCCCAAACTCATGGTGCTCACATAGCTGCCATTTCTGCAGTCAGTGAAGAAACTCTTCTGCCTGCTGTTAGTAGGAAGAGAAGAATATCTGTTCCTGGCAAGGTTAGCGATACGTGCTGAAGCATCGGAAGATCTGAGAAACACCTCGACAATAGCTGTCCCTGATGTCGCAGATGCCATAGAGGTTCTATCATCCAAGGTAATGCTAATGCAATCCCTGCACTTCACTATTACAAAGACTTAGGATGTCATCTAAAAGTGACAGATCCCATTTTTTAAACTGCAGATTCAGGAAGTGCAATCTCCCATGAGTGTATCCTATTTTACTGGTGATAAATGCTTTACTGTTCTTGCTACAGGCTGTACTTAAAAAAAAATGTACTAGTGTTGTATCCTTTACTTCTGATGCAGATATTTGAACCTGGCAATTCTGTTGTTCAAGAGCAGAAAGATACACACTCCTTTGGCATTTCAAGGAGCTGGTTGAACATGTAAGTTGGTACAGGCATTTTGTACACGCGTATGTTCGGATAGATTTGGAATGCTTAGTTTTTCTGTAGAACTGTTTAGAGCCCTGGGATATGCTCTTTTCGAATATCTGGATTTCTGATTGATAGAGCTTCCACTTCCTCACAAATAACAAAATGAATGTTAACACAAAGCATCATGCTCACTCAATGGCATCTACGTAGCCTGGCAACTTATTTGCAGTAAGGGTGTGTTTGGTTCTGGGATATAAGAGGATGGGATTATACTGGCTTCATGTTTGGTTTGGTAGCACTTGTTTATTTTCTCTAGGCAACAGAAGACAACACCCCTGCCACAAAGGTTCAAAACTTAAACACCGCACCAGTCCCCTCCCCAGCTCCCACTACTTACTACTCTCAGTGAGAGGCAGACAGAATCCCAGCTGTGTAGTCTATCCAATAATCAACATGCTCTACTCGGCGATCGGCAAAAGCATTTCCGGCTCATTTAAATCTGGCATTTTCTGCAGGTCGTTGGATACGAAGAAGATTTAACAGGCAGGCAGAAGATCATAGACAGGGTTCGGTCTCAGAGCATTAATGTGACTCCGTCGAGTGAGATTCCTTAGCTGTGGAGGCGAACCAAAACATCTTTGCATGCAGCCAAAATGCCAGATCCGAATGTCAAATTGCTATAGGGATATGTTCTGAAATCTGCTTGTCTGATCATGTTAGCTTCAAATTAAGCACATCATGGATGGAGTCTACAAATATGGAGGTGTATTCGTAGCTAGAGGATCCCCGTAGCATATAATTCAAGAAGATTCTCAGTGCATTGCATTCGATGAATGGAACCTCACGCTTACATCGTGAGCTTGTGGCTAACGCCCTTGTTTGTGGAACACAGATTCTGAACTGAATGCTTGTGATCCGTATGATCCTTTACATTTGCAATCATGTACAATAGATCCAGGAGTAGCTAAAGGAGTCGGCACATGACACACATGCTCGTCGATATAATACTATGTTTCGGTTTATATGGCAAGCATGAAAGAAAGCATTTACAAATGTAACCGTTCATTTTTTATTTGATGCTTGTGTATGCTGCTCAATAAGTGAAGGTTGCTGGGCATGCAAGTTCCATTTTTCTGTGGCTGTATGAAATGAACCATAAATTTGCATATTCAATTTTGGTAAGTCACACCTCACACGAGCTATTTGACTTCAACAGTATGGAAAATATGAAGAAATTTGGCTAACTGGTTCATAGTAATATCGCACACGGCTCCAACACCAGCGGATCTGGCACGAGCTAGGAAGCAATGTGCAGTAGAGGACGTGCTGAGTGGGGTCAAGGTAACGCTGCCATGCCGCCAAGAATGGAGCATCACCGAGTTGCTGTCAAGTGATCGACCAACCAGCATCTGCTCGCCCTGGTCCACGCAGAAGCTGGAGAGGGGTTGATGACATTCTTGGTGAACCCCTGAAGAGGAGCTCGATCTCCGTCGTGAACTCCAGGGTCCCCTGCTGTGCGATCTCTTCACGGCCACCAGGCACCAGGTGCCCGCCCGGGAGACACAGAGGATAGACAGCAGCAGCTGATCAGAAGGTCAGAACTTGCATTGAACAGACTGCTATGTTATGATTGCCATTGCCCCACTGTGTGGTTGCTTGATCAGAAGTTCAGAACTTGCATTGAACAGACTGCTATGTTATGATTGCCATTGCCCCACTGTGTGGTTGCTTGATCAGAAGTTCAGAACTTGATCAGATCAGTAGCAGCATGTCTTTGTAAAAAAATGCAAAACATTCAGAAGCTGGATGCTCGTCTTTATTGCTGAAAGGGAAAAGGTGAATTCGCACTTCCACGCAAAGCTGAGCGAATTAGATGGCATGAAAAAACCAAATTCAGATTACAGGAGTTCTGGATCCAGCCGGCAGCGGGAAGAAAAGCAAACAAACGAGCTACGCTCAGCAAACACTAATGTTCAGATAATATAAAAAATCAGCAGCTACACGGTGATCTGGGAAACTCTTCGACGGCCTCTTCATCATCTGGCTTTCCAAATACAACTTCTTCATTTTTTGCCTGACATACAAACAACGCAGCAAAGTTAGGACCATTATCTATTCTCAAAAGGTTAATAATCAGAAGTCATATTACTAATGGGGTAGAAGGAGATCAGCAATGCTCACAGGGACAAAATGCATGATGAAGAAGGAGAGGGTAAGCTATTGTAAAGGTCTCTCCCTGCTCATCAAGAACCTATAATACCAATCAAATGTTTAGATCAAATCGGTTGGACTAGTACACAACATTGAGGACAATATATTTGAACGTGATTATGATAAAGTATCAGATCACATACCACATGAAGCATAGAGCGAACCAGATCCAAGACCCTATCAAACACATGACATACCAGATCATGCGCGCGACTTTGCATACCAAGTTGAGAACCTGAACATTGCAACAGTTATCAATATAAAAATCAAATTCAGACGAGAAATCTTTTTTGTATCAAATAGTCACTCACCAACTGATCTTGGGAGGCACTCCACCAATACGCTGCGAAAGCGACTGAAAGCACGACCCAGAACCCAAGCAATACATATTGAGGAAGGAATTCAAAGATTTCCAAATGAAACGCAGCAATGGTGCAAAGCCCGGCGAAGAGAGAGCCATTGGAAGCCGCCGCCTCCGACCACGGCGATGATGCAGGAAAGCAAGACGCGGCCAGACCAAGTAGCATGCTTGCCTGAGCAACAGCAAAGCCACCCGAAAGCACTGAAGCAAACAAGTGGTTGATGGCCTTAACCTTGGATAGGAGCGCCGTCGTATCTTTCCAGTACATTGCAGTAAGTCCGCCGACGCAAAGGGCCTTGTACGCGTCCATCCTTTTGGTGTCCTCCTCTGATTTCTGCACAAATGACAACAGACAACAATCCTTAGAATCGACCATAAGAGCCAAGAAAGAAATAAGTGAACTTCATATTACCTCCTCAGGGGACATCTTTTTAACCCCTTCTTGATACTTTTTTTGGGTTTCTTTCACGCTGGTGACTATGTCACTGATAGTCTTCTTAGTGCCACTGATGAAGTTACCCATTTCTGAAAGCAAGTGGTAACCAGTCAGCAAAAGACGACGTTGCACTCTGCAATGCAGATCAGACTCGCCGGACTACGGTGTTGGTTTCCAGTTCCCCGCTGCTGGACGCGCTCTCCCCACGATGCACGCACCAGGAACATGAACCCATCAATCAACAGGACCCGAAACCAGATGAATCCCTCAGCCGCCCCAACCGCACTGGAAACACCCCAATCTCAGCGATTCGCAGAAAAAGTAAGTAAAATGGGGCATGAACTTGGATGGGCCTGTCCCTGAGAGGCCGGCCCAACCGCATGGAACTTGGATGGGCCTACTGGGCTGATCAAGAACCGGAAGGCAGGGAGCACTCGGCTCGCGTGACCGGCACCGCCGGCAGTGATGGCTTCATGGCGACGGTCGCCGGCCGGTTCTTTGCTGTGTGATTGGTCGGTCAAGAGGCAGACGAGGCCAGAAAGGCGGCACCTTGCCGGAGTGCGCGTGCAGGTGTGCATGGCCAAGGTAGATTGCGCGCCGGCGAAGCCGCGAGCGGCAATCCACCCTGGCCATGCACACCTGCACACGCACTCCGGCAAGGCACCGCCTTTCTGGTGCCCAAGGCGCGACCGAGCAATCGCACAGCATAAAGCCGGCGAACAGCGTCGCCATGAAGCATCACTCACAACGCGGATTCAGGCACTCGAGCCGGCGTCGCGGCCGTGTGTGACCAACGACGGCAGAGATGCTGTGCTGTGCATGTGTGGCAAACAAGCCGGCGTCGATGGCCAGAACAGGACGATCAATAAAGGCGAGGGCTTGGCCGGGGTTCTCACCGGAGGGTTCCTTTTGCTGGCAGGCGCGTGGAGCTCGGTGCAGGCGACGGCTTGGCGCGGTCCTCTGGTTCCGTGGCGACTCTGGTGGGCTTGGTGTGCTGCGACTCCCGGCGAGGTGGTACACAGGGCGGGGCAAATGTTAGTTCAGCAGAAAACCGAGGAAAAAGGGCGGCTTTGGGGATCTTGGAGCTCACCTGTGGAAGATCGGGACGGCGTCGACGGAACAGAGCAGGCCGGGCGTCGTGCGCTCGCTGCTTCTCCCTGAAAACAAACGAAACGAAATCGATCGGCACGGGAGCCGAAGTAAGCGACTAAGCGTCTGTTGGGGAAAGGAAGAAAGCTTCAAGCTTTGCCATGTTCAAGCGCTCACCGGTCGCTCTCCGACCGTGGTCGTCGGCGTCGGCGACGAGGAACCCGGGAGCGGACGACGGTCGGGGCGGGCGACGGGGAGAAGTTCCCGTCGCGGCGGAACCGAGAGGGCGAGAGGAGGGAATGCTTGGCGGCCGCGGCTGGGGTTTTGTAGCCAGCCAGCTAGGTAGGTTTCTGCATCTGCGTGCGTCGATCCCACGGCGGCGATGCTTCCCACTGGGAGTCTGGGACACGCGGCAGGCATCAGCAGCGACTGCGGGTTGGTGCGGCGCGGTCAAGCCCGCGAGCCGCGGCGCTGGGGCTTTCGCTTTTTCGTCACCGGGCTACGTCGGCTGACGGCCGGGGATCGGAGCAAAGTGACGGACACCAAACGGAAAGCGGAGAAGCGGTGCCGTTCGTGAGAGAGAAGGAGACGGCGCAGCGAAACGGCGTGGGACGGAAGGAGATTCTGATTTCCGTGGCTGCCAGGTGGGGCTCTGGCGTCCGTGCCGTTGGGGAGCGGGTTCCTGTGGCTGGCAGGTGGGGCCCCGGGGACGTGCAGGAGCATGCAACGGTGGGAAGCCGCGGTTCCGTACGTGCGTGCGTGCGTGCCGCGCGCGTGAGGGGAAGGCGAGCGGGCGGCGGCGCTTCCACGACACGTGTGCTGCTGGCGTTGGTTCTTTTTTTTATTTGATTTGAGTGGTGCTACTGGTACCGGATTTGTTTGTTATTACTCAGTACTTATTCGGTTTTTTCCCTATAAAGTACATACACATCTCTGTATGACTTCTGTTTTTGCTCACAAACCAGATAATAAATACTATATATTATGGGTCTTTGAACATATAGGTTCTCATTGGTGCAAGTTATTATGCTTAGAGACCAAATATCTTTTATATTATAAAACCTGGATCATTTGATGATCCAATTAATCAAATAATCAAGTTGTACGGATGCTTGTTTTCCTCCCCGTCGCACGCACAACCATATTTGCTATATAATATTAAAGAACGGGACAATTCATTCTCTAGATTTTGATCATCACACACTCTTTGCCTGTTCGTCGTGTGTCCCTCCACTTTTCGTAGAAGAGGCGTTCGCGGATTTCGTCGAGCAGGTCGCGGCCTCCGTCGACATGGTTGCAGACTCTCCGTCGAGATGGTGCCTGACTTCGTCGAGTCTCTGTGTACTCACTGCGACACCTTTCATGCTTGCGGCATCTTCGGAGACCAATGCTACCAAGCTCGCCACGAAGCTCGTAGGTGTGCCCGTCAGTGGCGGGCCCAAAGGGTAGTCCAGGTAGGCACGGGCCTATCCTGGAATTTGGCCCAGAAGTTTTTAGTAGTTCTCTCAGCCCGCGAAACTTGGCCCAATACTTTTTCTTCTCTCTTTCTCGGTCCATCCCGTCTATTTGTGCAAGTTTCAGACATATAATATGTAAGTTTTGAACATTTTGATTATATATATTGCTGCAATTTGGTTAATTTATAGCTATTTTATCAGATTTTTTTCTTTAAATTTTGTTGTGGTGCGCATGAAAATTTTTTTAGGACTACCTTAGTTTTAAATCCTGGGTCCGCCACGCGTTGTCGCCTTGTACATGAAGACTATATAAGCTGAATGTCAAACCCATCTTGTTTAGCATCTCACAAAATTGATGGTGGTAGAACCACCTCTCATCAATAAAAACGAAGTCAAACAAATCCTTTAACTTTGGATCATCAAGCAAACCTTGGTCAATCATGTCGATGCACCACTTTAACCTAGTCTTCTTGTTAGCATTGGTGAAGTAAGGTTTGATGCTACTAGAGTGACGCCTAAGCAAACCCTTTCTCAAATACCTTTGTATCCTACATTTGCTGATACCAAGTCTACTAGACACATCTTCTAGGGTCGTTTTTTGTTGGAGAGGAATGTCCCTCAGTTTTTCCAAATCAAGAGGGATTGCTTTACGGCCACTTGTACCTTTCTTTAGATTAGGAACCTTGACCGTAATGTTTTGATGAAGTTGGTCTTTACCTTGTGGATCTCAACGAACATGAACATGAAGATCAAATCCAGCGTTGCCGTTGTCATCTTCATGAGATCCAGAAGGTTGCCGTCGTCATCGCCCTCTAAACAAACTTTGAGATAAAAATGAGAAACATGGACCTCTAAACGAAACTGAGAAACAAAAGTACACGTTCTTGCTTTGGATATCAAAAAAGGAAGGAGAAAACCGAGTAAACCAGACACGTACGTTGTTGTTGTTCAAGTCCAATACTGGCTCGTCATCTTGTTCTATTCGAACATTCAGATCGATCAAAGGCAGGGAACGGATCACCCATTGCGCACGTGTCGTACTCTAGTTCAAGGACAAGCAAGCACGTACGCTACTTAAAGCAAGCAAGCAAGGAGGCAAGGGAGTAGATGCAGCAGTGCTAGGAATGATGCGTTTTAAATAGACGAAGCACTCCAAGCGTCGTCAGGCCCACTTGGTCAGGCCTGCTGAGCACGCGCGCGCAATGGAAAAAAAATAGCGCTAGTGAATTTCAAATGAAACAAACGTGCAAATGAGTTGTCATAAAAAAAACGAGCAAATGAAAGAAACAAACACTGCCAGCTGAGCGCACCTCGCCCAGCCATGCAAAATCTAGCGAGTGACAAAAAAAAATGGGACTAGCCAGGAATCGAAACTAGCACCTCACGGCCAACGCCTCAAATGCACTAGCCATCTCGACTACAGAACTTCCTCCCTTAGGGCACGTATAACATGGTATTTTAGTTAGTTACGTGATTGAAATTTTGCAAAACCTCCCTCGTTTGCTGTAGACGGCGTGGGGCTGTCGTCTCGTGAGAGGACGGCATCGGTCTGTGAACCAATTGTGCACGAATTCATCCCATGTGGCCATTTCCCTGTAGACCCGTACTCTCTCTCTCTCTCTCTCTTAAATTCTTGCCTTCTTCCAGTAATACACAATTCTTTCTCAAACTTATAAAATCCATATAGAATCAAAATTGAATCCAAATATCATGATTTAAATTTTGTTAAGTTCCTTTGGAACATACTCCCTCCGTCCCTAAAAGACTGCCACCGGAAGCGTGTCACAAGTTTGACTCAATTTGTAGAAAATACATGCAATATTTAAATTTTCAAATAGATTGGTTAAAAAACTAGATTCAAAGATCTTTCTAATGATACTAATTATGTACCATAAATACTTATATTTTTTATATATAATTAGTCAAAGTTGCTTCTCGGGAGCGAAGTGACGTCTTTTAGGGACGGAAAGAGTATCTATAACCTTATGTAATCATATTATATTTTATCTATTTTATAAAACTATTATATTATTTGTGTATATAAAAAGGCAATTATATTCATGTTTCCAAAATTACTAGTCTAAAAACATTGCAATCATATTTAACTTGGTTGTGCTTGACTTTTTTTGCATCGGTTGACAATACACTGGTGTACAATGGTTCCATTCACACTTGACTATATCTACATATAACTATTAAATAATTTGTACACAGTCAAATGCCCATTCTATAAGCTGTCTATTTAGTGTACGTGTGTTTTATGAACTTTTTTTTCGCAATCGGGACTTCACCCGTGTGTTTTATGAACTTATAGACAGCACGTGTCTATGAGTTGTACATGCCTTTAAAGCATCCGCAGTGGTATGAGCTAGTTGCTAGCTCTAAGCCAAGTTCTTTAATAGTACTAACTTTTAGCTTATAGCTCATAGTATGAATGACCTCACATGATCTTGAATACGTGTATGAGACTATCTCTTAGTCAAAAGATAGCTTCCTTGTCTTTTTCATTAAAATATAAAAAATATGCTAAGAGCTAGCTTATGAGTTAGCCACTGAAGACACCCTTAGAGTGCACCCACAACCCTATTAAATAGTTACGAAAAGGAAAAATACCCCCTAATTAATCACTCATTGGTTACCGCAATCACGTCCTAAACGTCGGGTTTTTTAGTATGAAGGGAGTACTTAATTAGTTATATTTTCATATATATCTATTTGATGTTATAAATCTTTATAGTTTTTTATACAATTTTGGTCAAACTTGAGATGCTTTGACTTTTCAATATTTCTATAGTGACTCATAATTTGGAATAGAGGGAGCACTATTTTTTATGTATTCGTCAGCGTTAGGTCCAGGAGAGGTTGAAAGAGAAGCTAACATGTATGGCCCACACGTCACACGTCAATAAAGAATAATATATGTCTTGTCAAGCCAATAATGCCTACTAAAAGTTATATCTCAACATGTAAAATATATATCATATTGCACTAACTATCCACGTCATCTTTCAGTAATAGCCGTGTCATGCTACTAACTTCCAACATCTTAATGCAAGCTATCTATGTCATTCTACTTAGGCCTGCTTGGCTCACTTTCGAACTTTTTTTTTTTTGACCGAAGGACTTCCAAACTTAGTATACCAAAGATTTGACAAGCCAATAGTATTTACTATCAAAACTCGTCAACCTCTTACATTTGGCCTGCCAAATCTATGACAATTTTTTTTTGCCCAAGTTAACTTTGGCATGACAAAGTCTAGTCACAAACTAATCAGACCCTTAATTTTATTTCAAATTCTTCGCAGTCTTCGCAGTAACACGCAATCTTCGCAATTCTCTGTCTTCACAATTCTCTGGATGTTCTCTTTTGTGAATGACCGTTGACGGGTTCCTTGTCTAGCTGGTCCTTTGCGTGGTTGCAAGCCGGTCTTCGAGCATGCATGGCGTTCCTTCTGGATAAGTCTGTAATTTCTTTTGTGTTGCATAAGACATTTGAAAGAGCATCTAGCTATCCACATTTGATCCTGCAGTCACCATATTTTCTGCTACGTCATTTTGAATACCAGGTCCTGTCCTTTAGTAAGTCCACTAGTTAAAAAAAAAGGTCCTGTCCTTCGGCTGGCGGCGGGCCTTTGGGGTGTGGGCTGACCCCAGTGGCCAGTGGTACCTCCCAGAAACAACAGACAAACAGATGGGCTCAGCGCACGTGGATAGGATAGCGCCAACGAGGACGAGCGCGTGCCACGCGTCATAATAATTGGCCTCCATGGGACTCTCACTGGCACGACACGGAGCATGAGTGCACGGGCCACAGTTTTGTCCCGCTCGGGTCATTTTTCGTCGGCTCTGGCGCGTGGCTTCCACCGGTTGGTACGAGAGAGAAAATATGTACTAGTAATTGTCTTTAGGTACTAATTGTTTCTTTAGTAATATATCTTCTGCCTTAGCTAATGGTAGAAGATATATTATCGTTAGTAACTACTATCCAACGGTCTATTTTCGCTTTTCTTTAGAAAAGAAAATGATCTTTTGATTTTGAACGGTTCTAGTGTCAATAAAAATATCTTTGTACCAATTGTGGGAGGCCAATGGAAACGCTATGCCATGATCTTATTTTTGAAGGAAATGAAGTACAAACATAATGTTTCCTATGAATAATCCTCTGTGACTCCTTTTGTTTCTATGTTATTTTCTCCATATTATACTTTCCTCCGTTCTTTTTTCTTCTTGACATGTTCTTTTTTGTGTGGTTTATTATGAATTATGATCATGTAATGTATGTACGCTAATTGAGAGTCTGTGTCTTGTAGGGACTGTTTATCATCTTACTATGGGTGCATCTGTATGATTCCATGAGAAGATATGCAATCAAGCACGTTGGTCAAGATACATGGTTTCGTACGTTTGCTGTAATCGTTATTGCCGTATCAATAACCCAATTCTATTAAGTCTCGTTTAATTTGACAGGGCCCTAATTTCAGCTTTTCGTAGTTCTTTACAGAAAGTCCTATTAAACAAGCATCTAAAAAACGGCTCCAGAAATAGCTAGAGCCGTAGAAATAGAATAGCTACAAACCTGTCATTAGAGCTATTTTTACCAAATGTTTTCTAAAACAACTATAGCTCTACGAAAAAGTTACTCCACATAAGGAGCCGGAGCTATCTTAAGAGAAGATAAGGCCCTACTAAACGAATCGTTAATATTCATCTCATTCGAGCTCCAAAAAATTCTTGGCTTCATCACTAAATGTGAAATCCATTTGCAAAACCATACTTAAATTTGAGATTCAAAACATTTTTTGTAAAAAATCATATGAAAATAACAAATTTTACTTGCATATGCACTAGAGGACAAAATCTAGAAATTGTGTCCTTTAGTGCACATGCAAATTAAATTTGTTATTTTTGTATGAATTTTTACAAAATGAAATTTGAATCCAAAATTTTGTGATAATGTACATTTATAAATACACTATTAGTGTACATAGTTTCAATTTTGTTTTCAAAAAAACTCCTAACTATATTTTAATAAGGTTGTCATGGATTGCACCGAAGATGTGGTTTACACTCAATATTTTGCCATTATTTATACTGATGATGATTTGTCGGAGAATTGTTCCCCCTACTTTTATGGCATTTTGAATATAAATAATCAGTTTTTAAGTGTAATAATACACTAGTAGATATTCAAAGTTCTACTAGTGTATTAATGCCACCTAATTAACGCTCATTTCTGCTGGTACCTCAGCCATAATCACATTCTCATCATGGAATAATTCCCATTTCATCCTCCACGTTAACAGCGCTTATGTGGAGTGCCAACGTACGCGATGTTTCTGCTCACGTTTGATTCAAGTTTTTTTTTTTTTTGAAAGCCACGTTGATTCAAATTAATTAGGTGGTAAAAATATATCCCCGACTTCATTATTCTCGTCATTCGACATTCCCACGTGAACTCACCCTCGGACGGCTCACGTGGCCTAAATCCCCCGTGCGGCCATGTAATCGTTGGCACGAGAGCGTTTCACGTGCGCGTGGTGGCCTGGGCTACTTTTCGAGAAGGCCCTTTATGTTTTCTAAATAAAAACCTTCATCCCAATTTCGTCATGGCGTTCAAACCGATTGTGTCTAGACTCGTAACCTAAAACTTATTTAGGTTTTTTTGGTTCGTAGAATTACAAAGTTTGAGAAAGTATCATTATTGTTCACTTATTTTTGAAACCTACCACTATAATTCTTCTCATCTTAAATTGTACTCCTCCATTTTAAATTATAAGTTCTTCATGTTTTGACTCTCTAAGATTCCTACAATGACTTATAATTTGAAATGGAGGGAGCAACATTTTCTACTTATTCTACAGCGTTGGGCCTACGTGAGGCTGAAAGAGAAGCTAACATGTACGGCCCACACGTCAATGAGTGGAGGGATGAAAACCTGCAGGGGTATTTTGGCCATATGAAAAATACACTAGCCTTTGGTCACCTACGTGTGGACTGGACACTGTTGAATACGTAGAAAATGACACGATTCAAGCTAAAGAATAATATATTTTTTATCAAGCTAATGCCTACTAAAAGTTGTATCTCACCATGTAAAATATATCATATTGAACTAACCATCCACATCATCTTCCAAGTAATAGCCATGTTATGCCACTAACTCTCAACATCTTTTTTTTTTCTCGAATACGCAAAAGACTTGCGCATCTTTTCCATTAAGAAGAAGAATGCAAAATGCAATGCAGTACAACGGAACCGGGGTGGAAACATAATTTGAAACAAGCTCTGCCACCTCCGGTAAAGAGCAACAAGAAACAAAAAGCAGAGCAAGCAAGAAACAAAGGGCCTCCCCGCCCAACGAACAACGTGCGGAGCAAAGCTCACGCGCAGACATCACCCTGGCAAACGACCAAACCGACGGTGACTATGTACATGAAGCGCCGGGCGGCGAGACGAAGAGGGAGCTCGTGACGGCCTCATCGGAGCCTTCAAGAAGGGAATGACGTCGTCGGGGCGCCAACTCCGCAGGAACTCCGCCGGAACCTTCGCTCCCGAGCCCGCCAATCGTCCGCAGACGTACGGAAAGCCCGGCGACGCCTTCGGAAGGGGATGACGTGGACGCCACCATCGCCGCTCCAGGGCAAGCCCGAGGAGAACTGGTTTTCACCATCACCGTCGCCTGAGGGGGGTCCTGCCTCGACCCACCACCCCGGTGGGGAGGAAGGGCCCACCGCCGTCGAAGATCCGCGGTAGTCATCGCGGGGAGCTGGGGTAGCGCGCATCGGAGCGGCCCGCCCCTCGACCCACCGCCGGTGGGGAGGCGAGCCCCCGTAGGAGTAGATTGCGTGCGCGCTTGCCGCCGGCCGCCCGGCTCGTCCTCGGCGGCACCCCGACGCCAAGCCGAGGTCCCCGGCCTCAAGGCCGGGCCCGGAGCGGTGCGCGGTGGGTTTGAGTTAAGCTCGCAGGCTAGGGGCGTGTCGGCGGGCACCGTCGCCGCCGCACGACAAAGGAGAGGAGCGGCTCGCGCGAGGGCCATCCCGCCGCCAAGAACCGCCTGGGCCGCGTCGGAGTTGCGGTTGGTGGCTTCCTCGCCGCAACGACCCTAGCCGAGGCCCCCGCCGAGGCCGGGAGTGCGCGGGCGCGGGCGCAAGAGTCGTGAGGCACCGGGGGACGGCCCGGCACTCACCGCCCCCTGTCTAGGGCGGAGGGGGTCACCGGAGTCGAGTCAACCAGACAGCGCCGGGGGGACGGGAGGACGCGGGGAGGCGGAGGGGAAGGAGGGAGCGGCATCCGGCACCGCCCCGGCCGAGGCGCAGCGCGTCTCCAGACCGGGGCACACCAGCCCGGTAGAGGCAGGCCCCGCGCCCCCTCGACCGCCGGCCGCCGCCGGCGTCAAAGATGGAGGATGGGAGGGGGGGAGCCTCGAAGCTCGTCGCTGCGCCGCCGTGCGCGAGGGGGTTGGGCCCCAGCGGCCAGGTGGTGGCGCCGGCAGGACGCCCAGCACCACCGAGAGAAGCGGCCGCCGGGCCATCACCCACCGGGCGGAGGAGCGGGAGTGGGCGGCCGGCCGCCGCCGCGGCCCCAAACCCGCCCCGCTGCTGCCACAGGAGGACGCTCGTAGGGGCTAGACCCGGCCGGAGGCCGGATCTGCCACCCGATCGGCCGCACGTGGGGGAGTCGGGCATGGGCCGGCCGCCGCCGCCGGCCCCAAGCCGCCTCCGACCCCGCCGTCGACCTTCCGCGAGATGCGGCCCCGCGGGGGCGGACCGGCCAAGCGTAGCGGATCCGCCGCCCGCCGGGCGCGGGGAGCCGAGGAGGGCCGGCCGCCGCCGCCGGCCCCAAACCCTAGCTCGACCCCGCCGCCACACGAGCGAGGCCCGCTCCGGGCCCCGGCCGCGCCCCGCCGCCGCGCCGGGGAGCCCCGGCCGGCCGGCCGACCGCCGCCGCCGTTGAACCCTAGGCGGCGGTCCCGCCGAGGAACGAACGCCGGAGCGAGGGGAGCGCCTCGGGGAGGACCGGACGCGGGTCGGCGGATCCGGACCGGAAGGCGCCGGATCCGCTGCCGGGAGGCCGCCGGACGCGCGGTGGGGAGGAAGGGAGGAGGGCGAGGGCGAAGGAGGGAGGAGGACGACGACGGGGAGCACGCCTTTTGAGCGGCTCCCCCCGGCCACCCGCCCCGAGCGACGAAGCGGCGGCGGCCGGGCGGCGCACGGTGGAGGGCCGAGGGGCGGCGGCGGGGCCCCGGTCGCCTCCCAGGGGAGACGACGCGGGGAGACGGCGGACTCGAATTCTTTTTTCTTATTTGTTACTATGAAACTGAGTTGTAACTCTCAACATCTTAATGCAAGTTGTCTCCGTCATTCTACTTTGGGCCTGCTTGGTTCCCTTCCAAAACTTGCAATACAAAAGATTTGACAAGCCAATAGTAATTGATTTACTAAAAAACTTGCCAACCTCTCACATTTGACTTGCCAAACGTATGTCACTTTTTTGGTCCAAGTTCCTTAATTCTATTCCAAAATTCTTGGCAATCTTCGTAGCAGTTCTCCAGGTGTTATCTGCCGTGAATGACGGTTGACGGGTTTCTTGTCTAGCCGGTGGTCTTTGCTTGCTTGCGCGGTTGCAAGCCCGGTCTTGGAGCGTGGCGTTTCTTCTGAAAATGTCTCTAGTTTTTGTGTGTTGCATACCAGGGTCCTGCCCTTTTAGCTCCGAGATGCCCTGCGAGGGAGAGGGCTGACCCCAGTGGCCTCCCAAAAACAGCAAACAAACAGATGGGAGCAGCGCACGTGGGAATTGAATTGGGATAGCGTCCTGCATGGCCCGTTCCCGTTCCGCATGGCACGTCTCGCTCGGGTCATTTTTCGCCGGCTCTGGCTCGTGGCTCCCACCGGTCAGTGCTTACGTCGTCACATTGCTTGGGAAAGCCTTCGTTCCTTCTTCCTTCCCCGGGAAAGTCTCCGACCGTGCCTCGGCATTTCTGCGTTGCGTCTTCCTCCTTGGGGTCTAAAAAAAAAGTTTGGGAGCATATTTATTAGGTTCCTCAAACAGTTTTTAAAATCCCGCTTCTATCTAAAATATAAAAGAGAATTTTGTATTAGAAACCCTGAATTATTTGTAAGTCACCCAAACAAATATTATTCTTTTTTTTTACTTCTACATTTGCATTGGGCATCATGTCCAATTTCTCATTTTCCCACATTCTTGCACCTCTAGATTAGCGGATCGATACACGCGCGGATATTTTCGTGTGACTAGATCATTTTTCCTAAGTGCGGAAAATTGAGAGTTGGGATAGGAAGTTGTTGGAGAGTGATTTTAATTTTGCAAAAGAAAACATAGATTAAGAGCGGCTTTGGAAACTCTTATTGATGCTCTCACTTAGAGCACCCCCACCAGATCCATATGCCAGCCCCTATATATTTGGTTTATTACAGGAGATCTCTCAAAAGCAACATTAGGATTTGAGAGACCTTTGCTCTAGCAGATTGACGAAACATTATCTTGATTAATTAAGAAGAGGGTCCCTTTCTTCAAGAGAGATGGTGGTGTATTTAGAAGATCTATCAAAAAATATAAGCAAAAAAAGATGCAATATAAGATCTGTTGCATCTGGTATATTTCATATTTATTAAGAGATAGGTGAGAGTATAAAACAAAATCTGCTGGAGATACTTTTGGGTCAGTAAATTTAAAAACACGTTTATGGGTCCAAACTTACTAAGTGGTGCAACATAGTGGTCGTTATGGTCGTAACTAGGTGTTTGGTGCACTATTCTTACAAGTATGTTTAGTACTGTACTCCCACTCTTCACAAAAGAACACAGTTATAGAAAATGTGTTAGTCAAACTAGTTCAACTTTTACTAAATTTTTAATAAAAAGTATTAGCATTTATTTACCTAAATAAAATGATTATAAAAAATATATTCTATAACCGATCTAGTGGTACTTATTTTGTCTCTGAGTGTGAGAATTGCATTCTTTTATAAATGGAGGAGTATGCTATACCACTTAACAAGTTTATACACTTCAAAATGTGAACTACTTCTTCCGTCTCAAATTGTAAGTCACTCTAGGAATCTTAAAGAGTCAAAATATTTCAAACTTTGACCAAAATTATAGATAAATATCTCAAGTTTATAGAAAAAATTTACAAACATCAAATAGGTAAAGTATAAAAATATAAGTAACAAAAATCTTCTGATATTTAGTTGACATCTTAATTATTATTACTTTATTATATAAACTCAAGTCAAACTTAAATTGTTTGACTCTAAGATTTTTAAAATGACTTACATCTTAACATGCAGAGCACTTTTGTTGCGCAAGACGCAACTCAGTTGCATGTTTTGTTGAAAAGAAAGAGTAATAAACGTCATAAGGTTATTTAGCAATTCTGTACAATTTACACTCAGAACGTGCAAAATCCAAACCCCGGTTTTCTAGTCTACTATCCAGACTGAACTGCGACAAAAAAAAAAAAAAAAAAAAAAAAACCCAGTCCCCTGCCACTTCCCGCCTCCTGCTCTTCCAGGCTTCCCACCTCACCGGTCGTCGGCGCCTCCACTTCCCGCCGCCCGCCGATGACGCCGTCGGCCGTCTCACAACTCCGGCCCCGCAGAGCCCGCCGGGTGGCGGAGGGCGGCGACCTTCGCCGGCGCGAGCGTGTTCCTGTCGCGGAATCTGGTCGCCCCCGAGGTGTTCGACGCCGTGCACGACGCGCTCCGCCTCAACTTTGCCGCCGGTCCTCCTCTGCGCCGACCCGAGCCGCACGGGACCATCCTCCTCCCACGTACGCACGCGCCCTTTCCCCTACCTCGAATCCGGCCGCCTCTTCGGTTTACCCCAAATCCTCAATAATGTTTATTTTTCTTTTCTTTTGTGTGTCAATTTCTGCAGGAGAGGTTCGCCGATCTGCGGGCCAAAGGCTGCAAGTTGCTAGGTGAGCATCTGCACAGTTCTCGAAAAGTCGAAATGGGCCTTATGGTTGCACAGTTGTTTTGTTATGTTTTCTGATTAGTGGAGCTATGCCAGATGCAGGTTAAATTAGGCTCAATGGTTTACAATGCCTTGATGATTGGAAGCTGCATTATTGGATTTCAGCAATTTGTGAATCCGTGGTCCATAGCTTTAACTGTTAGGGTTAGATTGGTTAGGTCAGGTGTGTTGCTAAAACTTGTACTAGTTGTATGACACTAGAGGTGTGGGTGTGGCATACTGTTAAAAACTAGGCTAAAGTACAGAGTAAACATTATTAGGGATTTGTGGAGACTGGCTACGATTTGTACTACAGCAATCCCTGTGGAAACAAAACACAAACCTTTACTAGATACCAGCCTGCAGCCAAACACTAAACCTTTAGAACTTTGACCCTTCCATGAAAGTATTTGGATTTACGTGAAAATGATATAAATGGATTTGATTGTCAGTAAGCAATTTCACTTATAACATAGATCCTAATGTCAAACATGTATATTGGAGCTATATAAACCTAAATAATAGGTAATCCAGACTGGTGGGGAGTTAAGTCCAAGTGCAAGGTATGAACAGTGGGCTTTAGACACAGAACTTCCAACCCTCTGGGTGTGCAAAGCTATTGTTGATATTTATGGAAACTAACAGATGCTTTACTCTATTGAATGATCACTTACTTCATTAGTGACGCTTTATTTTTCTTCTGTTTGATCAGATGAACGTAAGGAATTGGAGAAAAATGATAGCGCAGAATGGTGGCCAGTTTTCTCCCTGACTTAATGTTACAGTTTTTGATAGTACATGTATCAATGCTTCCCTTAATGTTACAGTTTTTGATAGTTAAAATATTAATATTTATCTCAAGTTTGTTTTTGTTCTGGCAGTTTAGGATTGAAGAACTAGTGACAGCCATGGGAGGTCATTTGCTACCTAAACACTCCATGGATGTGAATTTTGTAATTGTGAAGGATGTCATGGCTAACAAATATAAAGTAAGTTATCCAAGTTTTGAAAATCCTTGCTAATTCAATTGCGGCTAATGTTGTATAAAATGTTTGACATGCTTATCCTATACTGTTAGATCCTATATAGCAAATCTTTTGTGAAAAGTAGTTCCTTGTTCCATTACCGCAGACAAAACCTAAGGTATGTTCTGTGGTTCATGGTTCCAGTTTAATTAATTGATGCCACAAGTGCCAAAAGTCATTTAAAATTTTGTTTCCGTTCTTTTGATACTTCTGAAGGCTTTTTAACCTAAATAAACCCAAAGTCAGCTTTGTTAATTTGTCCTTAACAGGCCAGAAAATTATGCTGCCAAGTCTAGTTGGTCAAGATAACTTAGTAAATATTTACCTTTTGACTTTTAAAAGAGCTCAGCAGTTATCTAATGCAGCAGCAGCAACAGCAACAACAACAACAAAGCCTTTTATTCCCAAACAGTTTGGGGGTAGACTAGAGTTCAAACTCAACACGAGCCACCTACAAAACAGGAAAAAAAAGTAAATAAAGATATAGTGATATTATTAGGATCTAAAGCATGTTAGTGATTCTAGCATGAGAATAGCTGCTTTCAATGCACTCCTATCCATTATTTGGTGGAATAGTTCTGTCCGAAGTGTGCCCAAGTATTTGAAAAAAGAACTCAATTCTCTCATCATTTTGGTGGCTTGCTAGATACAGGAACACCGCAATGAATGTGTATTTAAGGGTGCTAATTGTTGTATGTCCTTTAGTGTTATAGTTGATGGCAAATGAGAGTAGCTTTTGGTGCTTCAGTCCTCCATGAGTTACTCATCAGGTCGCTTGTCCTTGACAGTTAGGTCAGGGTGTGTGGTGGAGTTTGAGTTTATTAATTGAAGTGATGAATCTGTAACTATACATGCATGGGAGCTAGCCCACTAGCCTCTCCTTGTATTTTTTTCCTTATGAAATTACATGCAGCTCTCCTGTGTCGTTTGAAAAAAAGGTCCACTCATTTTTACCCAGTTTCATGTATCTTTGCCTACCTACTCCCTCCATAATCTTTTGTTAGGCGCACGGTGATTTCTCTATTTTGAGGTTATATTGGGTGTGGGGTACGTTTCTAGGCATGGTCGGGTGGATTTGAAGTGGCGTCCAATCGAGCATATATGCAGTTACTCATGTGCTCAAATCCCAAGCGTTCTTTGCATGCATATGCATGCATCCAATCACATGCTTACTTTTGGCTGTCATTCAGGGCTACAAAGCCTTGCATGCATGGAAGATGCAACCAATCAGCTGTAAAGACGTGGCCGCTGCAGCCCAAAGTTCTGAGCACCATTAATCTTCCATCTCGTTTCCTGCAGATCCTTCGTATCCGTAAAAACTCCTTACACGCCTAAGAAAAGACTATGTGGGGAGTAATTATGTAGCTATGATTTGTAGTAAAGTGCTGAGGCTGTTATAGTGTTATGCTGCAGCTAAAGAGCATAAGTGTGTGCTGCATTGCTGCTAACTCCTTTGAACATCTCAGATGGCATCGATGCAAGAACTTTCATGCTCTTTTAGCATTGGTACTGGTTTAACTGTTGGCCTATGACTAATCTGGATGTGGCTGCTTCTTTTTGTGTTCGCAGTGGGCTCTGAATACTTTGAAGAAGCCGATTGTCGCCATGAAGTGGTTAGAGCAATGCTGGACTGAACATTGGGTTGTGCCTCATGAACCTTACAGGATTCTTCCCTTTACTGGGTTAAATATCTGTGTCACTAAACTGGATCCAGGTTGGTGCAATTGAACTTTTTTCAGCTTGGTGTTGGAATATGTCCGTGGATCTATTAATTGCCACCTGACCAACTTTTGTGTAAATTATCCACTTTCCTAAATTACTGAGTTTTCAGCTTATTGTGTGTTTAGTAAGCAAGCCAATGTTGATGTGGCATATTATTTTACTGTTGCCCACTGGGATGTAATGCCAGTTGCGAATAAAAACACAGTTGCTTAGGGCTAGGGGTCTTTTGCATGATCTTGATAGTTCAAGGTGTCAAGTGCCTGGGTTTTGAAGTCGAGATTTAATCTTTTTAACCTACTAGGCAATAGTTGGTGAGGGTAAAATCGATCTCTTTCGCCTTTTATCTTCTCACAACCATCAGTAAGCAGTTAAGAATACCATTTCTCTGTTTTCACCTTGAAATTGGACTAGGTTACAGATTATTTTGTGTGGCGTGAATGTACTGTTTTTATAGGCAGGTGTGTGGCTCTGGTATTGTACTCTTTGGTGCATTTTCTTCTTTATGGAATGACATGTCCTATGCGTTTGAGAGTTTTTTTTGGCAGATTTGTGATTGTGTTTGTGGAGACTGGCTACGATTTGTGCTATACCAATACCTGTGGAAACTAAACAGAAACTTTTACTAGATATCAGCTTGCTATCAAACACTAAACCTTTAGGACTTTGACCCATCCATGAAAGTATTTGGATTTACGTGAAAATGGTATTTAATGGATTTGATGTCAGTAAGTCCACTTATAATATGTATTCTAACGTCGAACATTTATATTGGAGCTGTATAAACCTAAATAATTGGTAATCCAGACTGGTGGAGGTAGGAGTTAGTCCAAGTGCAAGGTAGGAACTCCGGGCTTTAGACACAGAACTTCCAACCCTCTGCTATTGCAAAGCTATTGTTGATAACTTGATATTTATGAAAACTACATGTAACATATGCTGTATTCTGTTGAATGATCAGTTACTTAATTAGTGTTGCTTTATTTTTCTTCTGTTTGATCAGATGAACGGAAGGAATTGGAGAAAATGGTAGTGCAGAATGGTGGCCAGTTTTCTCTCTGTCTCACAAGGAAGTGCACACATTTAGTCACAAATATATCCTTTGATGCTTTATGAATTTACTATTTTTAGTTTGAGATTCAATTGGTTTAAATGAGTCAAACGGAATAGATCTGAAGATCTCAGCAAAGTACCAGATTTGTTCTTAGGCTAAAACTTATAATCTCCATCCTGTATTCCTTTTCCAATTTCCATAGCCATAGCGCAGGAAATGAAATGTAGAGGTATGAAAATGTGAGTAGTCTTACATGTCGTTAAAACTGGTGATCAATGGATGCACACCACAGTTGTGAATTCATGAAAGCCGTGTATCCATCTGTCAACTGTCAATATGACCACAAAAAAAGAAGATAAAATCACTGAAAGAAATTACCACTAGCATTCCAGGATTTACCAGTGTTTGGGGAACATTTCGCCTATCATTTGTTAGAATATTATTTATTTTCCAAACAGCTTTCTTAAGGACAACACACTTTGATTATTATATTGATTTCTTAACATACAAACCTAGAGGTGACAAATATGTTGTGGCCCAAAAATGGGGTAATATCCACATTGTGAATTCAAGATGGGTTGAACAATCTGTTACTCAAGAGGTACTAATATACCCAGGAGCTTTTGCTGCTACTATAGATTGTTAATCTAACTTCTTGAATGCATTTCTTTATTGAAACGAAGCTTGTCAAGATGGATATAGCTACCTCATTTGTCAGAGTTCATCTGCTTTTAGTGGTTCAAAGAGTTCCCTTAAGGTGCAACAAAATCCAGAGATCAGTAGTGCAAGTGCAAGCTTTCAACCTGTTCCAGCAACATCAGTTGATGATTCAGTATCAATGTCACAATATTTGCCTGCTTCATTTGGTGATGCTGCACGGATGATATTGTTGCTGTACCTAGTGTCCAAGACACAAATGAGATGCAGGTTGAGAGTCATGTTGCTGAGGACTCGGAGCTGGAAAATGATTCAATATCAATGTCACAATACCTCTTGAAGGGTATGGAACCACTAGATTTAGTTGTATTTAGAAGCTAAAACAGATGTTATCTATGCTTGACTTAACTTTCATTGTTATTCTAGCTTTTGAACATAGCATTTTCACATGTGAACATGGAAAATTCTGCTGATACACGTGAAACTAAGGTAGGCAAAAGATCAGATTGGATTTTTCATGTTCCAACTGTCAATGACTTACATGACAAACATCATGAAAAAGATGTGTCATTTGAAAGAAAACCAAAAAGAGGCAAACATGAAAACAGTATAAGTAAAACCTGATCAGCAGCCAGGACTGCAAAATTAAGTCAACAGAATGGAATGGTCAATGTTAGTGAGTACCAGCCCCAATATCAGTAGCATCCACAATGAATTCTGGAAGTAGCAGATCAAATATATTCAAAGGAGAACATTCAGTTTCTCAAATTCATTTTCTCATGAGAAGGTATGCTACTTTGCTAATGGTCCATCCATTTCCTGTATTGGTATCACTTGTGCCACCTCCCTTTTAAGATGACACATGATTCAAACTTCAATGTTCATTCGATCCCCTCTTGTTCCTTTTTGGGTTTTCATTTTATATATATAGACACAGTAGAGGTCTCACTACTCTAAAAACATTCATTTTGGTGGGTGGTACAAATAGCAATCAGGTCATGTTTTCAGAACTTTCAAATGCTTTTGCTGACGGATCAACTTGTTGAGACATTACTTTACACTGAAGTTACTGTACATAGTAGATCAGAACCAAAAAGTCTAGTCTTGTTCATTTAGAAGCCTAGTTATCTTTGATTATGTATAAATATTTGGCTCCCATTTGCTTTGATTTTTGTTGACGAAGTGGTTATGTTCATATGAATCAGAGACCTGAGGTTGTTGATTGGGTCAGAGATGGTGGAGGCATTTTGGAACATACAGTCAACTGTTGTGGATTTCATAACTGAGTGCCATGGACAAAACAGCTTGCCTTGCGACTTCTCACATTCAACTATTGTTTTCATCGCGAGTTTCAACTCAAAGGATACGATCTTGTTTGGAGGTACATGCTTCTGTGGTCGAGGTCACTTCGCTCCATTATGCTTTTGAAGTGTCAGACTAGTATTCCAGTTCTTATACATTTAAAAATTTGTATAGGACAACTGCTTACAACATGTTGGGAGTCATACCATCTTCTCTCCTTTGCGCTGTCGCATCCCGTTCCCAGGATTTGAAGGCTTCCGTTTCTGTGTTTCACAATACGGAGAGGAAGAAAGACAGCTGCTGAAGAATGTGCTTTCTACTGGGCGCTAAGTTTACAGAAAAATGCAATTAAAACAGTAACCCATCTCATCTGCAAATTTGCAAGTGGTCCTAAGTATGAGGTTTACACCAGAAGAGGAACTCCAACCATTACTTCCGAGCGGCTCTATGAGTGTGTAAAACAGGTATTCGTCTCCAATACATAGTGTTGAGAATATTCACGTCTTCCCTTCCCCCCTGACAATGGCTTGTGTGTGTGAAATGGTTAACAAGATGGCAAATTGTCATTGCAGGATAAACTCTCCTGTTGATCACTTTCATCTGAAACCACTTACATCACAGGATAAAGATGCAGATGTTCCGTGCACTGTCAGCCAATATCCCACGCAGGCAACCAGATTTGATTCCTCTGAGCTGCTTAGTGGTTGTCAAGTAACAACAAACAATGCAACACACAATTCTGTAATTGTTCATTTCACAAGTTCTGCATAGAAATTATGTTCACCCAAACTCATTGTGCTCACATAGCTGCCATTTCTGCAGTTAATGAAGAAACACCTATGCCTGCTGTTAGTAGGAAGAGAAGAATATCTGTTCCTGGCAAGGTTAGCAATACGTGCAGAAACATCGGAAGATCTGAGAAACACCTGGCTCTGTCCCCGATGTCGCAGATGCCATAGAGGTTCTATCATCCAAGGTAATGCTAATGCATTCCATACACTTTACTATTACAAAGACTTAGGGCATCGTCTAAAAGAGACACATCCCATTTTTGTAAACTGCAGATTCAGGACGTGCAATCTCCCAGGAGTGTATCCTATTTTACTGGTGATAAATGCTTTGCTGTTCTTACTACATATTGTACTTAAAAATGTACTATTGTTGTTTCCTTAACTTCTGATGCAGATATTTGAACCTGACAATTCTGTTGTTCAAGAGCAGAAAGATACACACTCCTTTGGCATTTCAAGGAGCTGGTTGAACATGTAAGTTGGTACATTATGCATTTTGTACACGTGAATGTTTGAATAGATTTGGAATGTTCAGTTTTTCTATAGAACTGTTTAGAGCCCTGGGATATGAGCTTCTCCTTCCTCACAAAATAACAAAATGAATATTAACACAAAGCATCGTGCTCACTCCATGGCATCTACCTAGCAGAAAACTTTCATCTGGCAACTTATTTGCAGTAAGGGTCTGTTTGGTTCTGCCGTTCTGGTATATATTGGATGGGATACTCCTGCCCCTGCTTTGTGTGATGGGATCGTCCTTGCTTCACGTTTGGTTTGGTAACTGATGTTTATTTTCTCTAGGCAACAGAAGCAAGACAACACCCCTGCCACAAAGGTTCAAAATTTAAACTCTGCACCAGTCCCCTCCCTGCTCTCACTACTTACTACCCTTTCAGTGAGACACAGACAGAATCTCAGGTGTGTAGTCTATCCAATAATCAACATGCTCTACTCGGCTATTGGCAAAAGCATTGTCCGAATAATTTAAATCTGGCGTTTTCTGCAGGTTGTTGGATACAAAGAAGATTTAACTGGCAGGCAGAAGATCATAGACAGGGTTCGGTCTCAAAGCATTAATGTGACTCCGAGTGAGATTCCTTACCTGTGGAGGCGAACCAGAACATCTTGCTTGCAGCCAGAATGCCAAATCTGAATGTCAAGTTGCGATAGGGAAGATGTGTTCTGAAATCTGCTTGTCTGGGCATGTTGGCTTCAAATTAAGCACATCAAGGATGGAGTCTACAAATCTGGAGGCGTATTCCTAGCGAGAGGATCCGCATAGCATGTAAATCAAGACCATTCTCAGTGCATGGCCTTCAATGAACAGAACCTCGCGCTTACATCGTGAGCTTGTGGCTCTAATGCCCTTGTTTGTAGAACACAGACAGATTCTGAACTGAATGCTTGTGATCCGTGCGATCATGTACATTAACAGTCTTGTACACTAGATCCAGGAGTAGCGAAAGGAGTCAACACATCACGCATATGCTCGTTGATATAATAACGTGTTTCAGTGTATATGGCGAGCATGAAAGGAAGCATGTACAAATATAACAGTTCATTTTTTATTTTCTATTTGATGCTTGTGTATGCATGCTCAATTAGTGGAGGTAGCTGGGCACGCGAGTTCTATTCTTCTGTGTCTGTGTCTGTATGAACCATAAATTTGCATATCAATAAGGTGGCAGCGACAGGCAACGAGGTGGCAGCGAAGAACAGTTCTTGCCAGTAGTATAAATAAGGTAGCATCTCCAGTTGTCCCCTTGTTGGCAAATACTAGGATTTAGGATTTCGCACTAGTCTGTGACAAGACGGATAGCTGTCGTCAGAAGTGAATCAAACAGAGCAGCACTGTAAGTAGTAGCACATGCTAAAATGTTCTTTCAGGAGTAGTATCGGGTTATATGGTGATCCCCAACAGCGTATTCTTCGATCTGGCTGTCTTGCGAATCTATCAGTTGGAGCTGACTACTGAAGTCTGATCTGATAGTCAGCGTGCTGTTGACGAGGGCTTGTGGCAGCAGCCCGCCAATGCGCAGATTCTCAAGGTATCTACATTTGTAAAAATTCAGACAAAGTAAAGGATCAACTTCTTGTCAAAAAAAAAAAAAAAGGATCAACTGAAGTTTCAGACAAGAAGTGTTGCATTCAGAGAGTTTCAGGCAAGCGCTTATGAGATCAAATCTGATGGGGTCATAGTGAGGTCAAAGATGGCAAAGTGGTGAACCAGGCCGGAGCATCAGATGCATTGAAGCTATTGTTGCACATGTCTTTATTTCGTAAGGGAAAAAGGTGAATTAACACCTTCTTTCCCTGTCTCTCCCTTTCCCCTTGCTACAGTGCTTGCGGGCGAAAGGTAGGCGACTCAGCGCTTTGCCGACGGCGATTTCGCCATCCCCCTTCCTCCCGGCGGCCGCTCGGGCCTCGAGAGGGGGTGGATGGCGGAATCGTGTGCGGATGTATATAGGCTAGGGAGATGGTGTCCTAGGTCTAGGTCTTACTTGCCGTCAACCCTCGACGGTGAAGTTAGGGTTTGCTCGCCGTCTCTTGGCGGCGGAGCTGTGTCTGCGGGGGCGACTTCGGCGTGGCGGAGGTGCGGCGGCGCTGTGGAATAACCTCTCGCGACCTTCTCTCCGTCCCGGTGGTGATCTTTGTCCTCCGGCGTCAACGCGAGGTCGCGAGTTCCTTCAAGGAGTCCGAGGCCGGAGCTTCACCATCTTCACTAGGTGATGCAGCTCCTGGCCTTCTTTTGCTTGGATGCGGAGGAGTTTGCGGGTCCTGTGGTTGGCGGTGTGCTGGATCTACCTCGATCTGCCGCGGCGCGGCCGTCGTCGGGCGAGCGCGCGATCCGGGAGTTGGAGGTGCTGGGCGCGGCCCCGGTCCGACGATCGTTCGCCGTTGGCTTCATCCGTCCGTGGTGGCGGGTGTCTACTTCGACTCCACCAAAAGCTTGCATGCGAAGGGCTTCTCCAGCTCGTGGCACCGGCGGTCCTCTTTCGGCGACGGCGTTCGGCCGGCGACGACGCGATGGCTGGCGAAGGTTCACGAAGAACCCGAGGGCTTCGATGTAATTTTTCCCTTTTCTAGGGTTCTTTGTGTAGTTTGGCAAGAGCAAGCGTATCCGTATCCTTCCCGAGCGTATCTGTATTCGTATGCTGCTGTATACGTTTTCCTTATCTGAATATACAGGTACGTTTAATAAAAAAAAAGGGAAAAAGGTGAATTCGTACTTCCACAAAGCTGAGCGAAATCATTTCAGTTAAATTTGGCAGTGGACCAGTAAGCTGGTTGTTTTGTAGATTACTAGAGATCATATGCATTTTTTTTACAGTGCCCTATGCTTACCCTGTGTAAAAAAGTGAAATTGATAATGATCAAAAGTGTGTTGTACTCACATTTCCGCAGGTTTGGTGGATATTGTTTATTTTTGCCGGGACTGGCAGTCAAGTCGTAATGTAATCAAACCCCTGCATCAAAAAAGATTTCATGATCATAAGCAAACCATAAAATTATATATCTTTTATATATTTCTTCTTAATATATTAACACACATAGTTCTCCTGCAAGTTCCATTAAAAAAAAAAGATGTTTACATATTAATAAAAAAATGAAACGACTTATAATTTGATGAAACGAAAGGAGTAATCCTATTTATTATAAACTTGATCAAGCTTGAGCTACTTTAATCGACGGATCCCGTAGCTGAATTTTTGGACAGAGAGTGTTATACTTTTTCCCATAATATACCATATATAAGGCGTTCCATTGCATAACCTAAACACTTTTTGCCAAATTAATTACGCGCAATGTCGTCGTACGTACCCCTCCAAATTAATTCCGCTTCTGTCTATTCCCAAACTGCCCTCGCCTCAGCTCGCTCAGTCCACCCCCACCCCCGCCCCTTCCGGCGGATTGCGGGGTCGGATCGACTCCCTGCACAACCAGGCCCGGCGGCATCTCGGCCCCGACGAGGCCAACGGGCCCGGCGGCCGTTCTACCACGACCGGATCGGACGGGCACTCGACGGCGACGAGGCGGCCGCAGCAAGATCCGGCAGCCGCTCCTCCGTCCGCTACCGCGACGAGGTGGCCATTGGAGCTCCTCCAAGAAGAAGACGTAAGGAAAAATCTCTCCTTTTACGTCCCCCCCCCCCGCGCTCTAGCCCCGCGAACACGCGACGCCTGCTGCCCCTTTTTTTCGGGCCCCGCATCCTTGCTCGCAAATCGAGCCGGTTGAATTGCTACCCTCTTCTGATTAAGCTAGTGTAGGC
Source organism: Themeda triandra (assembly GCA_018135685.1). NCBI lineage: Eukaryota > Viridiplantae > Streptophyta > Magnoliopsida > Poales > Poaceae > Themeda > Themeda triandra. The sequence goes on along the minus strand of JAENPR010001371.1, from coordinate 16,942 downwards.
CACTCTGGTGTACTGCATCGACATGGTCTCTTCGGTTAATTAGTTTGTGGGTGCTGTATGCATGCTGCACAGGCGGATTGAATCCGTTCTGTTTTTTTTTTTCTATTGATTTGGAAATTGCAAAGGACTAGCAGTGTCTGATCAATCGCAAAGAATTAGTTGGAGTACCCCAGTTCTGGGGACGGTTAGGACTCTGAATATTTCCTGACTTTTGTTTTGTTGGTACTATTTCCTGAATTTTGACTAGTTTTTTCTTTTTTTGATTGCCTCAACCTTAGAATAACAAGTTGCAGGATCTGAACCCATGCACCAACTCAAACATAGCATCATACACCACATGCACACCGGAGCGAGTGCCCGTCCGAGCTCTGGCTGGTTCCCTGAATCTTGACTAGTTGCTCAGTAAGCAAGAGTACTTGCTTTCTCATAGTGATTGTTTTCCTCCTTGCCTACCTACTGTAGCTCTTTTCCCTATAAATCCACCGTGCACAGAAGCTCGATCCATCTATCAAGTAGAAAAAGGATCCCAAAACCGCTCTATTGTCTGCTGCCTTGGTTACATTAAAGATCTAGTGCTCTATTGTCTGTTTTTTTAGGCCTTCCTGTCTATTTAGACTGCAGATTGGATACCAAGCAACATAAGTTTGATTAAGGCTCTACATGTTACTTGTATCTTGTCAAGAACTTTGCACTGTCACATCTAATACTGTCATGCCAATTGTCAACCTTTAAGATAGGATTGCGAAGATCCTACGTGCGCCAAACACTAGTTTATCATTCTGCCTAGTGCCACCGAGTACTCTCCCTGTCTGACAGCAGAAAAGGATCATGAAAAGCCCCAAATACATTGAGCCGATTAAGTACTAGATTCTCTCTATACTTTTGAGCAGTATCGGCACACTATTGTACGAGTCTCTCCTGCAACAGTAACCTCTGTCTGAGCAGTATGGGCATATGCTGTTGTGTAAGTTGCTTCAGTAACCTCTTGTAGCCTGTAGAAGGAAGCAACACAATTGGTTCCATGTTATCGCTGAGGGAGAAGAAGATATTCAGTATAATAGATCATCATTTTATAAAAAGAAAACAAATCAATGGCTGAATATACCTTATCTTTGTTCAGCAAGATAAGCTACACATTAGGATAACTGTTCATACCCTGGTTTGTTCTTTGTTGAGTCCTGAAAAAAAATATCATGTCAGCATACAAATAAATATCATATCAAGAGGAAGAAAAGAATAGTATAAACTTGTCATACCTTCTTGTGTTGCGAGCGCTCTTTTCCAAAAGAAGGCGCTTCAGAGGGTTTCCATCATTGCAGATCAGGTCACGGGGATGTACTGGTCAATAAATTATATTTAGTTCCCACTTATAGACAGAAAGGTACAGTTTAATTTTATGATTACTGACCTTATGAGTTTGACAACACCAGATAGTACTGTGAGTACCAGCCACACAATTAACTTGACAACAGCATATGGTACTATTAGTACCAACCAGACAATTAACCTGCCGAATACCAGAAAAACCTGAAAAATTGTACCGTGGATTAATGCAACTGAACCGTACCACTACTCATTTAAATAATGTAAGAACAAAATTTTTGTCTTACCAGAGGATCCTGAGAGCTGTAGGTCCAGTGGATCGTCACAGCTATAGATGATGCCAACATTGAGTAGCCACATTCTGTTACGTTGTTGTGAAAGCTCAGTGAAGCCACATGAAATGTGGCCAGCATATAGATATATGCTGTCCATGCTCCTAGGCCTGCTGTACCTAATGCAAGTGGGGTGGAGCTTGAAACAGTGGTAGCAGTGAGTCCGTTTAGCATCAACACAAGGGAACTAACAAAGTAGATGTTCCCCAAAAGATCCAAGTCGGGTGTTGCGCCTGTATGTTACTAAGAACACCAGTTGCTGCACCCCAGAACACAGATCCCAGACCATATTGACAGATCTTTTGGTAGCCCTCAAATCTCTTTTCTAACTGCAAAGCGAATAAGTTTATAATTGAATGGCATTAGAAATTGCGTTTCAAATTTTGCACTATGAATAATTAGTGAACATCTTACTGCTTCTGGGGTGATTTGCATGTTATCCTTCTCATAATTCTTCGTAAAGGTGTTGCTGCTGAAGAAATCTTTGAGCAAGAAATTTTCTATACCCTGTAACGCTGCAGCCATTTTCTCTGGAATAAGAATGTTAATAGTCAGATGCATGAATATATTTCTAAACAAGCTGAAAAGTAGAAATAAAAACTGTAAAAGCACTTGATCAATAGCACTTCATTTTTTATAGATCCCATAAACGAGCAATGCCTGCTGGGAGTGAAAATGCAAGCCATATGTTAATATATGTCTGTTTCTTTTCCCCAAATCCCCAATAATGTTTATTTGCTTTTTTTTTTTTTTGTGTGTGTGTCAATTTCTGCAGGAGAGGTTCGTCGATCCTGCGGGCCAAAGGCTGCAAGTTGCTAGGTGAGCATCTGCACAGTTCTGGAAATGGGCCTTATGGTTGCACAGTTGTTTTGTTATGTTTTCTGATTAGTGGAGTTATTCCAGATGCAAGTTAAATTAGGCTCAATTGTTTACAGTGCCTTGATGATTGGAAGCTGCATTATTGGATTTCAGCAATTTGTGAATCCGTGGTCCATAGCTTTAACTGTTAGGGTTAGATTGGTTAGGTGTGTTGCTAAAACTTGTACTAATTGTATGACACTAGACGTGTGGCATACTGTTAAAAACTAGGTAGTATACTGCTATCATTTAAAAGTACTTCAGTTGTTAATACTGCTGCATTAATTTGATAGGTGGATTGTGCCAACATGGAGTTAAATTTGTTAAATCTGTGTATCTGATGCCCAGCCTGATCGTTATTAGGCCTGGCATTATGATAGCAGTTGCAAGAATGGCAGTGGTCGCACTTTGCAAGCTAATGTTGGGCTTACCCACATAAAAATCCATAAGAATCCTAGGTGATGGCCTCCTGTCAATCCTTTTGTGTGAAAATGAAAAGAAGATGGAAGCTCATGTGGGTCTGGTTGAACCTGGTCGACTTGGGACCGACCAGACGATTAATTGTGATTAATCATCGACCATGTTGATTAATTGACCCTGGTTGACCATCTAGTCGTCCATGTATATCAGGACATGTATATCAGGACATGTACCTCTCTCTATATACTATATATATTATACACAATAAAGGAAGCATCAAGACTGCATTAGTGTTTAGCTTTCTTTGCTGACTTGCTGCTGGAAGCCTGGAATGCCAAAGAAAACCTGGCTGTCCTTGTCCTAGTCGGATGACCAGGTTTCTGGTCGAGCTAATCGAGTCGGACCTCCTAATCAAACACTAGTGACCGACCAGGACGACTAATCGTGATTAATCGGACGACCTGAAAACATTGATGTGGGTTGTGTATGTATCCTGTGTACCATGTGTGGGTAGGCTAGAGCATGATGGGATCTTGGGGCAGTACAGATAACCATCTTATTTATCACCTCAAGTTGTTTGCAAAGCTTGCTGTAATGCTGCATTTGATTTGTCAAGACTCAAGAGTAGCTGGGAGGAGGTTCCTGTTTAAGGTATCTTGCTTGTTCAAGTTTGTTGCAGCCAAAGGGCCCAAACTTTTATGCTTTAGTGCTGAAACTTGTAGACAAGATTATTTATGAGTCGCTGTGGACCTGATCATGAAAATTGTTGATGCAACCTATGTAATTTTTTTCTCTCCATGACATGCCAAGTGAAGTTATGATCACATACCTATTCTGTTTATCTTTTTACATCTTGAAAAAGTACCAGACTTTCTTGTTAATTTGGACTTCAAAACATTACTTGTTTTGCAGTGCATAAATTTTCTCAGTGGTTGGAATTGTAACAGACAATCTTCTAATAAGTTCCTCTGACTTGTGTTTAAGTGTTCAGTTATGAATGTTTTTGAATTTGGACAGGACCACAGTGCATTCTTTCCTGTGCTAAAGAGCTTCGCTTTCTACCTAAGCATACTTGTTGCCTAGCGATGGACGAGGTTAAAATACTTTATTCAGGCTTTGAAAAGTCTGAGAAGGTACATGTATCAGTGCTTCCCCTAATTTTACAGTTTTTGGCAGTTAGCACATTAATATTTGTCTCAAGTTTGTTTGTTCTTGCAGGTTAGGATTGAAGAACTAGTGACAGCCATGGGAGGTCATTTTCTAACTAAACACTGCATGGATGTGAATTTTGTAATTGTGAAGGATGTCTTGGCTACCAAAGATAAAGTAAGTAATCCAAGTTTTGGAAATCCCTGCTAATTCAACTGCAGCTAATGTTGTATGAATGTTCTACATGCTTATATCCTATAATGTCAGATCCTATATAGCCAATCTTTTTTGAAAAGTAGTTCCTTTTTTCATTACCGCAGACAAAATCTAATGTATTGTATTATATCTTGAATTGCTTTACTTCTCTGCATATGCTCTGTGGTTCATGGTTGCAGTTTAATTAATTGATGTGAGAAGTGCCAAAAGTCATTTTAAGCCTTGTTTCTGTTTATTTTGATACTTCTGAAGGCATTTTGTCCTAAATGAACCCAAAGTCAGCTTTGTTAATTTGTCCATAACAGTAACAGGCCCTGAGAACCACGCTGCCAAGTCTAGATGGTCAAGATCACTTTAATCCTTTTTACTAAATGTTTACCTTTTGACTTAGAAAATAAGTAACTAGGTGCTTTCAATGCACTCCTATCCACTATTTGGTGAAATAGTGCCGTCAGAAGTGTGCCCAAGTATTTGAAAAAAGAACTCCATTCCCTCATCATTCTGGCAGCTTGAGAGATACTGGAACACCACAATGAATGTGTATTTAGTGGTGCTAATCATTCTATGTCCATTAGTGTCACAGTCGATAGCAAATGAGAGTAGCTTTGGTGCTTCAACCCTCAGCGAGGTACTCATCAGGTCGCTTATCCTTCACAATTAGGTCAGGGTGTGTGCTGTGGTGGAGTTCGAGTTTTATAATTTAAGTGGCGAATCTGCAACCATACATGTATGGGAGCTGCCCACTAACCATACAAAAAGTGCTGCATTAGTGCTGATAACTCCTTTGAAGGTCTCAGATGGCATTGACACAGGAACTTACTTTCATGCTCTTTCAGGATTGTTACTAGTTGAGCTGTTGGCCTATGACTAATGACTTCTTTTTGTGTTCATAGTGGGCTCTGAATGCTTTGAAGAAGCCCGCTGGCACCATGAAGTGGTTAGAGCAGTGCTGGACTGAACATCGTGTTGTGCCTCATGAACCTTGCAGGATTCTTCCCTTTATTGGGTTGAATATTTGTGTTACTAAACTGGATCCAGGTTGGTGCAGTTGAACTTTTTTTAGCTTGGTGTTGGAAGTGATTTCTGATTTTCCTCCCTTCAGAGCATTTTTTTTCCTTGTATGGTTATTGAAAATTGAAGGCCCGCTTGGAAGAGTAGGATTACTTTACCAACTTTAAAAGATCATATTTAAAGAAAATTCTTCAGACTTGGAGCCCAATCCTCTGAACATGCTCTTATGGTTGTTGATTAAAAGGTTGAACTTCCAAAATAAAATATCAACTATTGTAATGCTTTATATTAGGTTATTGAATATGCCCGTGGATTTGGTAATTGCTACCGGACCAACTTGTGCAAATGCTCCACCTCCCATAATACTACTGATATTTAAGCTTATTGTGTGTTTAGTAAGCAAGACAATGTTGATGTGGCACAATGTTGTACTGTTGCCACTGGGATGTAATGCGTTGCCAATCAAAAACTTAGTTGTTTAGGGCTAGGTGTTTCTTTTGCATGATCTTTATAGTTTAAGGTGTGCCTGGTCTTGAAGTCAAGATTTAACTTTTTAACCTACTACTGTGGAGGGTAAAATCAATTCCTTTCGTCTTTTATCTTCTCACAACCATTAGTAGTGAGCAGTTAAGAATATCATTTCTCTGTTTCCACCTTGAAATTGGACTAGATTTTTGGCAGATTATTTTGTGTGGTGCGAATGTACTGTTTTTATAGGCAGATGTGTGGGTGTGGTATGTACTCTTTGGTATGTTTTCTTCTTTATGGAATGACATGTCCTACACGTTTGAGAAATTTTTTGGCAGATTTGTGATTGGGTTTTGTGGAGACTGGCTTTGATTTGTACTACAGCAATCTCTGTGGAAACTAAACACAAACCTTTACTGGATATCAGCCTGCAATCAAACACTAAACCTTTAGAACTTTGACCCTTCCATGACAGTTTTTGGATTTACATGAAAATGATATCAATGGATTTGATTGTCAGTAAGCAAGTTCACTTATAACATAGATTCTAATGTCAAACATGTATATTGGAGCTATATAAACCTAAATTATAGGTAATCCAGACTGGTGGGGAGTTAAGTCCAAGTGCAAGGTATGAACTGTGGGCTTTAGACCCAGAATTTCCAACCCTCTGGGTGTGCAAAGCTATTGTTGATATTTATGGAAACTACATGTAACATATGCTTTACTCTATTGGATGATCACTTACTTCATTAGTGACGCTTTATTTTTCTTCTGTTTGATCAGATGAACGGAAGGGACTGGAGAAAATGATAGTGCAGAATGGTTGCCAGTTTTCTCCGTGACTCTCAAGGAGGTGCGCCCATTTTGTCGCAAATATATCCTTTGATGCTTTCTGGATTTAATATTTTCAGTTTCAGATTTGAATTGGTTTAAATGAGTCAACATGGAGGTAAATTTGTTAAATTAAATCTGGGTATCTGATGGCCCAGCCTGTTATTGTGTTAACAGTTGCAAGAATGGCAGTTGTAGCACTTTGCCAGCTAATGTTGGGCTTAACCAACATAAAAAGCCATAAGAATCCTAGGTGATTGCCTCCTGTCAACCATTTTGTGTGAAAAATGAAAAGAAGATGGAAGCCCATGCGGGTTGTGTATATCATTTGTGCTCTGTGTGGGTCAGTCCAGATCATGATGGGATCTTGGGGCACTACAGATAGCCATCTTATTTGTCACGTCAGGTTGCGCAAAGCTTGCTGTAATGCTGCATTTGATTTGTCAAGAGTTAAGTATCTTCAATTGAGAATTTAGTTCGTGAAGCCAGTAAGAACAGTTTGCATGTTGGGGGTATGACACGTGCTGTAATTCTATTACAATTTGTAAGATGTAGTTGAAAATGGGTTGTAATTCCATTACAATTTGATGGCCCGCGAGACAGGCTTGTAATCAGATACTGTTGATTTTGATTTTTAACTAAACATCCGTATCTAGGTCTTACATTGCATATTCTGCATCCCAAGGTAACAGTTATATTCATATGTATTCGAAGCAATTGCATGTCAAATCATATGTATTGCAGCAGCATGCAATAAATTCGAAGTAATTACATCTCGAATCGCTAATAGCATGTAATGAATAATCCCACATATAATCATCATCTTCGTTGTGCAATCCACGCTTAACCAGACGAATCAACCCACCCGTAACCTAACCCTCTGCTGTGCTCGAGGCACCTCCAAACCTCCGTGATCGTGGCGTGTGATCAAATACCACCGCCGTGCTCGTGCAGTTACTCCGACAAACCAGCAACAGAACTCCATCAATTCAGGCATGCACCGAGCCGTTGCAACCCTAGCGCGCGACACCTACTACTGCCATGCCCCGTGGCTAACGGCGAGCGAAAAATCCGCGGGTGGAAGAGCAGCGGGCGGGCGGGCGAGTGGATTGAAGTCCCGTACCTCGCTCCCGTCGACGACGTCCTCGCACCTCGTCGTCGTCGGCTCGTCGGCGGGGCGGCCCGGGCGCTCGGCGCTCGCTCAGAGGTGGCGAGGCGAGCGAGGTGGAATCCAATGAGAGGCACCCGGGTGCGGGCGTCCAGCGCCAAGCCAGGGTTTAAACGTTTTTTGGGACCGGGCGGCCGGCGATGGTGTTCGTCAGGCGATCGTCGGCAGCCACCTCTGTGGGCCCAACTGTCAGCGAGAGTTTTTTTTTAGCACCGCGCATCGATGGGCCCGGCTGGTGGCTGGGCCAGGAGCCCATGACCCAGCTTCACTTCCGAATCCGAGGAGCGGCGGCGGCGGAGGTGGGCGTGGCCGGTCCGGCGGGCGTGGCGGTGAGGCAGCTCCCGTCCTCATCCTCGCCGTCTGGTGCTTCCCACATCGCGCCGCACCCCGCCTCCCGCCGGCCGCCCGCGCGCTCGTTGGCTGTCGAGGAACGCCATGGCTCGGCGGTCGCGCTAGCCGCCAGGTGCGACGGGCAGGCGGCGATGGCTGTCCGTCCAGTGCGCACGCGCAAGGGGCGCCGTGGCTGAGATGCTCCCACTGGAGCCAGCCGGCCGGGGCTCCAGCCCTCCCCTGACTTTTTCTTCTGTTCTTGTTCTTTGGAACAGAGAAACTCTTCTGGTTGTCATCTTTTGGCTGCTATAAGTTGTTAACACAGTAGCTTGTGGACGATGTTGAATTGTTTGGTTGTTAATTGAACTCGTGAGTTTCTTCTTGTGCAGCTGCTCTGTTCCAATCCAGGCTCAGCTGCTCTGGTTCCAGGCTCCCTCTTTGATCTTATTATCAATCAGGTACATATGATGTCCAATGGTTTCATTCCTCCATTCCACTTGGAGATCAATGTTGTGGCACTACAATGTCTGCTTTGTCGACTGCCCAAGTCAGAGAGTGTACTCTCCTTTAGTCTTGGGTAGATCAACAATTTTTCACCCTAGCAGCGACTTTTTGTTGTGTCGACCTGGCAACTACTCTTCTAATTCATGATAGCTGAGAATCTGTACCTGAATGATCACTAACCTGCAAATTTGGGCCCTTGTAAATATCATTGGTTTCTTTAATCTATTTTGTGATTATTAGTGTTCAAGAAACTCTACTGGATTAACCCTAGCAACCTCCACAAATTGAAATTAGTCAAATTACTGTACCATCTGCGGGAAGCAGTCATTGGTCGTTTGTGTTCCTTTGTGAGTTGGTCAGATGAGCAATCACCTCCTCACGCGCACTACTGCCAATGTACTGAGCGCTGCATGTCACTGACCATCTCCATTGCCTCAGCCCTTCTCTCTGCTCCTTCTTTTCTTTGCATCTTTTGTGGATATAAGGATCCTGTTTGAGGGAAGAGTTCTGAACCGTTAATTGCATAGTATTAGGTTCAATGCCTTTTAGATATGGTCGTGGTACTTCTTCCTGTTGATTACTTTCTTATGCATGTCATTAGTTTGCTGCTTATAATTATTCTGGCGGCAGGACAAACATAGTTCTAAGAAGATCTTATGCAACTGGACCGATTTGTTGTATGCCAGGCGTTCGGCGTTCGTTGCTTCCCACAAGGACCAGGTTTTACTCTTCACTTGTATTTCATGGTGAGTGCGTGTTCCCTGCTGGATCTGCCACATTGTTCTTGTGATGCCTGTTTCCTAAGGGCTATTAGCTTGTTACATTTTTATGTGCATGCTCTGTTTACCTTCATTGTTTATATCTTTGTTTTAAGTGTTCCTCTATCCGAGGCACCTTCATGGGCCTTTGTATATCATCAGTTCTCCTCGCATTATTTAACCTCCTTTTCTTTTGTTGCCCATGTTTTTGTTGCTTCTGTTGTTGGTTACCTGTTGCTATCCCCTGCTATAGGGGGCCATTTCTGTCCTCTGTTACCGCCTTTCTTGGCCACTGAGAATCGGGCTAGGAGGATGTAGTCTAATGCCATGAGAATGGCTGTAAGGCAAGGTGCGTTTTACTGGTGTAGTTCATTGCTTTAGTTTTGTCGGGATTGAGCCTACAATGTTCTGCCCCTGTTCGCTCTAGATCTTATTGGTCAGTGTCTGTCGATCACAATGTTTTTGAGGCGTCGCCTAGGCATTGCGGCGTACCCCAAGCGCCGCAGGACGCCACAAGGTTTTAGTTGCGCCATATCGCCTAGGCGTCGCCTAGAAGGCGCCTAGGCATCCAGGCTCACCCCCAACGCCACAGGACGCCTCAACGCCTCAAAAACATTGGTCGATCATACCAATTGTTTCTTTACCTAAGGAATATGTTGACATGCTAAACGGTATGATGCCTGACATATTATGTTTGTTGTAGTTTTTGTGATACAGAGTCTTTGCCACTTGCTCACTGCTGTTTTTTGCTGCGGTCCATGTATTTTTTATATTATTTTTGAACGATATATCCTCAGAGATCATATTATGGTGGATCTGATTATGTGTGCCTGTTTTCTGGTACAATGTGATGATAGTCAGTGAGAGTTCTTATTCCAGTCAGCAGATTGTCTACAGGTTGTGTTGTCATGCTGGAAGAGTGTCCCTGCCCAAATGGATGCAACCTCTGCCTCCTTTGTGTAGATTGCTTTGTTTTTATGGTGGTCCACACATCAATGCTTTTATGCGTTTGATTGGATAGTACAACTCTCTCTTCGCTTTCACCTCTCTAGGAGTCGATGTGGACAGTTAGATTAATACTAGTGCTGGGCCATTTGTCTCGTGCATTAATGGCGTAGTTCATAACTAGAAATTTGCGCGGCGTTGCCGCTTATGGCCAGTGGTTAGCTATGTATTATTTGTATATTTTTTATTGGTTTGTACGCGTATATCATAGGTGCTTTTGTTTTGGTTGTTTTATATGCGTGACATGATGTAGTCATATATGTGAGTGTGCAGAATGTCATATATATAGTGAAGTATTTTGGTTCATATATATATGCATAATTCATTATCAGGAAATGATAATTTCTGTCAAAAAAGTAAATTATCCTGTTGCTTCAAATTTATTTAAAGAGAATATTCATCATTTGCCGCATGACCATTGTTAGTTTTTTTTTTCTTTGTAGTTAGGTACATGAGTATGGATAATAGTAGGTGAATTGTTCTTTTTTTGTTGTTGTTAGGTATATGAATATGAATAATGGTAGGTAGCTTAATTTTTGTTTATGCAATGTATTAATATTTTTATTCGTGTTATTTAGTAATTATCATTTGTGGATCGTTCTACATGTTAATTGCGGAGTCTAAATTTTGCTTTCTATTTTTTCGAGTCCTATAAAATCGACCTTGAACTCCTTAAATTAATTTATTAATTGAGCGTGGTATATTTTCACATACCCAAAGCATGGTAATTTCAGACCCAAACCATAGCAAAATTCTAGACTTAGCCATATTCTTATATACCCAATCCATGATAAAAATTCAATTTAAAATTCATTCAAATCAAATAGTCATCAAATAAGTTTGTGGAAACAATTCGTAAATCGAACCGTTCATGTCGGGGGGTACATCTCGGCCCACTTAGGCCCGGGCCGCCCGCCTTAGCCGCGTGATCCGGTGCGCCCGCGTCTAGGCCTTAACGTGGGCCGGGCCGGGAAAGCGGCCCGGCGGCCGCGCCCCTCGTGGGCCGATTCTAGCCCAACTAACGTGAGCCGTTGATCTCGCCTTCTTGTGAATCCGACGGCCGGGAGACAGACCGAGTGAACAAAACCCAGCAGCCGGCCATTCCCGCAACCCTAGCTTCATTTCACTTCCTTCTCCTGTCTCCTCTTTCCACCGAACACAACGGAGCGCGGCGGCCATTCGTGGCCGGCAGAAGACGCGAGGTGGCGGCGTCGCCGGGCCCTCGCCGCGTGCGCGCCGCCCACGGCTGAGCGCACCGCCGTCGAGCGGCCTCGCGGGCGGTGCCCAGTTCGCGCGCCCGAGGCGAAGGCCTCATGGTGGCGTGACCTCGCCGTCCGGCGGTTCCTTTTCGTCCCGCGCGGCAAAAGAGTACCCCTTCTAGATCGCTCCCATTCTCTTAGGGTTTCGGTGTTCGTCCCGATTCGTTGGAATCGCTCATCAATTTTCTCTAAGTCTTTTTCCCCCAAACCGATCTCTTCTTTTGGTCTAGGGTTAGGTTTTCATTTCGTTCTGATTTTCTTTCGCTGCCCCGATCTGTTCTTCGTGGTTAGGGTTAGGGTTCATCGGTCCCCGATCCGCCGGGAGGTAGGCCGGCATGGACCGATGTTTGATTTCGTAAAATTCTAGGGCCTTTTTTGCAAAAAAAAACTGAGAGAGGGTGGTGGACGGGGATTATATTTTGCCGAGGTCGAGGGTTTTTTTTTTTTTTTTTGCAAAACGGCCGGGCTCGCCCGTCTGGGCCTTCCGTCCGCCCGACGGACGGCCTCGGTGCGGCGCGGGCCACGCTGAGAGGCCAGAGAATGTTGCGCTGCCGTATTGTAGAGATTGATTGGATCGCTCATTCGTCTACTAGGCAAAAGGCCTGAGCATGCACAGCTATATATTCATGGCACGACAAATCAGTTAGAAATTAGATTAAATATCTTTGGAGGAGACGCCACTGAGTCTGCAGATCCACAGTTAGTGCTCTTACCGAGATACTAAATTAATGTAATCCATTTTTCTAGAAGTTTAGAATGGCCCTGAACTTGCAATTAATTTGAATGGGACAGTAGATGGTCATGGTGATAGACGCCAAGTGCCTCTGAGGTTGCTGCACTCCTGGTTGGTGGTATGTCAGTTACTGCTTCTCAATTTGACATTGTTGTTGAGACTAGAGCTGCACACTCTAAACAGATATCCCCTATGCATCCTGTTCTCATGGCGCTGCAGTATCCTCTTTTCTTTCCCTGTGGTGAACATGGGTTTCACACTAAAATCAGGCTTAGGCCAGACCTTCTGGTGCTATTAAAGGTCGTGAGAGTGTTACCCTGATGGAATTCTGTTGTTATTATATGCATTATTGTAAGGATGAGCATAATCCTGAAATTCGTAATGGTCGACTTTCCCAGCAATTTCAGGTAAATGTTTTTTCCTGTGTTGAGGCAAGTAGACTGAGCTATGATTTCTTTTATCAAGATCCGATGCTATTGGAATAGGATCGTTAAAAAGCTTATGGTGGTGTTTAGAAAACATTGTCTGCTTACTTTATTGGGAATAAAAGATACATGCAGCAGAACTACCATGATTGTTTGGCTATGTGCTGTACCTGTGGCCCTCCTGACACATTTACATGTTACTGCAAACGGCCTGAGATACTGGAGGCAATTAGGTTTGAACCAGGTCAGAAATCATGTGACAGAGGAGATATGGTTGCACGTGTTTTCCACATGAAGCTTGATGGGTATCATGAAGATATCAGAGGTCATGTGTTCAGTCCGTATTTGCAGGTCTGTGCGTGTTCTGTACCTATACTATCTCATTCATTGCTATTCATGCTATGTATTGCTTTCTAAAATATGTTACCTAATTCACTCTTATTTTGTTGCTTTTTCTTTGTATCTGTAGTTGCCTATATAAACGAGTTCCAAAATCGTGGTTTACCACATTCACATATTATTCTGGTATGGCAATCCAATAGTAAACATGAGGCCTCTGCTGCTAAAGTTGATCAGTATATCTCGCTGAACTACCAGGTCCTATTTCTGATCCTCTTGGGTTCTCCTTGGTGCAAGAGTTCATGATGCATGGTCGATGTGGCCCATTGCAGGTAAAAAGTCCTTGCATGAAAACAATATATGTTCTAAGAGATATCTATTCCAGCCTGAGGCAACTTTTGATTTAGATGTATATCCATTATATTGCCATAGGGACAACGGGGCAGTTGTAGACAAAAGTGGTACTCATCTTACTAATCAGAAGTCAAAGATGCATCACTTCTCTTGCTAGTAGAGTTATAGAGTCAAATGACATGGAAATAAGAATCAGCAGTGCAGTCATCCTCGACAGCAGAGAAGAGTCAATTGATGTTCTTGAATCATCAAAACTGATATCTGCACTCATTGATATGCTGAAGCAACGTTCCTCTTTAACATCCCTAGACATTGAAATTTGGAAACCTTGCACGGAAAGAAGTTTGCTTAATTATGAGCAGGATGTTCTGAGTGTGCCTGAACTTGGAAAGGTTTCTGAAGAAACTGTTGCGCTATGGTTGCTCTCACTGATTTATTCTCATCATGGAAGGGGTAAATATACTGTTATGGAGCTCAGTGGCATTGATGCTGTATCTGACAGACTTGCTAGCAATACTGCTAACCGACTGGAACAGTATGAGGACTCAGAAAATATATGGACTTGTGCCCTTCTGTTGGCTACTCTGTTTCAGGATTCAGTGGTTGTTCAATCTTCTGAAATAACACGAACAATACCTTCTTTAGCATCCTTGCTAAAATCTGATGATATCATCGATAAATACTTTGCTGCTCAAGCACTTGGCTAGCCTTGTTTCCACTGGGAGCAGAGGTATACAGCTTTCTATTGCAAATTCTGGTGCAGTTTTGGGAGCATTGATCGGACAGGTAGAATCTATATGCCAAACCTCATTACAATGGCTAAAGAATTCAAGTTAGCAGACAACCCAAGTCAAATAATATTGAGAAGCCTTTTGAGCTTGAAGATGTCTGCACTGGTGCTTCCGCTCGAAGGTCCATACCCTTGCTAGTGGATCTACTTAAACCAATGCCAGACAGGCCAGGTGCACCTCTGATTGCTTTGCACCTTCTGACTCAACTAGCAGAAGGCAGTGAGGCAAATAAAGTGGCAGAGGCTGGAGCTTTAGATGCCTTGACTAAGTACCTATCTTTGAGCCCTCAAGACTCAACTGAAACTACTATAGCCAATTTGTTAGAGATTTTATACAGTAAGTCAGTAACCCTGATCTACTTTACCATGAATCATCACACAGCACTTATCAGCTGGTAGCTGTCTTACGTTTGGGTTCGCGAAGTTCTAGGCTTAGTGCAGTAAGAACATTGCAGAAACTCTTTGATGCAGAGAATATAAGTGACACCAGTGGCCTTGCAAGCTATTCAACCACTGCTTGACATGCTTGAGTCAGGAACTGAAATAGAACAGCAGGCAGCACTTGGTGCACTTATCCAAGCTTTCTGCTGGGAATATCTCTAAGGATTCTGCTATGTTCGATGTAGAAGGCAAATACACTTCATCTTACTAATCAATGGGTCGTGTCTCTCACCAGGCCTATATAAATGTTGAAGCCTGCAACAAAACATACCTGGTCTAAAGATTTGATTTTGAAATATTTCGATTGTCCAAGAACCAATCGAATGTGGCCTGGTACAGCCAGCCACAGTCTGCAGTACAGGAGCTAGACTCAGGTAGTGATGGTGTAGATGTGATAAGTGAATACATTGAATCAAGATATTTGTCCTGCTGTGAGGCTTTTGTGGGAGAGATTACTTGGATTCAAGATACATGGTAAATTCCCTGCAGTTGAGCTCCTTTTTGTGCATCGCCCTGGGATGATTTTTTTTGTGCATGATGAAGATGATTTGCAAGACGTTGCTGATGACCCTGATTCACGAAAAGGCATGCTCACTGAATGGGTTACAGCAAATCGGTCCACTTCAGCTAGTCATCACTTGACCTATTGCCAGTTTCCATCATTATTACATGGGAGCTTGATCATAAGACATGGTTAAGGTGTTGGAGAGGTTTCAAATTAGGAACATTGCAATATGTTCACCAAGGACAGGAGATTTGTTTTATTTTAGTATGCTTCTCATGGTTAAAGGCGCTAAAAGCTATCAATAATGCTTGCATGTTTTACAACAAAATTTATATTTTTCTATGCAACCAAATCAAGTGTGTACTTTTTTAGTGCTTCCCCGTGTATTATGGTATGTTCATAAATAACTGAATATGTAACGTCATTTTTATAGCCTTATAACTCCTGTCTCTTAATGCAAACGCATGCCTAGGCATGTTCTAGAAATCTCGAAAAGTTGTTTTCATGTTCTTTCATTGATAAATCATGCCGATGATTTCATTATTTTCCACTATTTATAGAACAAGCTATAATCCTCGCTAATATTTGACTGTTCTATTATTCCCTGATGAACATGCATCTCAAAAAAACTTACATCAATATATACTTTTCTCTAAATCAAATTAGACTTACTTTTTGATATAATAAAAATATAATCAATGTATATATTTATGAAATTAAATTTCGTAATAAATCTACTTACATCACTTCTCATATTTTCAAATTTAATTAAAAAATAATTTATTTGTGAATTAAAAACCTAAAATGTCAATATTTAACTTAAGAATAGAAACTCAAAACAAGTCGTTTTAGGAATCAGGGAGTATGTGTCTGTGGTGGTTTAGGATACATGTCTAACTGGATAAGAGTATGAGACAGACCACGCCTCCAGCCGATCAATGAAACAGCGACGACTCAGCAGGAAAGTGCCGTATTAGCGGCGTCGGCACAAACAACGAAAGAACCATCGCCGCCGGCCATACGCGTCTTCGTTCGGAGGAACTATCACGCCGATGGTCACCGGCAGCGAGGCCCCAAGGGAGGTGCTGGGCGCGCCATTATTGCTGAACGCCGGCGAGACGCCCGGCGTGTCTGATGGACAGGGACCCGGGAAGATGGCGGTCGAGAGGGCCGCCAAGTTCATCATCCGGGTGCGTCGTCGTTAATTGTGATTAAGCCTGCTTGTGTTTTCTTAATGCCTAGCTACAAGTTATTATAGTATCTAAACTTAATTAGACACAAACTGCACACATACCATGTGCAAGTGAGATCTACCACCTATTTGGATTTTCGTCAACTAGTAAACAATCAAACACATGTACGTACGTCCATAGTCGTTATCTTAAATAAACAACCGACACTTTTTTTGTGTTCTATTGATAATTGTTGAGCCCATGCTTGAGCCTAATTGTAGTCACTAATTTTTAAGCCTTGCCCATCTATTGGGAGGAGGACTCTAAAGCAGCTACTTTGAAGCCCTTTTTTCTCTCCTCGTGAAATAAACTGCTTCGGCTCCTCGGACACTATGACACTATATCATGGAGCCGGAGCCAAAGAGGGCCTAATTTCTTAGTCAAATGTGTAGCCAATGGCAGTTAGATTGGGCTGGGAGATTTGTAAAACAACTTTCTATTTTTATTTTAATTAAAAGGAAAAATCCCTTTAAAATGTGGTAAAGAGC